>VWZI01005964.1:0-35762 GCA_013396835.1 Psilopogon haemacephalus
GGGTTGCAACCATGGCTTGAGCTTTGGTGTTTGTTTCCTGTTGGCCTGGTTGGGTGTTGATTTTTGGGTGGTTGTTTGGGTTGGTGATTTTTTTTTTGTTTTGTTTTTGTTTTTGTTTTGTTTTGTTTTGTTTTGTTTTTTTTGTTTTTCCCCTCAGCACGCGCTGCTGGCGGGGCTCAAGCAGGAAGGCTAGCTACTGGACCTATTGCAGGTGCTGAAAGTGCTCAGGCTGCCGTTGCCGCTTCAAAAATGACCTAAAGGGAGCCTTCGTAATGCAGACTAACCTGTTTTAATAGCTTCCCTAACTTGTCTCAGCTTTCAAAATGTTAAAAGAATGTGCTTACCTGCACACAGCTGTCACCAGATGGCAAACAGTACTGTAACTCTAGCAGTGCAGAATTTCTGTTGTTGCACAGTAAGCTATGGGAATAGGACCAAACATTTTTTAGCATGCTTCTGGCAGTATGAGGCAGAGAAGGTTCTGTTGGTTTGTTTTTAAATAAACGGTTTTTGAGGACTCTTGTAGTAATCGAGGAAAAGCTACACTTTACAAAATAGTTTTTTCTTTTATCACATACTTTTGATCATATTTCCTGGTATAAATACATTGATTACAGGGCCAGACTTAGGACTTTTACATACTTTAAGTAGGACCCTTAGGATATAAGTTACTATGAAATAAGATTATTCCATGTTAATGGCGTTAGCATTTGTATCTCTGGTGTTACTGTGTCACTCATTAGCCTTAATCAGGGCAAAGCCATATTAAGAATCTTGCTCAGCCTTTCCACCAGTCTGAAATCTTTACAAACATTTCTTCTAGGACAGTTTTGATTTGGATACAAACACCAACAAAGATCAGACCCACACTCTAGATGGAGACTCTGACAAGTGGATGGACATGTCCAAAATGTATGATTCAAATCAAGAGTATTACATGAAGCTAGAAGAGCTGAAGAATGCTCACCTGGAGACCATGGCAAAATTAGAAAGTATGTATCGGAATAAACTGTATTTAAAAGGAGTACAACCCTTGGATAAGAAAAGTGCTGATCCTAAGGCATGTTGTAGGTAAGTTTGGTGGTATCTTTTAGCTGAAGATGCTCAAATGATTTGCAGACATTTGACATTTACACATTTGTGCATTGGAGTCCTAGTAACATATTCAGTAAAACACAGCACCTTTCCTTAAGAAGAGCTGTCTTGTTCATGAGTAGCACACACTTAAAAACTATGGTCTGGTGTGAGTGCCCGACTTCCCCTTTGCCTCCTCCTCCCTTCACTAGCGCTGTTCACTTTTGTTTCTAATGATAATATCTTGAAGTACAAGTTTCTGGCTTTACATGAGTGTCAGCTGGACTCACACCAACTTTATTTTCCCTTTTAAAGGCCGACTTGGGAGAAGAGCTCCTATCAGCCTCTAAATTTGCACAAATCCTTTTCAGACTCTGACTTAAGTGATGCCTTAAGATCAAGTCTGTCTGATGGGTCTGACAGAGAATTAGCATTTGAAGAAAGCAGTAGTGAAACAGGATCATCCACGTTTGCTAAGGAAAGGATTGAAAGAATGTGGGATGGGTTCTCCGTGGAAGACTACATCTCCCACATCAAACACAGCTTACCAAGCTCACCCATTGTCAGAGTGGTACATAAGAAGCAGAAAGCATGGTCACCAAAGATTACTGTGCCCAAGCCTTTCCAAATGACTATCAGAGAAGCTAGAAAAAAAGAACAGAACATCAAATCCAAGTCACAGATTGAAATGGAAAATAACTTACTGAAGAAGCAACTAGAGGAAGAAGCAGAGTGTCAGAAAAAATTCCGAGCTAATCCAGTGCCTGCTGCCATTTTCCTTCCACTCTACCATGAAATTGTGCAACGAAATGAAGAACGCAGGAGGTCTGTGAAAGAGAGAAGCAAAATCAAGCTCTTGGCTTCTCAGAAGCCATTTAAATTCATTGAACGAGAGAAGCAAAGAAATGAAATGAGGAAAATGCAATTAAGAGAACTATCTGCACCTGAAAAGAAAAAACTGTTTAAAGCAAAACCAGTTCCTAAATATGTTTATAGTCCAGCTCTTAAGGACAAGCTAAAGGAGGAAGAGCTCTACAGAGAAATCAGGATCAGAATGAGAGCTGAAGAGTTGCTACGTAATTCATCTCTACCCAGCAGCAGACTGGCTTTAACAAATGTCAATAAAAAGAAGAAACACAAATGCCTTGACTCAAAGGAAACAGAGCATAAACCAAAGACCAAATCAAGTGTTCCAGATTTTGATCTACTACACCAAAAATTTCAGGAACGTCTCCTGCAACAAAAACAAGTGAAGCACCTTACAGTCTGTGAACCTTTTGATCTTCATACTCCATATATTCCTTCAAATAGGGGGAAGATTTTGAAGGACATTGAGGAAGATGAAGAAAAGTTGAAAGAAACACGCTGGCCATATACCTCTCCAAGATGCAGACCTCAAGTGAGGCATTTAAGGACACATTCACATCTCTCAGGCTTTGGAGACTTTAAATCACCCAAAAGCACAGAGTGCACAAGACGACGGCTACAAGCCATAAGGTGAATACTTTAGTAATGAGATTCTACATTTTAGATACAGTGTAAGATTAGAATTCTTTTGTATTTCCACTCATGTAATTAGTTCTTCCATGCAGCAAAACCATGACTTAGTCTATTAATAAAAGGACGTAATTATACTATAACCCTTAAGATATTTAAATATACAGCTGAATATTTATGATTGTTACAAGAAACAGTGCATTTTTCTCAGAACATCCACGGGAAAAGGACATATGATTGCTGTTCCTGAGGATGTGCCTATGTCCTTTAAAAGTACCTTCTCTCATCTTAGGCCAACTTTGGTTTTGTCTTGAATCTCTTCAAGTCTTGATCTTTATTTCAACTGAATTCAACCTTAGTTTATTTTTCCACCAGGAATTCACTTGAGGAAAAGAGAAAGCTGGAAGAACAACAAAAAAGGACCAGAACAAATCAGAAACAAAGAACAAAAAAATTCCAGAAAATTGTAACAGCTCGGGCTGAGGCAAATGATCCACATCAGAGCCTAGCTCAGATGTCTAAATCAAAATTAAAATCATTCAGGTATTTTGTTGCATTCCCCTGAATGCTGAACTGCTCATTCTACACTGTATGTTAAACATACAATGTAAAAAATAGCATAGTCTAAGATGACTTAATTACACATCTGATCAGTTATACACTGTATAAGTAGCTAGTAAAAAAAGTAGCCAGATTTAGTATTTCAACTGAGAAACTGATGCCTGTTCTATTGGATTCAGTCTAGATGTTCCACCTTATAGTATTGTGTAAGCTAATGGGAGAGTCTTGTGTTTTTTCAATTGACATACCAACTAAAGAGGAAAGTTTAAAAAAAAGAAAGAAAAGGAATAGTGTAGTTACATGGAGTTGGTGAGAGATACTGACTGCTCTGCTTGTTGCTTCAGGTATAGACTATTTTTGGACAGTAACAATAAATCCTCATTTCCAGTAACCAGACAAATTTGCCATTAACTGACATTAGTATGGCAAAGCAGTACAAAGGATGAATATGAGATATGCCTGATTATGAGGTTCATGTCATGGAGTAGCAACTTCTAAGTTACTGTGCAAAAATTAAAGGGGTTTAGAATACAGAGAAATTAGGGTAAAGGTTAGGACTGTCTTTATGGCTATGAGTTGAAAGGTAACAAAAAAGATTTCTTCATTCTCGCTTTGCTTACTTGGGGTCTGTATCACTAAAGCAGAAAAGCATGGAATTATTCTTAAGCAGCTTCAAACTCTAGGCTGCTTTAAGCAAATTTGCTAAAATAGCAGCACCACCTGCAAGACAATACTGCACATTGTAATAATGATTGTTCACCACCAATGTTACTTTGATCAGAAAAAGTACCAGAAAGTCAGAAGTGCTGTATCTCATACTAAAAGCACCACTCTGACAATCATTCGTCTTTGCCATGTGGGCAGTCAGTGACTGGCCAGCATGCATCTATAGTCACCTGCCACCTTCACCAAAGAGAGTGGAAGCCAAAGCACATATAAGAAGGATCAATTGTGTAGGAGAAGTAGAGTTTACACAGGTTCCTGAAGGGCAGAGATGCAGCAGTAGAGATGCAGGTCAAAGTCGGCAGTGCCTCAAGCACTTGCTTTTGCAATACAACCAGCAGATACCATTAATAACAGCAGCTTTATAATGTAAGTGTCCTTAGGCAGATCTGCTAAATCTAGGACAGAAGCAGAAAACATTCTGAGTTACAGTAGCAGGGAGGAGAACTAAAGGGAGACTGGGTGTGTTTACAGATTCGATTTTAATTCATTCGACAGTGAACATCACATGACAGTATTTAGCTTAATCAGATTTCAGGAGTATTGCAAAACAGCCATGGTTAGTTCTTGTCCACACAAAATTAGGCTATTAGAAAGCAAGATTTACTTCCTTAGTGTGATGCATTAAGTCTGGCAGAAGTGCTTAACTTGATAATGCTTATTTCAGTATAGGCTAGGTAATAAAACATATTACTGTAAGTGCTCTTCTAACAGATAATTAGATTTGTAGGAAGCTGTCCAAGAGAAGGTAGCAACAATGAAGTTCACTCCCTCAAAATGGTGAATAACCTGCCTTAATGCACAGCATGTTGCATAAATTCAGGATGATAAGGGAAAGAGGCAAGGGGAGACAGATGAGTAAAATGTCCCACAGCTCTCATACTCACCTTACGTGTCTGACTTAGTAATGGTAGAGATACTCCAGTACAGAGGGAGCATAACAAAGAGGTGTCTCTCTTACATACCAGGGATTACAACCTGTACTACCTTGATTATCTATTCTTACTAAGATAGAATCAGCCAGGTTGGAAGAGACCTCCAAGATCATCCAGTCCAACCTACCACCCAGCCCTATCCAATCAACTAGACCATGGCACTAAGTGCCCCATCCACTCTTTTCTTGAACACCTCCAGGGATGGGGACTCCACTACCTCCCTGAGCAGCCCATTCCAATGGCAAATCACTCTCTCTGTGAAGAACTTCCTCCTAATATCCAGCCTCTGTCTCCTCCAGTACAGCTTGAGACTGTGTCCCCTTGTTCTGTTGCTGGTTGCCTGGGAGAAGAGACCAACCCCCACCTGGCTACAACCTCCCTTCAGGTAGTTGTAGGCATCAGTGAGGTCAGCCCTGAGCCTCCTCCAGGCTAAACAACCCCAGCTCCCTCAGCCTCTCCTCATAGGCTGTGCTCCAGGCCCCTCAAAAGCTTCGTCACTCTTCCCTGGACACATTCCAGTACCTCAACATCTCTCTTGAATTGAGGGGCTCAGAACTGGACACAGTACTCAGGGTGTGGCCTGACCAGTGCCAAATACAGGGGAAAAAATAACCTCCCTTGTCCTGCTGGCCACTCTGTTCCTGATACAGGCCAGGATGCCATTGGCTCTCCTGGCCACCTGGGCACACTGCTGGCTCACGTTCAGCCTACTATCTACCAGCACCCCCAGGTCTCTCTCTGCCTGGCTGCTCTCCAGCCACTCTGTCCCCAGCCTGTAGTGTTGCCTGGGACTGTTGCGGCCGCAGTGTAGAACCCTATGCTTAGCCTTGTTAAATCTCATCCCACCTCTGGGACTGGCCTCTGCCCACCCATCCAGCCTGTCAGGGTCCCTCTGCAGGGCCCTACTACCCTCCAACAGATCAACACCTGCTCCTAACTTGGTGTCATCTGAAAACTTACTGTTGATGGACTCAATGCCCTCATCCAGATCATCAGTAAAGACATTGAACAGGATTGGGCCCAGCACTGATACCTGGGGAACATCACTAGTGACTGGTTGCCAAGTGGATGTGGCACCATTCACCACCACTGTTTCACCTCCAGCCAGTTCTTGACCCGTTTCTGAGTGAATCTGTCCAAGCCATGAGCTGTCAGCTTTGCCAGGAGCTTGTTGTGGCAGAAGGTGTCAAAGGCCTTGCTGAAGTCCAGGTAGACTACATCCACAGCCTGCCCTGCATTCGCCAGGCAGGTAACCTGATCGTGAAAGGAGATCAGGTTGGTCAGGCAGGAACTGCCCTTCCTAAACCCATGCTGGCTGGGCCTGATCCCTTGGCCATCCTGTAGGTGCTGTGTGATTGCACTCAAGATGACCTGTTCCATAACCTTGCTTGGCAGTGAGGTCAAGCTCACAGGTCTGTAATTTCCTGGTTCTTCCTTCCTGCCCTTCTTGTGGATGGGCATCACATTTGCCAGCTTACAGTCATTAGTGACCTGAGATACCATTTCAGTTGATGAATTATGAGTTTAATCATCCTGTTACACTGACTGGGCCCTTGACAAACCAAGTAAGAGAAAAGCATACTATGATCCAGAACGTGGGCAACCCTCTTGTGAGACAGACTAGTAAAGTAGCAAGATTCTTACCACTTCACCTTAATGGGTTTTTATCTAATAACACTAATTTCCTATGGTGTATTCTGTTTAATTTTGCTGAGAACAACTGGAGTATCTGTGAAAAATCTGCATTAAAAAAAAAATAGTAAAAAAATCCTACACATCCAAAACCAGTCAAAAATCCAAAGCACAAAGCCTCTACTTAACCTCACTAACCAGGACCTCTCTGCTTATACAAAGTGACTACTTCAGAGACAGCTTTGTTCAGTGCTTACAAGCAAGCAGTTGCTATGAAAGTAAGGCAATATACCTCAAACCTTGTAGCCACCATAAGTAGGACAACGTTTAGTTTGTTACAAGCAGTTCAGCTGCTGTACAAAACTCTTGTATTACAGATTAATAATAATTTTTATTGCAATTTACTTCCCTCAGGAATTATGAAAAGCAGAGAATGCAAGAATATCTGCAAGAGCTGCAAGAAATGGAAGAAAGAGTAAAACAAAGGCCATTGCTTTTTGAAAGAGTCACTCAGGTTGTCTTGCTTCTGTATTACTTATCTTTAAATACTGCATAAGACATTTGTAGTCAAACATTTTTAAAAGGCACCTGAAAAATACTTTCAATATTAGGTCAGAGGTCCCTTCCAACCCAGACCATTCTATATTAATCTCTGTTTCCCCATCTCCATACAAATGTTACTAATTATTCATGGTGTGCTTGCACAGGGAACTGAGATGGCTGTTAGGAATATGTTGTCTGATTGGAGTACTCTTAGTGCCTACTGTAAGCTCAGATACAATGTATTTTTCTCTGTCCATTTCAGTACAACCATGTGCTGCTAGTGTGGTCCCTGACCTGTTTCCAAGGTCAGAGAGACAACAAGGCATAGGTCACTGATTTCCTTGTTGCATGGAACAAAATCATAGGATGCACTGGGTTGTAAGGAACCTCTAGAGGTCATCTAGTCCAAACCCTGCAGTAAGCATGGACATCTCCAACTAGATCAGGTTTCTCAGAACCCCATCAAGCCTGACCTTGAATGGCTTCAGGGGTGGGGCCTCCAACACCTCCATGGCAACCAGTGCTACACCACCCTCATAGTAAAAACACTTATTCCAAATGTCCAATCTAAATCTACCCTGCTAAATCATTGCTCCTTGTCCTAGTGTTACATTCCTTTGTAGACAGTCCCTCCCCAGCCTTCTTGTAGGGCCCCTTCAGGTACCAGAAGGCTGCTATAAGCACTCTCCAGTCTTCTCTTCTCCAAGATGAATAACTCCAACTCTCAGCCTGTCTTCATAGGAGAGATGGTCCTGCCCTCTGGTCACCTTCCTGGCCCCTCCTCTGGATCCACTGTGTCAGGTCCATGTCCTTGTGTTGGGGGTCCAATAGCTGGACACAGTACTGCAGGTGAGGTCTCACCAAAGCAGAGCAAGGTGGCAGAATCACCTCTCTCAACCTGCTGGCCATGCTTCTTTTGATGCATCCCAGGACGCAACTGGTTCTTTCCCACAGGGCTGCTCTCTGTGTGCATTTCCTGGTCTGCCATCGCTGCAGGATGGTGGCATCTGTATAGACTGGAGATATTACCTGGAGGAACAGAACTGAGAGCTGCAGAGGCAGAAATACATAACTCTGTAATTTGTTAAGTAGTGCTGTAAGAAGGTGGATCAATACTGCTTTCTTTAGGGCATTTTTCCCCATGTCCACATCTTCCCTCTCCTCCTTCCCTCATCTCCTATATATGGAATATATAGCTCGTTGTTAGCTGGTAGGCACAGGAAGCAATCCAGATTTAAACTAGTGCAGAAAAGGAAAAATCTGGTGTGATGTTTTCAAGTATTGCTTTGTTATTTGTACCTGCAGTGAGAACTTGCCAGATGCAATTAATGAAACACTATTAACAGAAACAAAAATATCCTAAGACAGGCATTTAGTGCATTTAGGTAACACAACCATTGTGCCTTTCCTACAGAAAAATGCCAGAATAGCCGCAGAAAAGCGTTATTCTGTCAGACTGAGAGCCTTGGGGATATGCCCAGAGTTTGTTTCAAGGAAAGGACAAAGAACTAAATTGCTACAATGCTCCAGTGTTGAAGATCTTAACTCCACTGATTCAAGAGAAAGGTAGAAGTTAAGGAAGGTCGCTTGGTGGGTTTTTTGGCCGCTACATACCATGTAATTCGAAAGCGAATTTTGACATGTTGATGTTTCTTTTTGAATTATATATTTGTACTGTTTCCCAGGTAGGTATTTGGCTGTGTTTATTAATGTTTGCATTAGTATGTATTTTTTATTCTTCCTGAGTTAAATATTTCATAAAAGAGAAGAGAGCACTGCATGTGTTACATAATGCACTTCAAAGACAGATGAATAAAAATATTTGTTGTTTTCACCAAAAATTCAGTCAGGTTGCTAGTAAGTCACTTAATTCTGGATTACCTTTACTGAGGTATGCACTAGGTGTTATGATTTAAAAGGAAGCAGAAATAATAAAACTGAAATACATAAGCAGTAGTGTAGAGTTACTTCCTAGTATAAAAGACTCTAGTTTTCCCTCCTTCCTTTTCCCTTCCCCAGTTCCACCCCAGCCAAGTCTACCATGATTTGTCCTAGATCACTTCAAAGTAGTTAAAAAACTACTGGAAAACATCTTACCTGAAAAAAAAAATCACATATGCAAATTGTCTTTTCAGAGTCATCATGGAAAGAAAATCCTTTGAGGAAGCAGCTGACAGCAGTCCTTGGTCTGAGCAGTCCTTTAAGGAGGAGGAGGAGGAGGGAGAGAATAGGGAAAGTCTCAAAACCTCCACTCCTGATGGCCAGTTCACTGAGCTGGAGAATGAAGAAGAGGCAAGAGACAGACCTCATGCAGATCAGCCTTGCTGTGCAGGGGAGGCTGGGTCCCACTCCAGCTCTCACCAACACCATGAAGAGGAGGAAGAGAACGAAGAAGAGGAGGAGGAGGAGGCAAAGGCAGGCCTGTCACGTGACCATTCCCAGGATGAGGAAGAGGACAATGATCAGTCAGGACCCAGCTCTCAGTCCAACCAGTCCTATGAGCATGAAGAAGGTCAGTCTGACCCTGAAGCTGAGGATGCATTCAGATACGAGGATGAAGAATATGAAAGCGATGATTCAGAAAAGGAACCCAGAAGTGATGAAGCTGACTGAAAGGAAGACAAGAAAGGATGGCCTGGGGCCCAGGAACCTATTTCATTGCTGGCATTGAAACAGGCATCACAGAAAAACTTGGCACTGATACAAAATTTTGGGAATCTAAGCCTCTTAGTAACAGTTTTTCCAGCACAGAAGTTTTGTCTAATTTCCATTAAAGAAGATGAAGTTACTAATTTATACCACACACACAAAAAATATTAATATCAATCTTCTTTATTTTAGTATTCTGTGATATTAGTGCATAAAACAAACTGCAAAACTACTGTTTAACCATAACCTCTTGCGTGCTGTGTTGGTATGTACTGAGGTCTTAACATGTCCATTTCCTTCTACATGCTAGCAAACTCAGATGAGATTTTGGAATAGTCTCAAATATTTCAGTATTTCTGGGATGTCCTCCTGCAGTATCTTCAAGCATAGCAATGAATAGTCCAGGGGGCTTTGTGCAAGATTCTTTTTAGCAGAGCAGCTGCTAGGAAGACAGCAGTGCAGTTAGACAACATGACCAAATTCACTTGTTTAGTTCTGTCCTCCTCTTCCAATGGGTTTTGTCTTAAGCTGAATAATCTCAGACATGGATCAGATGAGTGTCAGGGCCATAAAAGATTACTGCTTTTGAAGGAAATAAAGTGTTTTATCAACTCTAGTTTGTCCAGCTGAAATATTAACAGTATTGCATTTGCTTCAGGCTCTCTCTACAGAGAGGAAAATGTCTAGAGCACACTGAGAGCAGCCACTTAAGCTTTCACAGAGATTTTTATGCTTACAGAGGAGAAAGAATAAAGTTATGATGCAACACTTGTATTACTGTGTAACTGAGCCCCAAATATGTTCTTTCAGCTCCATTTTGTTTTGAAGAGCTCTTCCTGTGATCATGTAAAAATATTCTTATAAGAAATGCAGACATGAATCTTCAGATTTTTTTACCAAGACAGTAAACATACACTGTAAAATAGATTAAAATGTAGCCCTATGTGCATTAAAATATGGAAAGAAGTGCTTTAGTACCTTTAATTACACACTTGCTACTCAGGACTTCAGCTACTATGCAACAAAGAATGCAAATAGAAGGTTTGGGTTTGTTTTGTTTGAAATATTTTTCATAAAGATGAAGAGATTTCAAATCAGAAAATACACATTTTTAAATTCACATCTAACAGTATTCTACTAAGTGTTCCAAAAGAATGTAATTATATAATAGCTGAGCTGTCAAGAAAGTAAAAATATTACTAGAAGTCCTTTGAACTGGAAGGAAGTAGCAAAAACAATGTGGGGTCTAAAAAAATATTTTAGAAGGTGGATCTAATTTAGAAGGTGGTGTGTATAATTCAGACTGTATTTTTCACTGAACTTTTAGTACAGTAAACTTACAACAGAAGTAATGAGCATGACTAAATATAACAATGAATCACAGAATTGAGTTGGAAAAGACCTTCGCGATTATAAAATCCACCCAACAGTATCTAATCAACTAAGCGAGAACTAGTACAGCTTTTGGAGATTATGCCACAACATTTTTAGCATTTCTGACAAAGCCAAGTAGATTCATGTGAAATAAGGGGATGCAATTAATAGTGTTTCCATATATTTCCAGGAAGCATTTGCTAACAAAGGACTTCAAAGAAATCTGCCTTGCTGTAGGAGAAGAAAGGTCTTTCATGAATTAGCAACCAGTTAAAAGCTCAGGAAAGACAAAGTCACTTCTCACAGTGTAAATGCAGTTATTAGCAGACATTCCATGAGATTGAAAGTGTTCAGAACACTCAGAAGGGATATGCAGTAGCTGTTGCAGAGGGTCTGCTGAGACGGGGCCAGAGTTATTTACTGCTGTAGACGGGAACTGACTGCAAACAACATAGTGAAGGGCCTTACAGCAATGATAGAACAGGCATAATTCGGTTTTAATAAGTGAAAATAAATGCATGTTAAAAATATTATTCCTAAATAGGCAGTACTATGAAATTTGAAATACTGAATGTAATTCCACTCATCTTAAAAAGGGTTTATTATATAACTAGAAAACAATAAGAATGATCAAAGATAAAGAGTGGGTTTCATATGAAAAGAAGGTAGTTTGGTTTTCATATGATAATACATGCTAGGAATCATATTATTTAATTTGGAAAAGATACAAGATTGAACTTTGAGATATTAAAGGAACCAGTTATGGAAATCACTTTGAGCAGCACAGCTTTTCAAAGAGTAAGAATCATTAAATTCAAGTAAAAAAATATAAGCAAACTCCAAAAACAAACAAACAAAAGTTCAATGATATAATTACAAACAAAAAGGGGGAAAGTGTTCCAATAAGGAATTAAAAAGGAAAGAAACACCAAAGAAAAATCACATATGAGAGAATGAAAAGCAGGAGAAACAATTCAGGATGAATTGAACCTTATGAAGTTTGGTACAGCAGTGAAAAATTCTTCAAAGACTAAGAGGCATGGACATCATGCTGCTGAGATGAACAATAGGCTGGTTTAAAAACCAAGTGATTATTTGATCCCCCCACCCTGGCCATAGTCAGGAGGATTATCTAAAATACGGACAAAACAGGAATAAAGTAATAGAATGTTGGCATTAAAATGAAAATTCCTGTATTTAAAAGGGGAAAAAAAATTCTTGTAGCCTCAGCGTGCAGATCCAAATCCAAGTTAAAGGTTTTGCTAAATTGCCAAGATGCAGAATAGTACTATAGGAAAGAACAGAATATGTAGTACTGTGTCAGAACTCAAAACATTTAATGCCATTAACATGGAGGAGAAACAAAAATAATTCACAGGAGGTGATCTAATAGAAGTGTTTTAAGGTAAGCAGCTCATTAAATGAGAAATGCTTTCAGGAACAGGAGGAAGATAAATGGAAAAAGTTTCTCACAGATTATTGAATATTCTGTCTTTAATATTTTAACTAATAGTCAGAGTACAAGAGTAGAAACATGTTCAACAATTTGCAATGAAAATTACAAAGATGTATCCAAGAAATGGACTAAAAGTTCCATCTGGGAAGAAGAGAGTAACTTTGCATGTGGACTGTAGTATTACATAGTAATTTAAAAGTGAGAGGAAAATATTTCTTTAATGGAAATTCATCACCTGAAGCTGTAAGGAGAGAGACACAGAGGGTTTATCGAGTAGGAGATACTAAACCACAAAATGTGGTAAGGTAAGAGAATCAAAGGATGTCCCAGGCACAATATTTTCAGCAGGACTGGAAGAACAATACTTTTAAGACCACAACCACTACGGATCTCATTCTGTGTTTCTCATGGCACTGAATGTGAGCAATAGGCTTGGCTGGAAATCCTGTACGACAGCCCACTGTGTATCTGCTCACATCTGTCACAGGTTCCCTACTGAGAAAAGCTGTAGCCATATCCATCACACTGGCTAAAGTTGATGTTGCAGGCATTATCTGAGGGGTCAGCATTATTGCATGGCTGCAAGGCGCTATCTTCCAAGTGTGTATAATTTGTTGGGGATACACAGAAAAGGGATACAGTTTCTGGAAGTTCAGTGCTTGCAGGCAGTGCAGTTGCTGTGAAAGGCTCTAGTAGCTGGTGATCCCAGACTGAAAATGGCTATGAGATTGTAGGACCTGCACTGTAATAAACCAGATGTATTTACTTAGAAGTGATATATTTAGCAGTAGCAAATTCCACAGGAAAAGGAGTGTCATTGTCAAGTTAGCCAAATAGAAGTACAAGGCCCACAGAGAAATAAAATTACTTTTAAGTTACAGCCAGATGCAGTGCCCTATGTGACTGTTCAGCATTCAGCTCATCTAACTTGCACTGAATACGATCTGAAAATGTTGATATTGATAGGTTGCATATACAGCTTATTTATATATATTTCTAACTATGTATATCATTATATATATTTCAGTGTTTTAAAGGAAGAAGAAATTTATCTGCATTTTTCGAGGACTTGTATATACAGTTCTGATTCCTTTAGAAACAATCTTCTTGTGTGCATAATTACTATAACATCAAGCAGGATGTTCTCTTTTCTTTGAGAAAATATTAGATCATTACTTTTTACCATTCACCCTCTTGACAAAAATGTTTAAAGTCATCACTATTTTAGAATTATTTAATTATAGTTTCACTTAGTAGAACTCTTGGGATTCTGGAACTGCAGAAAACAATATTTGCCTGACATCAGCAGATAATAGGCAGCCTAAATATCAATATATTAAAATAATTTCTAAAAATATGTCTATACAGTTGCCCACAAATTTAAGTAAAATGCCAGTTTTGTATGCTGAACACATTTGTCCAGGCATAGTAACTATTCCATTATTACAAGATATGGCAGTTGCATGCTTACAAACATACATATGCAGATAAAATTGGAAGTGGTTTGTGCTTTGTCCTCATCCTTCAGCAGATTTTCAGTTATAGATCTCTGGTGGTACAATACTTTGATAATGACTTGATTTAAGGAAAAAAAGGAAAAGCCTACAGTACAGTAAAACTCAGAATTGCCCTTTTCTTTGTCAGGAGTTTCAGAATGTCACATTGGAAGTAAAACTTAACATCAGAAAAATATCAGTCCCTACTGTAAATTAAAACCCCTAGCAGTCAGCTAACGAGGTAGAGAAATCAGGAATCATGAGTAAGGCAAACTGTACAGAAACAAATCAAGTTGCAGAACCTGATGCACTGCTTTAGATATTAGTTTTGTATTAAAGAGTAACAACATTAAAAGGCTTCCGCTGTTCTAAGTGTGGACAAGCACACAGAAAACGTCATCCAGTCTTGCCAGGCATCTCAGCATACCTCAGAGCAAATACATCACCTGCACTCAACAGACTAAATCCTTTCATAGGCAGCTGAGTATATAAAACAGCTTGCTTGTGCTCAAAGAGCACAAGCTCTGTCCTCCCTCATTTTCCAAATCGTTTCATTTAGTCAGACTAACTCACTACTGTAGCCCAGACAAAAGGTGGGTGTGGGGTTGGGAGATGACAGGGACAAGTAGGACGTCACCTTTTTAGTGCTGGTCAGTTATGATCAGTATCTCACAGAACTGCATCCCAGGATTAGCAACATGAAAGCACCCCCCACACGTTCAAGTAGTACAGTGAAAACAGTCGTTCATGGACAGGAAATAGGGTTCTTCTCTGATAATTAAGCCTGTAAATGAGACCACGTTTAATTTCATGAGCACAAACGGTACCAAGGAAGCCAGTTAGTCAACAGAACTAAAAGCAAGGATATTTCTACTTGTGCAGCACAAAACTTGCTACCAATAGTTACGCCTTAATCAGAATAAGCCGGTTACTAACAATAGCTAGGCAGGTTTATAATTAGAAGGTCAGTATGATTAAGCAGGTTACTGATTAACAGTAAGTAACCACAATGCTAACACCTTAAGAAATTCTAGTTGCCAGCATAATGAGCTGTTACAAACCATCCCATTACCACATTATTCAGTCAGATCACTCTGTCAGACACAGCCTTCCACACTTAAGAGATGCACATAGTTTTTATGAAAGGCTCACTTCTGTTCACTTGCTACACTTCAATGCATGTTTCATGCCATCCTAATTTACAAATGTAATTTGTGTATCAAGTAGTTAAAGCAAACAAACATAAATCAGGTCTTACAGCTCTCAGTGTGTGTGTTTCATTCTAATTAAGTTCTGCTTTTGTGAGCTCAGACCAGTAACATCTTTACTCCTGAAGGTATTGAAATTGCCAAGGGCATGATCACAGCTAGTCAAGCAATGAATTGTTTGATCTAATAGTGAAGAGGCCACACAAACAGGTTATGAGTTACACATTCCTAGTGTTTCAAAATCAAAAAGTTTTCTAAGAAAAAAAGTTAACTCCAGATATTACATAGCAGAGTTTCAAAGTACTGAGTCTAGTCTGACTTACACAGAGGACCTGCTTATCAGGCATCTGAAAAAATACACATTTCTAAGAAAACCTATAAATGAATTAATAAAGTTTATGATATTGCAAAATTGATACTTCCTAAAGCAGTCAAGCATAAGCATGTGAATTTCAGAACTTATATGTCAGGTAATTAAGATTTCCTATAAAAAGAAACAGAAAACAAATTTGCAGAAGACTAGGGGAAAAAAAACCAAAACTGTCCATTTAATTTCCTCAGTGTGAAATTTCCTATACCACTTGCTTGTAAACTAGCTTAATAGTTTAGTCTTGAATGAAACCTTCCTTCTTCTCATATTCTGTTAATGCTGATTTCATTTGGGCCTAGCAAACTGAGTTTAACTCAGCAGTAGCTGCCTGGGTATCTGTTTGCCTGCCTGTTGTTTCTAACCCTAAGAACATGCATGCTACTCCTGTATCACATAGGCCTTCCTGTTAACAGTTTCCTTTCTTACTGAAATGCAGCTCAATGCTCTACAGAAATAGCCTTCAGCTTTACATCAGCCAAGCAACTTCATTAATGGGTTGAGAGGCTTCTAGAAGGAGTACCTAAACTTTTCTAATCAATCATTAATAGCTAGAGCTGTTGACTGCTCCCATTCCTCACCTAATAATAGAGACATGTGCATGAAATGAGAGGATTGATTAAAATAGAGGCAGACAAGTTGTGCTGCTGCTTTCACAAGCCAGTCATCACCAACCACAGACCATGAGTTTTGAACCTGTGGAAGAAGGAAGAGAACTCATGGTACGTGTTCACAAATACAAGTAATCTGCATACCTGACCAAACATCCACTGGTCTGTAACGGCAAGTTAGCAGCCTTGCTGCATTCTCATAAGCAGCTGAGGCAGTTACGTAAAAGAGACTCTTTCAAGGGTTTTCTGAAGGTCCTCCACCTTCTCCAGAAGCAAATTGTTCTCTGTGCTTATCCCCTCAAGTTGGACATTAGAAAAACATCTTTACTGAAAGAGTATTCAGGCATTGGAATGGGCTGCCGAAGAAGGTTGTGGAATCACCACTCCTGGAGGCATTAAAAAAATGTGTAGGCATGGTGCAGAAATCCTGCCAAACACTCAATTCCAAAAAAAAAAACAAACCAACAAACAACAAACCCACCAAACATTGCCAATGCCAGACTTTCAGCAATCAAAACCAATAGCCTCAATTCTGGACTGTATCTTATTTTCAAAAAAGAAAGTAACCCATTTAAAAAAATATTCTAACAGAATATCTAAGAAAGCCATATTCCAAAGGATAGAATAATTTTCCACACAGGAAACTACAATAGTCCTTTAGGGGTTTTGGTTGGGTTTGGTTTGGTAGTTTGTTTGGGTTTTTTTTTCTTTTTCTTTTTTCCTTGCCCCCTTTTCCCTTTTTTTTTAGTAAGTAGGAAGGGATTGTGTGGGATATTTTTAGAACTTCTTGCCATACAAGCTTTTGGAGTCTGTATCCCAGACATTTTGCTGCAGAACATCTGCTTATGTCCCAGTCATAGAAAGAACAATCAAAACAAGATGTATTGTACTCTGTACTATAAACACTGGTATAATTAAATAGAAAGATTAGGGGGAAATAAAAACAGAATTATTTTCTTTCCAAAGGAAATAACATTATTTTTACCCTAGCATCTTTTATTCTTGTTATAACAAAGGTTGATTTTAGGCCATAACTTAGCACACTTAGAATCAGGAAACCCTGGTACAAAGGTACTACAATGTGTACTTCCTTTGCAGTGTATGTATGGACAGCACTGCAGATTTCAAGAGACTTGCTAGAGGTTAACAAGTGTTTCAGAAGCTGTTTTCCTAAATCACAACTCTGACAATTCCTGTAGTGCTGGAAAGCACTGCAGGTTGTGAAAATGAAGGTGATTTGTTGAAACATCTCAGCCCTATAGATAAAGTTGTCCATTTTGCAATAGGACAAATTCAGTAATCAATGCTTATTTGGCTCAAATCCCAGTTTCATAAAATGGGGATACATGGCAAAAAAATATGCAGCAGCACATTTCCAAGTGCTCATAATCACAGTGAGACCTCTACCTTTGACTTGATAGGAGCTGTAAAAATTTGGTGGTCAGGATTTAACTGCTAGAGGAAAAAAATGCATCCCACTCTTCTTAGTCACATAGCGTTATGACTTGAAAACTCACAGTTCTAGAGAAGAACACGGAGGTGTCAGGATGTTTTAACTAATTCATTCACTGCTTTACCAAGAAGAATATATCTTCACTAAAACATTTCTTTTCACACTGTAGCAAACACATGACATATGCTTCTTTCCTAATGAGAACATCAAGAGGTCACATCAGTTCAGCTATTTTTTACTGTAAACAGCTAAAAAGATGTTTCTCTCTCTACTCAATACTAAAGGACATTAAAGGAAACTCTCTACCCCCTCGCAGTTTCAGTGGTGCAAAACCTGCCCCTTTTTTATTCATCTCTCCCAATACAGGAGACAACCTTTCTCTCAAGTATTTCAAAAGTCAAAACACTTCAGAGCAAGCATAGAAACCAGAAATAAAATTGCTATACAGTGGCATACGTACAGCAACACATCTGCATTTCCTTTTATAAGCAACTTCTCACTTTCCAAACCAAGATTTCTCCCCCCAGCCTCCCCCCTTTTTTTCTCCTTGATCCTTTTGAGCTTGGATTTCAACTCTTCCATTAAAATAGTTTACTGTGCTTCATGATGGTCCTCTGGGTCTGCACCTCCTCTCCTCCGAGTTCCTCCCAGACAAGTTTTTGCATCCTTCATTTTAATTAGCAAACTGCTCTGGGTAGGGAGAAAGATAACACATGCTATGCCTCATGTTCATGATGAACAACAGTTTAAATGTTATCTGCTCAGCATCAAAAATCTGAGCACTTACATAAAGTGAGGTGCAAGTTCAGGTCCTAGTAAGAAAACTGGGTACTTAACTGAAACAGAGACCAGGATTTATCTGCATCTCTCTCAGGAGTAATTTTAAACACTGAAGACACATGGAAGACTGGGTCTGTCCAAGTCCAATGATAACTGAATTCTGAAGGAAGAAGCTGTTGACAAACACAGCATGCATCATGCCTTAAGGCTGAGTGCTTCCCCTCTTCCAGCTGTGCAGAACATACTAGAGCTATCTTTCTCCAGCTACACAAGAAAGTTTCATGCACAGGGTCCTCCACATCTCTCAATCACAGGCCAGTGGACAGCGGTAGTTATTCAGTAGCTCTCTTGCTGTCTCTTCATTAGGATTCCTTCACACCTTCCCTGTTTCCCAGCACTGTAGGGGAGGGAGTACTTTGGCCAAGAACTATACTAATTTCCTCTATAATCTTAAGACTATGATGATGGCTCTTCCTGCTGTGATAATTTAAAAGTATCTTCAATCCTCTGAGCTCCTTTAAAAGTTGTGAGCTTACAATTGAAAATCTAAGGCCTACACCTGCTCAAACCACTCCCTTAAGGAACAACAGCAACTTGAAGACTAGAGTTCACCTGCCCTTAAATTCCTCCCAGCTGCTTAATGCAATTATCAGTTCTGGCAAGCACTTCCTAGCAAAGGCGAGGCTGGAGTTCATTCTAGTGTGTGTCTCACTACAAAGACATAAACCTTTTGAACAAATTCGATTTGTGGTCAGAGATACAAATAACATCAGTGAATATCCATGGCAGTTTGCCTTTGTTCTCATGACATATTGGGCCCACAAAAAATCCTGAAAATACACACACACACATACAAAAACCCAAACAAACAAAAAACCCCAAAAACAAACCAAAACAAAAACACAATAATAACAAAAAAAACCCAACAGCACAGCACTCCATGTTCTAAGTGAGCAGGTATCAGGAAACTTTTAGGATTAAGAAAACAACTGGTTGTTGTAAAGAACCACTGTGCTGTGGCTGTAAAATGAGAGCACTGTGCACAAAAGAGTTTTCTTTATCCCCTCTAGTAAAGATGTAAACTTAGATGTCAGACTTACTTTATCAGGAGGTGCAAGATAGTAGATGCTTTAGCAGAGGAAGGAATCAATTTCGCTAATAAAGGAATGAATACCTGTCTACAGTTAGAAAATGCCTTTTACAGAACAAGTTGTTCTTCTGGATCATTGAGACATAAAAGACTTTTACTGAGTTTCTAAATACACAGAAACATGTATAATTAATATTGTCTAACTGCCAGACATTAGGAGCATTTTAGGATTTTTAATGTTCTCTTCTTTTGTTCCTTCCTTCTTAACAGTGCATCGAACAGCTATGGGAATAGACATGCGAAAGAGTTATGACTTCCCTGTATAACAAGCAAATACAAAGGCTGCTCACTCACGGGATCTATTGAGCAAGAAAACAAGATCAAGCCTTCTCTTTCTGGCCCACTGGTGCGTGACAAAACACTGGGTCTCTAGGTTTTCTATTCGTAAAGCAAAAAGAATATTCACCCACACACCAAATATTGCCTGGGATTATTGAGCAGAAAGGCCTTGTGCATGCCAAAATACTGACTAGGACATCCTAGGGGAGAGAAAGGGAGATTTTCGTTGTGTACCAGAAATTTGTTGTTTGCCCAAAACAGGCAGCGAGGCAAGAATGCTCTGCACCAGCCCTTCCTGACAGTGATAGCAGTCTCACCGGGCTGCCTTTGGAGCTTAGTACAGACCCTAGACACACTGGCAGCCTCATCCTAGAGGCTGTTGCATACTAGCAGGTCACCTGCTGCACAATGGTCAGCAAGCATGGTTCAGAAAAATTAAATTGATCTTTGAGTTTCTGAAGCATATAAAAGAGATTAAAGGGTACTTCTACATCAGTTTGTATGCAGAATGCACTCGATGCAAATCTTCTAACTGTCCATGCATCTTGCCGAGTGGTTTGTATCACCAAATAGTCTCCAAAAATTGCAAATTTGATACCTTTCAGGTCAAATCAACTAAAAGATGCATCCCAGCCATCATTGGGCGTCTAGTCCCAAGGACTAAAGAGCTAGTCAAAAGTGAAACTATTGAAACACACGTAGCTCAGACATTAGGTTGTGCATTGAGACTCCGCTTTCCGGACCGCTACACGTGCCGATGGAAATGCCGCGAACGCCTTCCCGTACAGAGCAAGGACGCTGTGGAGGACGTCCAGCAGGTGGCGATCTGCTGATAGCAGTGACGGTGAGGCGAGACGAGGAGGTCCTACTTCCGGCAGAGGGCTCAAGGGCAACAATGTGGGAAGGTAGACACAGTGTCGGGGGGAAAAATATACTTAAGCTTTACATTCTCTACTTGTTTTTCTGTTTTTGAAAACTTCAAACAAAAGAAGCAGCAACTGTGCAGAAACACTTATTTGGTGTTACAGAGGAAGTGTTTTCTTAATGGTGTAAAATCATTCCACAAAGGAACAACTAACTTTCACTTCACCAGCAGACATAATCCATATTATCAATATTGTAGGTTCTTATCCCTTCAATCTTGTCTCAAACATAATGAGGAAAGATGGGGTTGTCATAAAGAGCAGCTAAAATTAAACGTGACTCTATAGAAGGGATGTACAAATCCACATAAAACAGGATATAGCCTTTTTTTGTGTGTGTATAATTCCCCTCTGTCATGAAGCACTGTAACGTACACTGCCAAAAAGCAAAGGAAATAAAAAAGAAAAGGCACGATCCTCTGTAACTGAAAGGCATGAGACTTGCCTTAGAAGCAGTCCTCTTCACTCTCTTGGTCTGGAGGCATTTCATGTTCTCATCTTTTCAGTTCAGCTTCCACAGTCCTGTTCTGCAAGGCCTCTTCAATACTTTTGGACCATGACAGGAATTTCCTGTACTTGTTCCAGATCCTTCTATCCTCTTGGCAGTCTGAACAGTCTGAATCTCAAAGTGTTTCAGTTGTGGGTCTGAGGGAATCTTTGAACTGGGCAACTAACTTGGATTTTTTTCCCCAGTTTCTCCAGTTTTACCACAGTAAAACTTCTAAACATTGAGTTTTACAGATATTCACCTAGGTACTTGTCCTAGAGCACTCCAAATTCCTTCCTTCTCCCCTCCCGTGTAGGTTTGAATGGGGAGGAGAAGAAGGCTCAAAAACTGCTTTCCCCACCCCGGCCCTGTGGGCTTGAAGGGGGAACAGTAAAAGGCACCTTCCATGCATGTACTGACCTGTGTGGAAGCCCGTGCTAGGAATCAGGATGGTGGTTGGCTGCGTCCTTCGCACCCAGTATAAAATGGCAAATGGACACTTTGTCTAGAAAAGCATGAATAGAGGAAGGGGAAAAGGCACACGGTTCCTGCCTTGAAAGAGTTCCCACCTTAACAGAGCTCCCAACAGGACAGGTTCCTGTCTTGAAAGAGTTCCCGTTTGGACCATCCCCACTTTTGGATGGCTCCTACCCTTTTATACGGCTCTCGTTTTTTGCACCGTCCCTACTTTGGATGGTCTCCCACTTCTGCACCATTCTGTGCAGTCTTGCAAGCTTGGCAAGTCCTTGGGTCCATTTGAGAGAGCTGCCAGTGGCATCTGGACCCAGCTGTTCTGGGACCATACTGCAGCCAACTTCCTGGCTGCTATTCTGGCTGGGGGAGACCCTAGCAGTTTGGCTGTCCCCTGCCGCTGCTGAAGCAGTGTAGCTTCCACGAACCTCTGTCTTGTGGAAGCCGTGTCTCTGAGTTTGGCAGCTTTTACACGTGCCTTGGGCTTTGCCGGTTTGGATTCACATGCAGTCACAATCAGCCAAGCCACGGAGAATCCAGCAAGGGATCATCGCCGAATACCTATCTCACTGTCGTGAGTAAAGCCTGCTGTTCCCTTAATTCTCTGCTCAGCCTGATTGATAGTGGGGTAAAGCTGTGTTTGTAGCTTAGCCTTTTCCATTTTCTGACTTCCTGAATCTCTAAATTTGTCCATAACATCCTTTGAAGATTTTTCCCAATCTAATTGAGCCTGTAAATAAATATAAACTAGTTCTGTATATAGTTTGGGGGCAGGGTTTTCAGGAAAAGAAAATAATTCTATTTTTTATAATTCCTGACTCAGCCACATTAATTCCCTGCCTCCACGACGGTACTCTGAGAAGCATTCACAGAGTAACAGAAAAAAAACACACCAGAGAGAAAAAGGGTTTCCTTTATATACAGGGAAACAAACTTGGAAGCTGTGGATTCTGTGATGTATAGATCCACTATCTACATGCCAAATCTATAGCTTAACCAGGAAAAAAAATCAGGGGCAGAGTTTTCAAAGCATTTAGAAGGCTTGTAGCCTGCAACCAGTTATTTGCTTGACCGCTCCAGCCTTCCTAACCTTCCACTAACTTCTGTTCACCCAGAAATAGGCATGTGTGCAACTTCACTCATTTCAGCATAGGCTTGCACCACTGCACTCTAAGTATCCCTTCTCAATTCTTTCTAACAAGTTATAGTCTAATGGTGGGGAGGGGAAGTATCCAAAATGCGGAGAGCAAATTCCCCACTCAAGGCAACTGAAACATTCGAAATGCCTCCCTGGACATTACTTACAGCCACATAAGTGCAAATGCCTATATATTCCAAAAAGCATTAGAGATCATGGCCAAAGGTCTTCTGATACTAATTCACAGAGAAAATAGGGTTCAAAGTGCAGGCTTTTGTCTTTCCTTCTCCCTTCTCTGCCTGCTAGTCCCTCAAACACCAGTGATCATTTCCAGAGGAAAAAAAAAAAAATCAGTTTCAAGGAGGTAAATCCTAGCATTTCCATAACATTAAGATGGTACAAAAAAGAAAAATAATAATCACCAACAGAATTAATTACATTTGTATTTTATACAGTTTTATTCCTCATGACTAACAAACAGCCTCAAATTTACCTTGGTCTTATGGAGGTTTTATAAATTTCAGTTCATAGCACTATTAATCAGAAACAGCAGTTTGAGATTAAAATAACTACACACTTCAGTGTAGTTCAAGCAGCATGTCAGTGCACATCCCTGCTTGCTGTTTCTTGGATGAACACAGAGTATTTACCAACCACAATTCAATCACAATTAGTCTAATGGCCAAAATTTTGACTTTGCCTTTCATGAATTTGGATTTTCAAGTAATGCCTTTTTTCCCTTGGATTTTTCTGAGCAGAAAATGCAGATTGTCCCAAATAAAACAGAAATAATAGAAGATAAATAAAGATTTCTTCAGAACAATAATAATAAAATCCAGTATGTCTCCTGGAACTATAATTTGTACTTCCCTCAAAGGTAATTTTCTATTGGTCAGGTCAGTAAAATACTTTCTTAATAAGTAACTTTTAGTTAAATATTAAAATACAGACTCACAAAAACATGTATCTGTAGAACTGGCCATATTGTACAGATTGTATAATACTACAGAAGTATTACTCATTAGCAATTTTGCCTCTTTTCAGAAAGCTTCACATATGCTACAGAACCACAATGAATTTAATCTAAATAAAAAGTGGCCTACTATTACTTCCATACCCGCTGCCTTAGAATTATGAGACTCAAAGAGTCACTAGAGTAACACCACAGCATTGCATCAGCATTTTGCAACATCACAAATCACCATTTAAGGGGTTTAACTGGTATTTAACATTCAGTCTCCAGCTCAGGGTGAGAAATATCCAGCTTACTTCCAGTTTCTGTCTTCATTCTAGTCACACTCCATTCAACATACGTGGGAAGAACAGCATGTTATACATTGTTTGACATTATGCAATTACAATAACCTTTCTCTCTTCTCCAAAACCTTAAATGGCAAACTACTACTTACTAGCTACAGGCCAATTAAAAGATGAGATTGGGTAAAATTATTGTCTTAAAATATCACTTAGGTGAGAGACCAAACTCCAAGCAGCTATAGAGAAAAGGAAGGATGCCAGCAGTCCTCTGGGCACATAATTTTTAGCCTTTGTGGTGGTTCTATCAGTTTTTTTAAAATCAAAAGTAGTTGTCATAAACATCAAATTTCTCTAGAACAGATAATTTCCCATGGAATAGGGTATAAAGGCTCTGATTTTTTTGTGACCTTTGCAACTGCCTACACTTAATACAAGGGAAAAGAAAGTAGCTTTAAACTGTGTGGCATCATATGAAAGCTCTGGTAAACATCTCTAACGCTGCCTTTTTGCAGAGTCAGGAAGAAACTACATTGGATGCTTGCATACTGCCTATATTTACATGCATAAGAAATGCATACACCTAATTTGTTTTTCCCTCGTGGTATTTTAACATTAGGAAAATGCTAGAGAAAGTTAAGAGTACTATTCATTTAAACCTATTAATTTGGATGTACTCATAGAAAAATAAAATATTTTAGAGTCCAGGGAAAGTGAGCGAACTCACCTGGAAAAGCCATCTATAATGACTACAAGTTTTCATGATCTGCTCAAAATCTTGCCATGAACAGGAAAAATAGATCCTTCTTATATTGAATTTGAGAGGTCTTAATTTTTCATTGTGGTAGTTTAGCAGTTACCTGCCCCCCCACCTTTTTATAAACCCCGGCTAGGACTCAGAAACACTGGAAGTTAATAAATTAAGCTTTATATTTACAGCAATGCACAATATACAAGCAAATATTTACAAGATATAAGAGATATTTACAGATATATATACAATGAAAAGGTAATACAGANTACAGATATATATACAATGAAAAGGTATATATATATAATACAGAAACACCACACTCCTCCCAGAGACCAAAATACCCAAGAGGGGTAACCAACCACCCCCTACCACCTTTCCCCCCTTCCCCAGTCTTATCTCACTACCTGTTGATGCTGCAGATAAGCTAAAGTAGATCAGCCAGGGGGATTAGTAGCAGGAAAATAGTTACTAGAATTACTGAGAATTAGCTACCAAGGCAAAGACAAAGGAGACCATGCAAAGAGCAGCCACAGCCAGAGCGGTCAGAAACTGTCTCATATCTAGTGTTTTGGGTACAATCCTTAAAACCAATTTTTTTTTTTCTTTCTCAGTAAAACTCTGGTGAAGTGACATACTGTGTTTACCTCTCTCAGCCAATAGTCTCATTTCTCACTCAAATTCTCCAGTTAGCTCAAACCAGCACATTGATCCATCTCACTTTACAGATGTAGCTTCGTGCTCAAAACAAGAGATAAAAGGCAATTTCCAGAAGAGCAGAAAAAAAAAAATGTATATGTAAGTTTTGATACTGACAAAGACTGTTCAATGTAATTTCAGGGAACACAGAGCAAGATGTGTGCTCTTTTCAAGGGTTTGTCCTAGAAGCTCATTCAAATTAGGAGGAAAAAAAATTAAACGGCTGCAGTAATGCTCACAGCAGAAATGCTAGCATTAGCACACTCGGAAAAACATTTTGGAGCTGAGAGGAGAAGAGAAAGTGATCTTTTTTCTATAGTGGTTCTTAGGGAAGTATGAACTAGCACAAGAAAAGAAGCACTTGGGTAGAGAAGAAAATTAGTGTTTTGACATGATCTTCGGTGGATCATGAGTCAAGAGCCAAGATCTGCTTTCTTAAATAAGATAACCCAAAAGGACTTGTATTTCTATGGGACCACTCCTGACAGTACCTTGAGCACAATAGGGCTCCCACTCACACTGTCCAGAAAAGGTGACTAATGAAATTATGTTTCTGGAATCTTAATCCAAATGATCACTGCTGTATGGGAAAAGTTTACATCTCAGAAAATTACCATGATGAACTGCAGCTACATAGCAGAAGCACTCCACGACCACTGACCCTGACGCTACGCTAGGAACTGCATAGTGTTAAAAATAGTTTCCAACTAAGGCAGAAAAGCACAGATTTATATTACAAATAATCCTTATAGCTGAAGTATATTTTAATAAAGACTTACCTATAGCTGAAAACTGATTTTATCACTGCTTTTCCCTTTTAATACCTATACTGTGACTTTCCCTGTGTCTCAGGGAAAACCAAAAAGAATTAAGAACAGTACCTTTAATACAAACTGTACCTCTTAATCAATGCTTTAATGCTTTGTTCAAATTCCTGCTATTAGGGAAATGTGGAAGTCCAGACGTAAAACATACCTGCAGATCTCATTAGTTTTCAGTAAGAACATACGTTTTTTAAAGGCTTCTTTTAATAAACCAGTAAGTCCTTTAGGCCATGAGTATCCTGTATCAAACACTGAGGGCTATCCTTGTAAAACTTCATTACTCATTTTCTATCCAACTGTCTGGCTTCAAAGACTTATGTGTAATTTAGACCTTAAATGTGAAATTGCAAATCAGAATAGGTAAAAAGAAAGATACTTTACATACAGTTCTGCAATCAAGGAGGAAATCAAGGCACTTAACTGATTATAATACAAGGTAAAGAATTTCTACTGTCAGAAGTGGAAAGCTTGGAACTTCCCTGAATAAAAATTCTTATCTTAAGATTCTGTCCTCAACAAGAAGAGGATTAAAATGTAGGCAAGTGTCCAGACCACATGGAATAAATAACCATGCTGAAAATGGTAAGTATGAGGTATTCAGAAAACACATGGACATAGTACAATAAAGCCATCATCTTAAGTTACTTTTTCAGGTGATAAAGAAGTGTGATAATAAAAGACTTGCCAGTAGTAAAGATGGATTAGATTTCACAAAGCACAATAAAAAGAAGATAGAAAGAAGTTCTATGCAATTTTAATAGACTAGCTCAAGGAAAGTTGAACTGAAACTGCTGTTGGGGGAATAAACTAGGCTCTATCTAGCTTAAGATAAACCCTGAAAATAAAGAGCCTTCAAAATTAAGATAAAATCTTGAAATTCCATATGACCATCTTCAGTAAACAGTGAAAATAAATGGAGGAAGTATCACATTATAAATGCTGCAAAAATTGCATCAGTATTTAAGAAGGAAAACACGACAGTCAGTTGTGGGCCTGTTAATCTAGCCTTGATAACATGCAGAATTTGAAGAAAGATACTTTTTTAAAAGCAAAGATATAAACCTTAGTGTGAAAAATGAGATGCAATGCAACAACAATTTGTAAAAGACCATTTCTCTGCTAATCAGGCATTTGTCTTGGATTACTTCTACTTCATTACATATATTTAGAAGAATCACTTTTCCTACCAGCCTAGATTTCAGAAAAGCATTTCATGTGAACAGTTAGTTAAAATGGAAAGCACCAGGCTAAGGGAAAGCTGAAACTGATTTAATTTAACAATCTTTCAAATAAATAGTGGAAAGAAAAAGTGTATCAAGAGTATACTAATGGCACAGGGCCGGGAAGATGCCAGAACTATAAGATACCAGCTTGTATCCAAACTTCTAGTTGCATTAGGTTTGCACAGTTTATAGTTGCCCAATATCAGACAACCATTAAAGAACAAAGGCAGGAATAAAACAAAAGATAAAAAAGCTTAACACGATTTCCTGTCCCTTCTAAGTGAGACAGAGATTTTTTAATAGCATGTAGACACCTAACTTCCACATCGTCAACACAGAAAATCTTACCATTTACAAAGTCAAACACTGCCAACTCTACAGAAGCAAACAACTGGCTATACAGTACACTTTACTTGCTATTAGGAGGTAGAAGCATTGATTATATTTTTCATGAGCTGAAACACATGGCAGCCTGAAGGTAAATGTTTGTAGACATTACAAGGAATTAAGTTCAGTAAAAATCCTGCCTCTTGCCTCTCGAAATGAAACAGAATTCACAGTTTCTGTCCTATTCGGATTCAATTTTATAAGCAGTGTTTAAATACACAATTAAAGACTACTGCTCAAGAGCTGGTATTCCTGATTTAAGCAGCATCATGGACAAAATAAGGTTTCAGTATTAATAGAGATTACCAATTTTCTGGAATGATAAATTGTTAAAACACAAACTAGCATTTTGTAGTGCCAGGAGAAGAGATGACATCATTACTATAGACCATCTGCTAGGAAGAAGATGGAGCAACAAACGATGAGTCAAAATCACTTCTGGCATAAAGGGACAGAGTTCCACTGACTTCAGGAAATTTATCCCAACGTTCCTATGTGTTTCAGGTGAAAAAAAATGACACACATTACAGAGTAGCAGAGGTGAAACAAGGTTAAAACTTTGCAGATTTATTTAGCATGCTCATTTAGAGCAATTTATTCTTTTCCCTACAAATATAATAGTAGATGCTAAAAATTGAGACTGTGACAGCTACTCACATAAGTCAAAAAGTAGGATACTTCTGCAGAGATAAGAAAGCAAATACGGTCCTCAATGCCAGCTAAGGGTCCCTTTTAAAACAATTTTCCTCAATCTTATTTGCTTTACAATTACACTAAATCCTGCCATGATTGCTCTCATAGAGCACTTACAGAATCTGGCTTCCCCTGAAGATGTATTTTTCCTTCCCCTAGTTACCATCTTTATTATTGATTTTTTTTAATAATCTCTGCAGTTACTAGAAAAAGGTTTTGGCAAGTTTCCCTAGAGGCCTGCAGATGCCTATTACCCTTATCAATAGAGCATCCTTTCACCTCCTTAGCTACTATCCTCAGTTGCTAACTGTTTGACTATGCATCTATTCTGTTCAGGGACCAGCAGGGAGAACATTTAATATCCTCTCACTAACAAACAAGAAAGGCAACAGCTGCTGGCCTCAGCAGAGGGTCTGCTCAGGGAATCTGTTCCAGAGAGGACTGGCTGGACCCAGCTGTAGAGAACTAAGCATTTCCCCCTCCCCATGGCAGAATGTGCTGTAAAAAACTTGGCCTGGTTTGTCCTCTCCTTATTGGAAGGAGATTACACTATTTGAAAAACCCTTTTAACTGACACAGAAGAACTGCAATCAGAAAAGTACTTTCATTAACATCTATGACACAGAGAGGTTATAATAGAGAAGGGCAGTTTCTATACTAATTAAAAAATAATAAAAATTTTAATAATAAACCCAAACATATTCCTGAAAACATAGCTGCTAGCATGTTTGCTACTTTCTGAGAACTAACTGGCTAAACTGAGAAGAAAAGCTTAAAAAAAACCAAACAACTTTTTAAAAGCTATTTGTATAAAATTCAGAATTAATAGCTGGCTAGAGCGGCCTGTGGTGTACAGGACTTGGTCATGCCTGCTACTCCAGCAACAGAATCAACCAGAAGGGCTACCTTATATAGAAGAGCTACATGGCTGTCACTGCCAACTTCATTAGGTGAACAGCCACCATGGTTAAACTACTTTAGCGTTTGGTGGTTGTTTTGCTTGGTTTGTTCTTTTGAGAAAATAATTTACCATGGATTTATTTTTTAAGACAGAGAAGGAAGAATTGGATTACAGTCACCAAATTTTCTATCAAATAAATACCTCAGAAATCACAAAGCAAATACAAGAAAGCCAAGGTCTATTAAACACAATTCAAACATTTTTTATTTTTAGGATTTGCAATCCTGTTCAGAGGATGGGACATCAACACCTCAGAGCAAAGACAGAGAAAAACTGAAAAAGTACTAAACTCCTTTGAAGAGAGGAGCCGTGCTTCATCTCAAAAAAATGGGTAAAAGGCTCCTTTAAAAAGAGCTCTGTTCTCCTTAGCTTCCAATTGCTCCAGCTGCCACTCAGGAAAAGGGACAGAAGTGCTGAGGGTTAAATGCTTCTCCGCTCCCAGACAATCAAGAGATGAAACGCCAAGCTCAAACTCTGTCTCCAGGACAGCCCCTTAAAAGAAAGCTAGAAGTGTTTTAAGGAAGATGGCTGGTGCTAGGATCTGGCTGCTGCCCGGATCTGGATGCTGGCCATCTCTACAACAGTCGCTGCAATCCCAGGGCTGCAGAAACTGCTCTGCACTGCAGGTAAAGGGAGTGTCGACTGCTCTTGTACTGGGCAGATCTAACACTATCAGAAATTCTGCTGCCTCTGTTCTGGGGCTGGTTCAGAGATGGACTGGAGTTGAGCAAATAGCCTTACAATTCAGAGCTCCTGCTTTTGTTCTGAGATGAGGCAAACTACCAGTTTTCTACTAGGGTGAGTACAGCCAAGCATGGGCTGCTGTTTGTCTGACAATGAGTGATTACAGTCCAGTGTGATTGAAAATGGAAGCCGTTTTTTGTTTTGGAGCTAATTAAATTATTAGTTTATTTCCATCAAAGAAGTGCTATAACTTCTGGCTGCTAGTCACATGCGTTTTTACTGCTGTACTAGCCCACTGTATGGCATTCACATTAGTTACCACAATTGTTACTTGGTCATAGTTTGTGCAAGCGGCCAAAGGCTGAGCAGAAGAACTTGAACTAGCTGGTCACTGAGAAGATGTCACCAGAGACTTGGACAGCTGACAGGATCAGTGGAATTCCTACTGCTGCCTCTCTAAAAACAAAAGAAAATAAGCACATGCACACAAATATAAGCTCCCAGAACTAAGCAACCCAAATCAAATAAAGAAATTTTAAAAAAAGGAAAAAATAGTCCAGGAGATCAAACGGGCTACCAACACCACCACCACAAGTCTGTTTGTTGTCTTGGTTTGTTTGTTTGTTTGTTTGTTTTATTAAGCATTTAACAAGAGACTGAAACAGCAACAAAATTAATGGCGCATAGAAATGTTTTTTACTTAATCCTGTGGAGTTTTGTTTTCTACCCAAGATACAAGCCTCTGGCATTCTGGGGTTTAGAAACAAATTCTGACAGATTTAACTCTTGCAGTACAAGCAGTTTCACTGTAACATGATACCAATACCATGACTGAAACCTGACCACTGTATGACTTTCTTGCATTAGAATGTGAATCCTGTTACTACCACATACTCCAACTTTAAACATCAATAGTTAACATGACAATTCATTTCTACAGCATATCTGTTAATAAAGAAAAGCATATGAGAAGAGGCTCTTGGTTTATTTATAAGCAAAACAGCTGTTTTCTGCATTCCGTGAGCTAGGCTGAGGTCTGCTCCAAGTCCATGTGTACCAAGAGAGCCTGGGTACAAAATTACCCTGTGTAGAAGCCACATGTGGAGCTCCTTTCCAAAGCAGTGAACAGTACTTTTTTTATTGTTTGCTGACACCCCTCTATGTAACACAGCTTTACTGGTGATTTACTTTAATCACAAAAAAAGTGATAGTTTTTGATGGTACGGGCAAACTAACCCCAGTCTGGAGTTTGGGTTAATTCATTTTAGAAAGCAAAATGAAGAGATACCTTTCACAAATGGAAGCAAGTAACAGCCTCTAGTCAAAGTAACCCATTCATCTAGATTAGATAAAAACATGTTCCTCATCTACACACTGAAATTATTCTGGTCCTATTACCCATGTACCCAGATGTAGTAATTTTCTTGTACTGTTCACCTTTATCTACCCTCCCATGTTGTTAGGTGCAGCACATCCTAATGGGCACCTGCCACTTCCTAAATGAAATATAAAGCATTAGGTACTTTTGTTAGTTAACACTGGGTACATGAATGTGTATTAGTAGAAATAGGTAAAAAAACCTGGAAGAACACATTGATACATTTACAAGTCCCCTCTGCATGAAGATCCACAACTGATGACTACTTGTTCATGTTACTTGTATTTGTTCTCAAGTAATAACATACACAGCAACTAGAAGCTTCCAGGTCTGCCTGAACATTCACTCTTATATGGATCTATGCTCTTAAACCACATCATTGAAATAGTCTACACTTCTGCCCTTGTATATTTTGAAATTAATATTCTTTAGAGGAGATCCACATCTTTCAAATTACTGCTTTTCTCTCTTAAAAGCCACATAATATAGCTAATTTTTATACATATAAATGGGGAGGCATGTCCCATTCTGACATCGACAACATTATGCCAACCAGCAGACAATATCTGCAATCTTGACATCATGCTGTGGGAGAAATCAATGACATATTCTAGATTGCTTTGCTTTATCCACACAGAATGCAGAAAGTCAAATAAACATCAGCAAGCAATTCCTTCTCTCAGGAATTCCAGTGTAGGATCCTTGCCCAGTTCTCAAAGGCCAAACATAAATCAAGAAGAGACTTAAAGTTCAACACAGAATAAGACTTCCTGCTACTTGCAGTTTCAGACTGAATCTCTACACAACCATGAATAATTCCAAATGAGCTGTCAGCATAACACATCTCCCCAAAACAGAACATTTAAGCACATACTAAATAAAGGCTCATTGCTGGCCGTTGTAATTTGGACTCTCCAAATACATTCAGTAATATTCATCAATCTAGTGAAATCTGTAGTTTAAAGGGGCACACAAAACTTGTACAAAGCAACATAAAATGATAAATGCACATACTCAGGTATTAACACTGATTACAATGATCAGCTTAATTAAACCAGACAAGTTTAAGCATAGACAAGCCCTACAATGTATTACTACTGAGCACGTTTAAAAAAGATTGGGGGTGGGAGGAGGGCTAAACACTAAGTTTAAACTATTTTTCCCCTTCATTACTCAAACATGCTCATCCTGCTACTCAGATGGTATGATTTGTGTGCCATGCCATTCAGATATTGCAGAGTAGATGCTGAATGGGTTTGCTGTAGGAGTTTTCCTATGAGATGTAGTATTTTCCTACATCTCCTTTGCTCCTTTTATTTCCTACATCAGCCTTTGCTACTACTTGTGACCTTCTTGTTTTGACAGCCAGCAGGTGCTTCAACTACTGTCTGGGCTAAGCCTGTACTAAATTACACTGTAGACTGAAGCAGTCATCAGCTGGCTCCAGAACTGATACAGAGGGCAAATGACTGACAGCCATCTTTACATAGCCCTGCTCATGTTCTGAGCTTAACTCTGCAGGGCATAAGCAATACAAAGTGTAGATTGTGGCCCACATACAGCATGTTCAAACAGGAGCTGTCTTTTTCCTGTTTCCTCTGCTTTCTTGAAAGCTGTAACCAACTTTTTTTTTTTTTTTAATGCAAGGCTGCCAGCTTCTATAAACAGAATCAAAACCTGGCAATCATGCAGAATTCTGCTTGCAATACCTCTGCTTTGCTGTCTATTTTTGCAGACGCTTATTTCAAATACTTATAAGCCAAGGGTGTTTTCCCTTGGTTAAGTATTCCATCTTAAATGGTATGTTAGATAAATTAATCTAGAAAAATATTCCAACTATCCCTCAGGCGATTTGTACTACATGAAAGAGACTTAAAAAGAGAGGATTTCTCTCTACCACTGCCAGATTTGCAAGTCAGTATTCTGTACCCAAACATGCTAATCTATTTGTTTGCCTTATCTTCTTCCTTTCACTCTCTCAGATGATATGAGGCATGCCAAGTTCATGGTGCTTCCTTAATGCTGCACCACTCTTCGTTTACTCTTCCAAAGAGAATATACTCATTTGGCAAGACAGTTTTTAAAATAGGAACACAAAATTTAGTGAGGAGTTCAGGATAACTTATGGAAGATACAGCAGGTGCAAGTACAGGACATTTTCTGATGGTAAGATGAAGAAAAACATTACTTGAAAAGGGCTTAAAGGGACTTTTCAGGGTACTTCTGTTGTACAGCTTTTAAAAATTATAGTAACTTTCTGCAAACAAGCCTGGTCAAGCTAGTAAGTGGAAGTGTAATTTCTGAATGATCTTCAGCTCACTTGATAAGCCAGCCAACATTTATCACTCTACAATCTACCAGGCTCCTGTGAGCTGAACAACCTAGATTTGCATCACGGAGCACTTGGCCCAGACTCAGAACGTTTAGGTTCCTAATTTCTCCTAGGTTTAGAAGTCGACACTTTAATTTCTTTGCAGAGATAAGTGCTAAATAAGGCCTTTGCTACAAGAGATCTTTGAAAGCTACTGCTTTGCTTGCTGCCTGAAGGAAGAGAGACATCCAGGAGTCATACAATATATTTATTTTGGTATGGCGATCAAAATTCCTTTCACTTTATGTGTGCTGTAAGCTGGCTTTGATTCAGTTTTAGAAGGCCAAATTGTACCAGATAAAACTGAACCACGCCTTCTTAGTTGCTAGTTCTCTTCAGACTTCTCACTTTCATCCATTTCTTTCTGTCACCAAATTCCAGGTCAAAGACAAGGAGTTTAAAAGACAGCAGAAGTTCAATAAATGGAAATAAATCCAAAGAAAACATACTTTGATTTAATCTGTGATTTACTGGAATTTTGAACTGGGACTAGACATGTGGCCTTACATGCATACTTAGCCCTGTATTTTGAGTGTGTGACAATTCCAGAAAGCAGCTCATGGTGTTTGTAGTCTAAAAATATCATGGAATAACTTTTCTGCATGAGAAATACACTACTGTTTAGTCTGGATTTCTCCCCCACCTCCAATGCTGAATACACAAGAGTTATTTGGAAATCAGCTTTTTCTTTTACAGTGAAAGCATTTTTTTGGGTGTTGTTGAATTCAACACATTAATGTGGTAACTGGTTGATCCTGTTGAACTTATTTCAAATTCAACTAAAGTCAGTCTAGAGACTTTTCCACTTTGCAGTCAGTTTTACATATCCACTGGATTTTTCTGTTCAACAGCAGAAGCACTGGGGAACATATTTCTTCTACGCAGAAGCACAGACACGCTTTTGACATAAGATATGGATCAACCTCTTTTAATGAAAAGACAGGATCCAATTTGATATTTAATTGCTGTCCATCTGACTGGTATGCAGGTTCCAGCAGCAGCAGGTGCACAAACCAGGAGCAATGCACAAACTAGCAACCCTACCTGTTTCAGTCCTGACAGGATTTCTGGCATATCGACTGTCTTTGATCGGATAACTCTGCAACTCATTATTTCCAGTACTGTAAAGCCGTAGCTCAACATCCATGCTTAAACCTCTCCACTTCTAGCTGATGCTATCTTGACTGGTAACAGTCCATGCCATTCATCTTTCTCAGACAGAAAGCACTTTGGCTTTGCTACAGCAAGATGTAATCCAGTCCTTTTATGCCAGCCTTTGTGCTGGCTGTACTGCTCATCTGATATATCTCCAGGGAGCTAGTTCAGAAAACCAAATGGTCCCACAAGAACTTTTCTGCCAGTTAGCTCACTGAGGTGTCCCAGTCTTCTTACAGAGCTAATTCAAAGCAGACAGTGAGCCTTCTCAGAGGCAGTTAGCCATCCAGATATTCATATATAGCTGTAATCAGAAATTTCATCTCTTAATGTGGACACATACATACCTTGGACGACCCCTCCGTAGGTCATCTACCACCTTCAAAAGGCAATGCACTAGATAAAATCATCATATGCATTCCCTCATGTGCCCCCTACTCCTGCCCTGTCTTGGTGTACACTACAAAGAACATCGGTGCTGAAAATATTTGAGTGTGCGTCATAGGTACTATTGAATTACACTGTTAAAAAGGTTCACAGACAGCAATCAGCAGCAAGTGTCTCCTGGCTGGAGA
>VWZI01005964.1:36346-82297 GCA_013396835.1 Psilopogon haemacephalus
GGACAGGCTGGAGAGGTGGGCCCAGGCCAACCTCATGAAATTCAACAAGGCCAAGTGTAAAGTCCTGCACCTGGGTCGGCGCAATCCCAAGCACAACTTCAGGATGGGTGATGAGTGGCTGGAGAGCAGCCCTGAGGAAAAGGACCTGGGGGTCTGGGTTGATGAGAAGCTCAACATGAGCTGGCAGTGTGCACATGTGACCCAGACAGCAACTGTGTGCTGGGCTGCACTAAGAGAAGCATGGCCAGCAGGGCAAGGGAGGGGATTCTTCCCCTTTGCTCTGCTCTCTTTAGACCCCACCTGGAGTACTGTGTGCAGTTCTGGAGCCCCCAGCACAAGAAGGACATGGAACTGCTGGATAGAGTCCAGAGGAGGGCCACAAAGATGATCAGAGGGCTGGAGAACCTATGCTATGAGGACAGGCTTAAAGAGTTGGGGCTTTTCAGCCTGGAGAAGAGAAGACTTCTGGGAGACCTTATAGTAGCCTACCAGTATCTGAGGGGGGCCTACAGGAGGGCTGGGGAGGGACTATTCATAAAGTCTTGTAATGACAGGATGAGGGGGAATGGGCTCAAGCTGGCAGAGGGGAGATTTAAACGGGATGTTGGGAGGAAGTTCTTCACAGTGAGGGTGGTGAGACACCAGAACAGGTTGCCCAGGAAGGTTTTGGCTGCTCCCTCCCTGGATGTGTTCAAGGCTAGGCTGGATGAGGTCGTGAGCGTCCTGATCTAGTGGGAGGTGTCCCTGCCTATGGCAGGGGGTTGGAACTGGATGATCTTTGAGATCTCTTCCAACCTAAACCATTCTATGATTCTATGATTATCTTATTGTTTCCACAATTTTTCTGGAATGCAATTTGTCTTTCTAGACTTTTTACCTGAACTATATCAAGAACTAGGTAGTCCTTAGTGTCATCTTCCAAGCTAAACAAAATGCACCACAATGGTCTCCAACTAAAGATTTTTCTATAACTGGATGATTTAGGCTCCCTGATGATTTTCTAATTTCTCATGCTTAAAATATTATATTGGAGGTTTAGAGAAGCTATATTTCCTAATGCTGATATAATAGCAAAAAGCCAAAGACAGCTCCTCTAGACTTTAGAAGGTGAAACAAGAATAAATACAGCCAAGAATCAGACAAGAAATTTGGGACTAGAAGATGTGCAATCAAATCTTGTCCGCATAGTCATCATAATAAAATTCCCAAAGAGTTCATCTTTCATCCAAAAACATCCTACTTGAGGCACTACTTAGATTTTCAACGCTGCAGTATACTGGATCTCAAATCCAGCAAAGCAAATTACTAAATACTTTTGCAGGACTGCTCTGGTTAATGTTGGCAGCCAGCATGCCTGGATATCAGACATTTCACACTCTCTCTCATTTCCTTATTTGACTTTGCTGACCCCAGCTGTGATATGGTGAATCATATCTTGTCCTCAGGCACTCCAATTCTATCCAGTCCTTAATTCTTACAGACATCCCCACTGAGGCTTGGGGATTTATTTAAAGGCACACAAGTTCAGAGTTACTGTTGTATCTTTGTTAGAGAAGACATTCAATGCAACCTCTGCAGATAATCTCTTATCAGCAAGACAATTATCCTAAAGTTCCAAAACTGCTTAACAGACTGCTCATGCAGTGAACTTGATTGATCATATTGTTAGCATCCTGGAAAAAAAAAAAATGTGATTAACAGTTCTACACAGCTATTAAGTTAGCCAGTGGACAGAACTGACCAGAAGAACATATCTGAGACCAGTTTCAGGGGAATTGTTACTGTTAGTCCATCAACAACAAATACAGAACAAGAATGTAACATGCCTGATATTGAAATGACCTATTAAGCATTAGTATACAGGCAATAATCAGTAGCTTCAGCAAGATTTTCTCCAACTTGGAATAATTTTGCTAACTAGACAGAGAGGCCTCTTTTGTGCTTAAGAATAGCAGTAAAAGAAAAAAGTTACTTAAGATTCCTCAGCACCAAGTGCTTATGGTTGTTGATCAAGCCAAACAATCAGCATGGTGCCTATTATTTCCAAGCAGTTCATGCCAATACTTTCAGAAGCAGCTTCTTTGGTGCATTTTTTTCATCCAGCCTTTACAATCCATTCTTGTTACCTACTCTAGACACTTGTAGTGATATGTATGCAAAAAAGATTAGCCATGCAGATACAGGTTTTCAAAGTGCAAGGATCCTTCTGAAACTTAGGATGTTAAAGGACCAGCACATGCTCATAGAACTATTTTGGTATTCTTACTGTTGGATTTTCAAAATACTGTTATTCTGTTCCTCTATTCTATAGTGCCTATTACACAACAAACACTCAAAATAACAAGTGACAGTATAAAGTGTTACCCATAACAGGTATTATTTCAACTATTCAAAATTCCTTTAAAGACTACCCAAATTCCACTCTTCACTTTAAAACAAACAAACAGGTTTTTCAGAAGTGCTTCAGTTGACAACAGGAGAATGATGTCCCTGCAAAGGGGATTTGGCCGGCAGATGGTGTTTAGTTAAACACAGCAGGAAGGACAACATATGAAATTATCTTTACTTTTGTTGCATTTCTTCTTGCAAAATATTGGTCCTGCCTAAAAGGGAACAGTCAGATTTGCACAAAAGATTTAATATCTCACATTAAACAAGGATAAATGATACTGCCTACCAAGCAGCCACAGACAAAGGAAGATTGCGCAACAGATATCATGAAACAGACCCAAAAGAGCTTGCTGCCAAATTGCTGCCCTTATTCAGCAAGGGAGGTAGTATTGTTGTGGGCACTCCAAATCACTTCTTCCCCCTCATCTCTGGAGGATTGAATGGGGGAAGAAGAAGGCATGAAAAACTGCTTTCCACCCCCCTTGCAGGTTTGAAGTGGGAACAACAAAAAGGCCTTTCCACATGTGTACTGAATCATAGAATCAGTCAAGGTTGGAAGGGACCACAAGGATCATCTAGTTCCAACCCCCCTGCCATGGGCAGGGACACACTACCCTAGATCAGGCTGCCCACAGCCTCATCCAGCCTGCCCTTAAACACCTCCAGGGAAGTGGCCTAAACCACCCCCATGGGCAACCCATTCCAGGGCCTCACCACTCTCATAGTGAAGAACTTCCTCCTCACATCCAACCTGAATCTCCCCACCTCCAGCTTTGCTCCATTCCTCCTAGTCCTCTCACTACCTGATAGCCTAAAAAGTCCCTTCCCAGCTTTTCTGTAGGCCCCCTTCAGATACTGGAAGGACACAATAAGGTCACCTGGGAGCCTCCTCTTCTCCAGACTGAACAGCCCCAACTCTTTCAGTGTCTCCTCATAGCAGAGGTGCTCCAGCCCTCTGATCATCCTCATGGCCATTCTCTGGACATGCTCCAGCATGTCCACATCCCTCTTGTAATAGGGACTCCAGAACTGGATGTGGTGCTCCAGGTGGGGTCTCACCAGAGTGGAGTAGAGGGGGAGAATCACCTCCCTCGACCTGCTAGCCACACTTCTCCTGATGCAGCCCAGGATCTGGTTTGCTTTCTGGGCTGCAAGTGCACACTGCCAACTCATGTTGAGCTTCTCCTCCGCCAGCACCCCCAATTCCCTCTCTTCAGGGCTACTCTCCAGCCAGTCACTGCCCAGCCTGTATTTGTGCTTGGGATTGCCTTGACCCAGATGCAGGACCTTGCACTTGGCGTTGTTTGACCTCATGATGTTGGTTTGTGCCCACCTCTGCAGCCTGTCCAGGTCCCTCTGGATGCCATCCCTGCCCTCCAGCATGCCTGCTGCACCACAGACATGCTGTGGTGTCATCAGCAAACTTGCTGAGAGTGCATTAAATGCCTTTGTCCATGTCATGAACAGAGACATTGAACAAGACTGGTCTCAGGACTGATCCCTGAGGGACTCTGCTTGTCATTGGTCTCCACTTGGACATGGACCCATTGACAGCCACTCTTTGGGTGCAGCCATCAAGCCAGTTCTTTATCCATCTGGTGATCCACCCATCAAACCCACGTTTCACCATCTTGGAGAACAGGATGTGGTGCAGGACAATGTCAAAGGCTTTGCTCAGGTCCAGGTAAATGACATCAGTTGCTTGTCCCTCATTTCTTAATGTTGTGACCTGTTCATAGAAGGCCACCAGGCTCCTCCTTCCTACCCTTTTTGAAAATGGGAGTTATGTTTCCCCTTTTCCAGTCAGTGGGGACTTCACCAGACTTCCAGGACTTTTGGAATATAATAAAGAGGGGTTTAGCAACCTCATCTGCCAGTTCTCTCAGTACCTGTGGCTGTATCCTGTAGGGACCCACGGACTTGAACACTTTCAGGTTCTTCAGGTGATCACGAACCTGATCTTCACTTATGATGGGCAGCTCTTCCTTCCAGTCTCTGCCATTATCTTCCTTGACTTTGGGAGTGTGGCTTGAGGCTTTTGCAATGTAGACTGAGATAAAGAAGTCGTTGAAAACCTCAGCTTTTTCTATGTCACTTGTGACCATTTTGCCTGTTTCCTTTCTGAGGGGGGCCACACCTTCCCTAGTCTTCTTTTTACCATTAATATGCCTGTAGAAATTCTTGGTGTTTCCTTTGACCTCCCTGGCTAGATTCCATTCAAACTGTGCTTTGGCTTTCCTAACCAGATCTCTGGCTGCTCAGGCAGCTTCCTTATATACCCCCATTCTAGCTGTCCTTTCTTCCACTCCTGTTTTTGTGTGAGTCTCTTTTTGTGTGACAGTGTGTCCAGGAGCTACTTGCTCACTCAGGCAGGCCTCCTAGCATTCTTCTCTGCTTTCCTCTTTGTTGGTATACATTGTTCCTGGACACAACGGTGGTGAGAAAGCCCATGCTGGAATCGGCTGGTGATTGGCTGGATTGTTTTTGCCCCATATATATGGCAACTGGACAGAATGTCTAGGAAAAATCATAAACAGAGTGAGGAGAAAGGCACGAAGTTCCCACGTTTGGACAGCTCCTGTTTTAGCATCATTCTGTGCAGTCCCAGTCTTGCACAGTTCATGCCACTTGCCCACAAGTTGCAAGCTCAGCAAGTCTTTAGGTCCATTTGAGAGAGCTACCTGCTGTACCTGTACCCAGCTTCTCTCAGACCACAGTGTGCAGCCCAACTTCCTGCTCACTACCCAAGCTGGGCAGAATGCCAGCAGTTTGGCTTCTCCTCTGTGCTACTGAGACAGTGCCGCTACACAAATCTTTGACTCATGGAATTTGTGCCTGAGACACTTGGACTTAATGCCGCTTGGATCTGCAATGTGGATATAACTTGCAGTTTAAGAGAGGCTGCCGAGTCAAGAAATTCAGCAAGGGATCATTGCTAAATTCCTACCTCATCTCTGTGAATAAAAAGCTGCTTATCTTAGATTCTGTGCTCAGCCTGATTTGTAAGTGGGATACAGCTGTTTTGTAGCTTAGCCTTTTCATTTTCTGACTTTCCTAAATCACTAAACTTGCCCATAAGCACTCTTGTGAAGATTTCCCAACTGAATTAGAGCCTGTAAATAAACTTTAACTAGTTCTGTATAGAGTTTGGGGGCAGGAGGGTTGGGAAAATAAAAAATAATTCAATTTTTGTAATTTCTGCCTTGGCAAATTAATACCAACCAAATCAATTATGGATGGCAGTTTCCCCAGACTCTCTCAACAATGACCTGGGAAAGGAACCTAAGGCTTTGCATCATCCCTGTGAGACTGAATAATGGAGTTGAGGACCATGGATTCAGTTAAGCAGCAATGCCAGGTTTCAGGCTTTATGGTGACTGAGCTGCAACACCCTGGGTCATACAGTGAAGAAAGGACCAATCTGCTTCCACAGCCATGGGATGTTACAGGAGCAAACTCTGCACCTGCATAAATACTTTCGTAGGGTGTCCAAGTACTCAATTAAACAGCAAATACACCCTACTTAATTTAGAACTAAAATGACAACATTCATGCAGCCTAAGCTAGAGCAACATCTGTAATTTATGGCATTTCTATACAACAGGTTTACTGCCAGATTCAAAGACACTGAGCTGTGTGGCAGAGAGCAGGAGGAAAGCATCTATGTCACTCGAGCACAGCTCCATAGGAGGAAGAAAACTGTGTATGACAACCCTATCCCTCTATGCCAGATAGTGAGAGAAAAGGGGGAATTTTCCTTTCTAAGGCAGACCAAAGGTACTCCAAAAGCAGAGATCAAGTAACTTGTTTGTGACTTTACAACTCAGTAGAGCAGCCAGACCAACATTGTATCCATTACCCTATTCTGCTGCAACATCTGCTTATAATAAGGAGACATAAATTGCAAGGTATGATGAGCAATGTTTGCATTATGCTTGCCAAACTAAAAAAAAACCACGAAAACCGAATCAAACCACACAACCCCAGACAACCAAAAAACCAAAATCAAACCAGAAAAAAGACAGAGAGCAAAGCAACTTGTGCCTGAAAAAAATCTCTCAGAGATGAACATGTCAAGGACTTCATTCTCCCATCACCACCCAGGTTTCTGGAGTATTAAAGAAGCATTTCCTTGAGATACTGTACCAGCAGTCACCAGTGTGTCTAGTAGATGAACAACAGATTCTGAGAAAGAGAAGGTATAGCAGGTAGAAAACAGTGCAACTAATACATATGCCTGTCAGCAGTTTTCATGAAAGAAGGCTTCAGAATGTTAGGAACAGCTAAACCAGATGATACACAATTTGTACAAATACATGAAAATGTGGGCACTCTACCATTTGGCATAAATCTCCAAATTCACAGGATCACAGGATGTTAGGGGTTGGAAGGGACCCCAGGAGATCATTGAGTCTAACCCCCCTACCAGAGCGAGACCACTAAATCAAGCACAGATCACAGAGGAACACATCCAGACAGGCTTTGAAAGTCTCTGGAGAAGGAAACTCCACAGCGTTTCTGGGGAGCCTGTTCCAGTGCTCTGTGACCCTTACAGTAAAGAATTTCCCACTTGTGTTGAGGTGGAACCTCCCGTGCTGCAACTTACAACCATTGCTCCTTGTCCTATCACAGGCAGCAAGTGAGAAGAGCCTGTCCCCCTGCTCCTGACCTCCAGCCCTCAGATGTTTATAAACATTTATTAAATCCCCTCCCAGTCTTATCTTCTACAGACTAAAAAGCCCCAGGTTCCCCAGCCTCTCCTCATAAGTCCTGCCCTCCAGTCCTCTAATCATCCTCATAGCCCTCCACTGCACCCTCTCCAGCAGATCCCTGTCCCTCTTAAACTGGGAAGCCCAAAACTGAAGGCAGTACTCAAGATGGGGTCTCACTAGGGTAGAGTAGATGGGGAAGAGAACCTCCCTTGATCTGCTGGACACACTCTTAATACACCCCAGGATCCCATTAGCCTTCTTGGCCACAAGGACACATTGCTGTCCCATGGATAACTTGTTATCCACCAGCACTCCCAAGTCCCTCTCCACAGGACTGCTCTCCAGCAGGTCACATCCCAACCTTTACTGGTGCAGTTGATTATTCCTCCCCAGGTGAAGGACTCTGCACTTGTCCTTGTTGAACATCATTGGGTACCTCTGTGTCCAGCTCTCCAGTCTGTCCAAGTCTCGCTGGATGGCCTCACAGCCTCCAGCTGTATCAGCCAAGCCTCCTAGCTTGGTGTCATCAGCAAACTTGCTGAGCAGACTGTCCCCTCATTAATGTCATTGATGAAGATGTTGAACAGGACAGGACCCAGCACTCATCTCTGGGGGACTCCACTGATTACAGCTCTCCAGCTGGACCTAACACCATTGATCACCACTCTTTGAACACTGTCTTGTAACTAGTTCCTAATCCACCTCACTTTTTGCTCTTCTATCCTACACTTCCTGAGCTTGCTGACTAGAATGGGAGACAATGTCAAAGGCCTTACCAAGGTCAAGGTAGACTACCTCCACTGGTTTCCCTGAATCTGCCCATTCAGTTATGTCCTCATAGAATGTAATCAGGTTAGTCAAGCATGATTTCCCCTTAGTAAATCCATGCTGCCTACTCCTGATAACCTTCTTCTCATTCAAGTGCCTTGAGACACCCTCCAGAAGGAGGCACTCCATCATTTTTCCAGGGATGGAGGTGAGGCTGACTGGTCTATAGTTCCCTGGAACCTCTTCTTGTCCTTTTTGAAGACTGGAGTGACATTGGCTCTCCTCCAGTCCTCAGGCATCTCTCCTGTCTGCCACGATTTGGCAAAAATGATGGAGAGTGGCAGAGCGATCACATCAGGCAGTTCTCTCAGCACCCATGGACTAGCAAATGTTTAATTTGTGTAACTGATCCCTAACCCAGTCTGCACTGACCAGTGGGGAGCATTCCCTCCTCCAGGCTTCCTCTCCATCCAGTCTGGAGTACCTAGGGGAGTTCAGTCTTAGGTGTAAAGACTGAAGCAAAGAAGGCATTCAGCAACTCTGCGTTCTCTGCATCCCCAGTTATCAAGGCTGCCTCCTCGTTCAGCAGTGGCCCCACACCTTTCCTATTCTTCCTTTTTCTACTGATGTATTTGAAGAAGCCTTTCTTGTCCTCTTTAACTTCCTTTGCCAGCTTCAGTTCCAAGAGGGCTTTGGCCTTCCTTGTTGCCTTCCCACACGCCCTGACAACTTCTCTATAGTTCTCCCAAGTGACCAATCCCTTCTGCCATGAATTGTAAGTTTCTTTCTTCCCTAAGATTTCTTTCTGTAGCTCCTTGCTCAGCCATGCAGGTCTCCTAGCACATCTACCCAACGTTTTACTCAGAGGAACACACCTAGCTTGGGCTTGGAGGAAGTGGTTTTTAAAAATTAACCAATTTTCTTGGGCTTCTTTACTCAGGAGCCGTAGCCTACAGGATTTTTGCAAGCATGTCTCTGAAGAGCACAAAGTTAGATCTGCAAAAGTCCAGGGTTGTAATTCTACTTGTTAGTCTGCTTCTACCCTGTAGAATACTAAACTCCACCATCTCATGATCACTGTCCCCAAGGCTGTTCCCAACCTTAATATCCTCAACCAGTCCCTCTTTATTAGTTAATACAAGGTCCAGCAGTGCACCTCTCCTTGTTGGTTCCTCCACTACCTGCATCAAGAAGTTATTATTGATGCACTACAAGAACCTTTTGGACTGGCTGTGCCCGGCTGTGTGAGCTTCCCAGCAAATATCAGGGTGATGTCACCCACGAGTACCAAAGAGTTAGTTCTAGAAGCTACCTCCAGTTGTCTGTAGAAGGCCTCATCAACATCTTCTTCTTGGTTTGGTGGTCTACAGTAGATGCCTACAACAATTTCACCTCCTTTCCCACATCCCTTAGTTCTTATCCACAAGCTTTCAACCTCTTCTGCCTCCCCCTTGGATAGAACTCAGCACATTTCAGTTGCTCTTGCACATAGAGAGCAACTCCCCCACCTCATCTTGCTGTTCTGTCCTTCCTGAGCAGCACATAGCCATCCATGACTACATTCCAGTTGTGGCATCTGCCCCACACCATGTTTCAGTGATGGCAATTATACCATAGTTATTCAGCCTAACACGGATCTCCTGCTTATTCCCCGTGCTCCGTGCATTGGTGTGTAAGCATTTCAGGGAGAGAGTTAATCTATTTGCTTTCACTCTTGCAGCCTGACCACTCCCAGCCTCTTCCATGGCCACCAACCTAGCAGTAAGCTCTGCATGTGCTGATTCCTCATTACTTGATCCCCATGGTCCATCTCTGTAAGACTTTAAGAGTTCTTTTTGTGTCCCCAGCATGCTTCAAGGTAACAGGCCGAAGGCTCTTGTTAGCCTCCCTCCCTGATGTGCCATATCTTGCCTCCTCTTCAGCACACAACTCGTTGTTATCTACCTCCCCTCAGATACCAATGGAGCGGACACATGGCCCCACAGTTGTCTCAGGCTTGCTTATAGTAAGCCTGGCTTCCACTCTCCCCCCACTTCCAACCTAGTTTAAAGCACAAGTAATGAGCTAAGTTGGATCTTTCTTTACCACACTAAAGCCTGCCTAATGGTTAGCAATGAACCAGAAACATTTCAAAAGTTTCCTCCTCCCAATTGTTGCTTTAACATTGGTAGACAAACATCCATTTAAATTACATTGCTAACAAATACATTTTCTCCATATGCTCTGCTTGTTTTCTGAATAACCTCTTAAAAACCAAACAGAAAGAAGAGTATTTTAAGGATGACTAAATACACCATTATGATTATTGTACTGTGTAATTATACCCCAGTGATGGGGGTAAAAGCCAAATAACTTCCATGGAGGAGGAAGAGAACTAATAATGCATTTTTCAGCATTTAGCATAAACATAACTTTTATTACAGTGATGGAGAAAAACAGATTTCAGAGTACACAAAGGAAGGCAATTTAAAAATCTGTTTTAAAAAAGGGGTGATGTACCCATATGTTTGTATTTTCAAGCCCCTTCATGCTATCACTGAGTGACTCCACTCAAAAAAGCAGATCCCATTTCCCTAGCAGGTCCACTTCCTTCATTCACCTTCACTGTACTTGTGCATACTTCATCAAAGGCTAGAAGCCTTTTCACTGAGTGTAGAGTTCCAAGTGAAATCTGTCCAAAGTTCACAATTAAATTCAAGTAAGGATTTTTAGAATAATCTCTTTGTGAAACCACATGAAAGGGATGTTTCAGTTTGCTTTTAGATTTAACAAGTGACCTAACTGGAACAAAGAATTTTCAAAGACTGGCCCTGTTGCCACTGAGGAATAAAATAGACTGGCTTTCCCTTTGCAGTTCAGATACTACAAAGATGTGCATTAAGAAGAAAAGTAGTGTATCTGCAGAAAGAGCTGCAAGCCAGTGTCAACTAAAACTAGTTCTAATCCATCCATTCTTCCCACCATTGCACCTTCCATGGAAGGTCCTGTGGAAAGAGAAAGATATCATCAAAGTAAAACAGATGCCATGAAAATACATGCACTGTACCATACAACATATCCAGAAAAATGTACCTTGCCCACACTGCAGGTCTTGCTACCAAACACAATCACAAATTTCCTATGTTCATAAAGATTAATTGTACACCATGGCTAGTCTGAAATCACATCATCCTTACATCCAGGAGTCTCTACTTACCACTGAGCTATGCAACAGGCTGCTTGTCCTATTTTTCCTCTCCAGCAGTCTGAAGTTAGCAAAAATCCACGCAAACAACCTATAATAAATACAATTGTCTTGTTACAGGCTTGGTAAATTATAGATTAGTAGAATAGTAGGGTGTTATGAATTATGCAAAATTAATAATCTATACTAATTTTGATATCCAGGCAAAGATTGTTAGTAACTACAAAAGTTGTTTATTAGCATTAAATCTTGCCAGAAAACTTATTTACAATGTTCGAAATGTATGGTTTGGATACTTATACACACAGGGAACAGGAAAACTAGAACACTTTAAGAAATAAGTAGTAAATGCAAACATTAAAACTGGAAAGAGGTTCTTAGTTTCAAATATACCTCTTGCACACCAGGGGACTCAAGAGGCTCCTTTCTGCTACTAAGGCAGAAAGGCACAACAGAATCTAGTTACAGAATTTCTTAGAGACAGGTTTTGAAATATTTACTCACAATATAGTATCAGACAGTACCCAAGGCTCGAAGGAAATTCTGTTGGTATCTTGAAAGTCGTTGTAGGAAAAGCATGTGGCAGGGCAGAGCAGGCAAATAAAAAATAAAAGCAAAAGCAGCAAAGACATATGGCAGAAGCCTGTTTATTGATTGCCCAAGTGTAAATGGCTGCCGTGGCCACACAAACTCACCAATCAGAATGGCACTTTGCCAAACTTGACCATATTAGGTGAAGTCAGAGGAGCTTGCTTTCCCTTTTTTTGGGAGGAACAAGTCTGGGCAAATATTGGACCCTCAAAGTGGGTGTTTGCAAGCCTTTTGTCTTCTCCCCGTGCTCTGCTTCCTCCCCACCAGCAGAGGGAAGGGACCATGGGATCATGCCTGGGCAAGCCAGGACATGTATCTTCCATAACACAGAGGTTGTAATAAAGATCACAGTTATGGAAAAAAGCCCCAAACAATCTCAATAGCTACAATAAAGTTGGGGAGGGGTGTTTAATATCTGAAACTAGCCTGTAAAAATGCACTATTTAAAAATTAAAGCAACTCCAATTTCAAGGCTTCTCACTCAGCAATTTTGGTTGCAGTTGAATCAATGATAGCTGCAAACATTTTGAGAATGAAAAACCACACAACTTTGAAAAAATTCCTGTGTATGTGTACTCACCAAGTACGTTGAAAGTACAGGGCCTGTCTTTGATAGATCTCTTCAAACAAGGACAGTAGTTAATTAAAATAATATACATTCCTCACTGGAATAGGCATTGCTTTCTGTAAACAGAAACAGGGCTTGCTGTGGCCGAGAACAAATTGCTGCCAGCTGCAAGGTTTTGCAGCTACTGGCGGTCAAGGATGGCTGCTTTGCAGGTGGGAAACAGTAGTGGGGGACACACAAGGAAAGGCAAATATCTGTGAGTGCTGCCTTTGTATGGAGATGAGAAGGAATTCACTCAACACACAGGAGCATCCATCTCTTCATTCCCCACAAGTGGTCCATTGCCTCACCAGAGATATCACTGGAACAGTGGGATAACTTATGGCTCCTCCTTGTACCCACCAGGGAAAAGCACAGGACCAGTGTCAGACCCCTTGAGAAAGCCCTCCTCAGGCAAGGCCAGAGAGGCAGACCACTCTGCATTTATGGCTGGGGCCGAGGGGGGCTGTTGGGGCAGAGGAAATAGAGATGGAATGAGACAGAACTAGAAAAACCTAACCAAAACCAGAAAATAAGGGAAAAAGAAAACTTTGAAGATAATAAAATGGGTGAATGAACAAAATCAAGAGCGTGCCCACCATAAAGTAGACAAGGAACTGAGAGGAGAAAGAAAGAAACCTGAGGATGAGTAAAAATGCAGACTCTGGAAAATACTAGAGCACCATAAAAGGAAATAGCAATCAGAGAATAGAAAAAGGACAGAGAGGTCATGTTTTTGTTTAAATTTTAGTGATAGTTTTGTTTTCAGCAGTGACTTTGACTGTTGGTTGGTTTAGCTGAACTAAAAAAAAAACAAAAAAAATCAAACAACAAAACAGGATATTCCAGGGTTGCCTGAATTAAAAATATGTATGGGAGAATAAAAGAGAAGTGACAGAAATCTGGATATTTTGGAAGAAATTCAAGTGGAAAATTTTAGTCCAATTGATGTTTTTGTCCTTAGGAATAACGGTTTTTCTTTTTAAATCCTCTTTGAGAGGTTTTTTCTTATTCACACTTGTCCTGGTTTTGGCTGAGATAGAGCTAATTTTCTTCCTAGTAGCTCATACAATGTCATGCCTTGGATTTAATGTGAGAATAATATTGACAACAAACTGATGTTTTAGTTGTTGCTATCTTAAGTCAAGGATTTTTTTCAATTTCCCATGCTCTGCCAGTAAGGAGGTGCACAAGAACCTAGGAAGGGACATGGCCAAGACTGCTGACCCAAACTAGCCAAAGGGATATATTCCATACCATAGAATGTCATGCTCAGTATAGAAGCTGGGGTGAGGTAGCCAGGGGGATGCTGACTGCTGCTTAGTTACTAGCTGGGCATTGGTCAACAGGTGGTTTTATTTCTCTTTGTATTATCTTCATTTTTATTACCATTATTATTGTTATATTTTATTTAGGTTATTAAACTGCTTGGATGTCAACCTAACAGTTTTACTGTTTTTCCAATTCCACTGGGAGGGGAGAATGAGTGAGTGAGGCTTAGTTGCCCACTGAGGTTAAACCACAACAGTACTTCATTTCAATTGTTTGTTGGGAAAATGTCTTGCATTTACATATTTGATTATAACAGTAGGGCTTTTAAATCACTTAAAACAGTTGTTAATACTGAAATTGCAGTTGAGTTTCGCTATTTGGCAACTTAAAACTTCAAAATCTCTATCCACACAATGCATGACATCGCCTGTCAACCTGAATTAATTTAGAATCAGGCAACAGTAACTTAGAGTTTATGCACAGGGCATAGTACATGCTCAGGTAAAGAGCATGGAGCATGCTTTGAAACATGTCTGACTGTGCAAGCACATAAGCCACCAATAACATTGCAATATTTTTTCCCTTTTGTGTTGGTTTGAGCTAATTGGAGAATTTGTGTGAAAAATTAGACTGCTGCCTGAGAGTGAGAAATTAAACACTATGTCCCTTCACCCAGTTTTGAATGAGAGAGAAGAAAGAAGGTTGTTTTAGAATGTTCCCAAAACATCCAGATAAGCCAGTGTGCTTGCGCAGTTCAGTTGGCTCTGGGTCCCGGCAGGCTTCGCCAGCTTCTTTCCTTTGTCTCTCTGCCTTTGAACTAATTCAGAGTAAAATTACTAAAACCATTCATTCCTTCCTGCCACTAATCTTTCTGACCGATCTTCAGCTTATCTGCAGCATCATCAAGTGGTGAGATAAAGCTGGGGGGAAGGAGGGAGAGGTGGTAGGTGGGGGTTGGTTTCCCTCTCCTGGGGATTTTGGTCTCCAGGAGGGGTGTGGTGTCTGTATTTCTATTCTACTGTATATTTCTGTAAATATCTGTTATATCTTGTAAATATTTGCTTGTATATTTGCATTGCTGTAAATATAAGCTTCATTTATTAACTTCCAGTGTGTTTTTCTGAGTTCTAGCCGGGGTTCTAAAAGGTGGGGGGGGGCAGGTTACTGCAAACCCACTACACCTTTTATGTTAACCAAAGACAAATTCAACAACACTATGTCTGAGGCTTTGTGAACCTAAACCTCAAGAAAGCAAACACTGAGTTTCTCAACTTCAATGATCATAATTTGTCTTTAATGCACACATAGAAAATAGCATTTTACACATATCTATGCATGTGTGCAGACATTAACCACACCTTAGGAACTATGCCTCTTCCCATCACCAATTGTTAATGTTTCCTTAAGGACTGGGCTGGTGGAAGCTTAATTTGGCCATACAACATTGAGGGCTGTGGAGTTTTGTGCATTAAGAGCACCTAATGACTTAAAACAGGAGCAAGAGGACTTAAAACAAGGCATAAAACAGTAAGAATCAATAGCTATGCAAAACACTACTGGTTGATTTAAACATAACAAACAATGTTGCTGGATTATTGACGATGGCAAGGGAGAAAATATGACTGTAAGAAAGTGTCCTGTATTCCTCCTTGGTGTATAAACTCCTCAGGATGTTATGTACAACCTTGAAGAAAATGATGAACTATGGATCTCTGCTCAAGTGCATTGATCTGTCTTAACACTGTTATCACAGTCTTCACATACAAGAAGTGGAAAAAAAAAATATTGTTGCATGCAAGTTTCACTAGAGATAAATTCCATGAGTATTCTTTTTTAAGCTTCCATAATGGTCAGTCTTACACACTGTGACCCCCCACACTAGGGAATTGTGCATTTTTTTATTCCTGTCAATGGCATAAGGAAGAGGGGGAAAAAACGTTCCTTTGTGCAGAACATAAATAAGAGCAGGTAGATAGATCTAGAAATGTGGCAAAAGGACACAATCCTATCTGCAGCTCAAATATGAAATTAAGTTAAACAGAAAAAAAAAAGAAAAGAAAAAAAAAAGAGTAGAAGAAATCTAAATCTTCCTGTACTTTTCACCTGCCATCTCCAGCTGGGCACAGCAATTAACTATGCCATACTCACAGGCTGGCATTACTGTCTTGTGGGACTTTTGTTTAGTCTGTGGTAGATGGATGCATTTTAAATAATAATAGAAGAGGACTTTGTATTATCAGAACTCCTGCCAAGCAACTATACAGAATTTTGATAGCTTTCATTTTACATGGGGCTTTAATCTGCAAAACTTTGCTTCCTCCAGCATGTGTGTGTTCATTCTTTGAGACTGACAGTAATGTAAAAGCCAGGGTAACTGATACTAGCTACAAGCCACTTGGATATTTATGACCTTTACACTTAACTATTTTAAGTGTTGACTACTCCCAAGGTTTAATCCTCAATTCCTCACTTAGACTGCTTATGGATGTGGGATTGTTTCTCTACAATAGATAAACTGAGCCATTTATTTCTGATCCCTTGATTTCCTAGACAATATGGTCACCTCCGTAGTTGACCTGAACACACACCTTCATGAGATAAGCCAAAAATACTGAGAGTAATGTATATTTTCACTTCACAACCATTGAGTGTCACGTGCAGTGAATCATGCCTGGAACAGATTTAACATGTTCTAAATAATGCAGGATTCTTTGTAAAAATATTTTTCTTATAAAATAGGAAGTTCCTTTTTTGTTTCCACCACTGGTCTCACTGCTTAAATTATTTTCTTAACAAGATATCATTGTATTTATTGTGTTAGTAACTAACCTAAATAGGTTTTATATCCTATTAAAAAAATTAATAAAATAGTATAAAAGGAAAAAACTTACCGAGACAATTCAGACCCTACTAAACCAGAGAAAATGTTCAAGGACTATTTTTAACTGACTACTGGGTGCTATTTCCAGTTTATGATTGATGTGTGATTTTTACACCTTTTTTATACCTTTTATCTGAATATTTCTGGATAGCCTTGGCTTCTGAGAAAGCTGGAAGCCATTCAAAGATGGCAGTGATTCTTTCAGATCCAAGACTGAAAACAAAACTTTCAGATCTAAGCACACAACTTCAGATATCAGTAGTTTGTGCCAATTCCTGCAAACAAAAGAATTTAATCTGTACAGGTCTATGACTGAAAAAAACCCTTTCCCTGGTTTGTTCTAGAGTAGGACTGTCTTCCAGCTACAAGATCTGTTTTGCAGGGCAAATGGATCTTTTTTTAAAGGATGCACTGAATGTAATATTCCATGCAGGCTGCAATTAACTGACACTGCTACTGCTGCTAGCAAAGAGGGTTAAAGTTTAAATTGGTAAGATTTGCATCTTGCAAAGATGCAGATCTTCAGTCAAGAGCAAGATAACCTAAGTTTTTCTGAACAACTTTAGTTACAACTAGGTAAATAATTTTTAAAATATTAAAATATAAAGCACTGTATTTGAGGCATTTTTTTCTTGTATAAAAATTCTATAACTTAAGCAGATGCCTATCTCCACTAGAAGAAGTATTCCCCAACAATGACCAGAGGGTAGTGTGTAAGGCATCAGGAGCAGTCTAGGATAAGATTATTTAGCTGTTCAATTTTAGAAACAACAGGTGTTTCAGCTGAAACCCTCATCAGCAAAATAATCGTGGAAGTGTAACACAGTATAGTGTTATTACACTGCAGTGAGGTGAAAAGCGATTATTCACAGCTATCTCAGAGATGATAACTGTTTGCCCCAGTCTTGACTCTTACTGGGATTCTTTCTCTGTCGTAGAGATCAGCAATACTTCAGTGAGGTGAGGCTACCACAGCTTTCTGAAAAGCTTAAAAAGTACAAAAAGAGATTTCTGAAAGCTCAGTGGTGGCTTTCAGCAGAATTGTTACTTCTGAATCATCAAAAGAACTCATTAAACTTCCCTGGGAACTAGAAGGAATCCTTATATCTTACTGGATTGGTGTGATTTTTTAATAGGAAAACTACAAATCAGGTTCACCGATTCAAAATGCTAGTCAACGTGACATCACCCAACTTCACAGCAGCTGTTACAACCTTAAACCTCTGTAGTCATTCATGTGCATTTGAACGCCAAGAGTCCGATGAATGTGACAGATTTGCAACAAGGCTTTACTATACCATACTAATACAATTAAGCCTTAAAGCCAGATCCCTAAAATTATTTCAGATAGACAGGCTGTCAGTCTGTACAGACATCTGTCACAAGAGGCTTCCAACACTACAAGGTCTTAGTGATAAGAAACAGATTACAGGACTGACGTTCATGTTTGTGTCACTACAAATAGGTACTTACAATGTTTTACATGTAGCAAGCCTTAATAGGATAATTGCTGAGGAATTTTGTTCAAATCTTATTCTTGGAATTTCTCAAAAATCCTGTTTTTCTGTTGTTACTATGAAAGAAGCAGAGCCACTATCCAAAAGCCTCTGAACAATAAAGAAGTCTTCATTAATCAACCAGTACCACCCACAGCTTGCAGTTGTGTGCTATTATATAGCACAGTTTATTAACTCGGCTAAAAATTAAGCCCTCCTTAAGACAAGTACTTCCAAGGGCTTCAGTTCAAGGGGTGGTCCAAGTTACTGCACATGCATCAGTATTACTACAAGTGAAGGAAAAAGAAGCCATTGCCAAAGAAGAAACAGAATCATTTAGAGATGAGTGTCTGTTGATCATAAAAATCACACCTTCATATTAATGCTAGTGGTAAACAAGCTGTTTTGTATGTAGTTCTCAGCCCATGAAAGGCCTCACCTTCTAACTGACATTCTGTGATCTACTGACAGATATATTCCAGTGTTGACTTTGGAAGGAGTTGGAAGGCTCAAAATGTTTCATGAATTACTGACAGTGCACATCTTTGTATTACTGTTTAGAAATATTGTCAATGTAAAAGTACAAGATGCACCTGTTCCAATCTCCTGGTCAGGCAACAAGCCACATGAAAGGACCAAGATAAATTTAATTAATGCTCAACTCAGGATGTTTTATTAGATAGAACACTTATAGAATAACCCATTTCATCTATAGTGGGTTTACAAACTAATTAATTTTTAAAAACCCAAACATACATTTATTTTGGGGTAATTTCTGTTATTATAGTCACAGGCCTAGAAAACTGGAGATTTTATGACAGCAAACTAATAAATAAATATTTGGTTCAATACTTTGAATGCATCATTTCAGCTTTTCTCTAGCTCCCTCCAAAATTTAAAAAGCAAAAAAAGCAAAACCACAAAAAACTATCAGTTCTTGCCAATTCATCGATTTTCAATCATACCTCTAAAGTTACCCCTAATTATGTAATTTCCTCCATAAAAACCTACATTCACATCACTGCCCCATTCTCCAATACTCCTCCACATTCTTCTCGCTTACACTTCTACACTTTTCTCTATGACAAATGCCAGTTACATGGTTTGGAAACAATAAATCAAATTCCAGGACCTGCAGATTTAATAGGAGCTTTAAATATTATTAGTCTAATAATAACAATAAAAGCCATCAACATTTCTTAAGAGTTATCTTCTCTAGTCATACTAGAAACCATCAAAACTCTGTAATTAATAATTTTGAAAGGTATTCATATAGCAAATGTGCATACTGTCAGACACGTGTGCAGTGAAAGGAAATTTCATCAGTATTTTATTTACTGTTATATATAAAAATCTTTCTGTTAAAGTATTTAACTTCTTTGACTTCAAAATGTAAGATACTGTAGTAATGTAGCAGCAAGCAAATTGATACTGTAAATCAGAGCCTTCAGGTTATCATCACTAATAAGATGCATTGGTTATGTAATGGGAAACTTAAAATGTCACATCCCAAGAGATTTGTCAAATATTTAAACTAACTAAACATGATCTGAAGATTGAATAGAATTATCTCTCAATTATAAATATAACACAGTGGAAGACAGGTTCACATTTATGACAGACAAATTCCATTTTTTTCAACAATTAATTTCTATAAATGCTCGGAAACTCAAAGTACTACTAAATCACAGAGTCACAGAACTGTTTCATCTGGAAAAGAATTCTAAAATCATTGCGTCCTACTGCTGATCTAACACCACCATGGCCATTAAACCATGTCCAAAAGTGCCATGCCTACAGAGGTTTTTGAACACCTCCAGGGACAGTGACTCCACCACCTCACTGAGTAGCCTATTCCAGTGCCTGATCACTCAGTAAAAAAAAAAACGTTTTCCTAATATCCAATCTGAACCTCCCCTGGAGCAATTTTGGGCCATATCTTCTCATTCTACCACTGCATACTAGGGAGAAGAGACCAACCCCCACCTCACTACAATCTCCTTTCAGGTAGTTGTAAAGAGTAAGAAGGTTTCTACTCATCCTTCTCCAAACTAAACAATCCGAGTTGCCTCAGATGCTCCTCATAAGACTTGTTCTCTAGAACATTCACCAGTTTCTTGTTGCCCTTCTCTGGACAGAGTCTAGCAACTCAATGTCCCTCCTTCAGTGAGAGGCCCCAGATGAACACAGTATTTGAGGTGTGGACTTGCTGGCACCGAGCACAGGGGCAGTATCACTTTCCTATTCCTGCTGGCCACGTTATTCCTGACACAGGCCAGGATGCTGTTGACCTTCTTGGCCACCTGACCATGCTGCTAGCTCATGTTCAGATGGCTGTGAAGCACCCCTAGGTCCTTTTCTGCCAGACAGCTGCCCCAAGGCTGCAGCATTGCATGTGGTTGTGCAGAACCTGCCACTTAGTTTTGTTGAACTTCATACAATGATTTCAGCCCATTGATCCGATCTGTTCAGATATCTCTGCATAGCTTTACTACCTTCAAAAGAATCATCACTCCCACTCAGTTTGGCATCATCTGCAAACTTAGTGAGGGTGCACTCAATCCCCTCATTCAGATCATTGATAAATATACTAAACAAGACTGGCCCCCAGACTGAGCCCTGGGGAACACCAATTGCGACCAGCTGCCTAAAGGATTTACTTTCATTTACCCCCATTCTTTGGGACCAGTCATCCTAACAGGGAGTATTCCTTCATGGCAGCCTATATAAAGCAGAGCTCCTACATGATCTATTTTTCAGTTTTCTTGTCTGTCTTGCTGAAAAAAAAAACAGTACACAAATTACAAGCATTTTACATACTTACTCTTCATGATCCTAGAGACCAGGGGAAGAAAATAATGAATTACTGAGATGAATTTGTAAAGAAGTTCTAATAGCCTTACATACTTCAGCTAAACATCTGTTAAAGAGTGAGACAGTCACTGGTATAAAGCACTTGAATCCATCTGCTCTCTTTTCTCTCAGCAGGGGTTGTTTTATGTGGAGCACAGAAGAGACTTGGATGTGGGAAAACATAATATACTAAGCACTCCTGAAAATTGTGAGTTGTCCTTCTGTGCCTAAACACTTCAAGTTGTGACCACTGAAGGACACTTTTGAGACTGATAAAATACAATGGGAGAAAAAAAAGAAATTAAAAAGAGTTATATGAAATCCAGAGTTACACACTAGAAGTATTTAAAGGTTTAAGCATAGTAAAAGAACAAAAGCATGTGCCACTGGGAAAAAAAGAAAAAAAAAAAAAAGTTTTCCCGCAAGTATGTCAGTCAGAAAGAATGGCACTGGTGAGCATGTCTCTGAGGAGCAGGACCTTGCAGTAACACATGCAAACAGGATGCAGTTCAGGCTGTGCTTCACCTTCCCTTTAGGCGCAGCACACTGATGGGAGGAGCACATAGAATCGTAGAATTGTTTAGGTTGGAAGAGACCTCAAAGATCATCTAGTTCCAAACCCCCTGCCATAGGCAGGGACACCTCCCACTAGAACAGATCACTCAAGGCCTCATCCAACCTGGTCTAGAACACCTCCAGGGAAGTGGCCCAAACCACCTCCCTAGGCAATCTGTTCCAGGGCCTCACCACTCTCATGGTGAAGAACTTCCTCCTCACATCCAACCTGAATCTCCCCACCTCCAGCTTTGCTCCATTCCTCCTAGTCCTCTCACTACCTGATAGCCTAAGAAGTCCCTCCCCAGATTTTCTGTAAGCCCCCTTCAGATACTGGAAGGCCACAATAAGGTCACCTGGGAGCCTCCTCTTCTCCAGACTGAACAGCCCCAACTCTTTCAGTCTCTCCTCACAGCAGAGGTGCTTCAGCCCTCTGATCATCCTCGTGGCTCTTCACTGGATGTACTCCAGCATGTCNCTCTGATCATCCTCGTGGCTCTTCTCTGGATGTACTCCAGCATGTCCACATCCCTCTTGTAATAGGGGCTCCAGAACTGGATGCAGTGCTCCAGGTGGGGTCTTAGCAGAGTGGAGTAGAGGGGGAGAATCACTTCCCTCGACCTGCTAGCCACACTTCTCCTGATGCAGCCCAGGATCTGGTTGGCTTTCTGGGCTGCAAGTGCACACTGCCAACTCATGTTGAGCTTCTCCTCCACCAGCACCCCCAATTCCCTCTCCTCAGGGCTGCTCTCCAGCCAGTCACTGCCCAGCCTGTATTTGTGTTTGGGATTGCCTTGACCCAGATGCAAGACCTTGCACTTGGTGTTGTTTGACCTCATGAGGTTGGCTTGTGCCCATCTCCAGCCTGTCCAAGACCCTCTGGATGCCATCCCTGCCCTCCAGCATGTCTCTTGCACCACACAGTTTGGTGTCATTAGCAAACTTGCTGAGGGTGGACTCAAAACTTCTGTCCAGGTCACCCACAAAGATGTTGAACAAGACTGGTCCAAGGACCGATCCCTGAAGGACTTCACTTGTCACTGGCTTCCACTTGGACATGGAGCCATTGACAGCCACTCTTTGGGCACAGCCATCAAGCCAGTTCTAAATCTATCTGGTGGTCCACCCTTCAAACCCATGTTTCACCAGCTTGGAGGCCACTTGGCATCAGCAACCACATGGGCATCAGCCTGGCTGCCTGGGAGACCTGGGGTGGGATAGGGACTATGGTGCCCCTCTAAAATGCTCTGAGGGGTTCTTCGATGCCAGGTCATATGGTGGGAGTCTGAACTGGGATCAAGACAACACAGTTGGTCTTTTTTGTGAATTAAAGTGGCACTCATCCAGCCTCCAGTCCTGCAAGGCCATTGCCTTGATGGAGAAACAAGGATGCTCATCACCTGAACAAGGTGCATATGACCTTATAACCTCAACCTCCAAATGATCATTTAAACAAATATCCTTATTTACATGTGCAATCTCTGCAACACCAATGAAACTTCTTGCATTATTATTTTCCTTTAACTGGTGTTTGATTAAAAGATACTGGTAAAGGTAAGTACTCAAAAAAATTAAATTCAGTTGTGTTCACAGTAAAAAGTGCTGATGTTGGAAACACTACACTGTCTCTGAGTACATTTTCAAGAGCAATGCCCTGCACAAATATGCAACACTGGGTGTGACTGCTCATACCTCTACTTTGTTTTGATTTGTCCTTGACCGTAATGGAAAAAACCTCTAGTATTGTGCTGTTAGTCAACTCAGTAGTGATGTATCAGTTGCCACGAGAAAAGTTCAGTCATGCAAAAACTACTAGCAAAAAGACCTAAAAGAACCTGAATCACACATTATGAAATAAGTTTGTAAGTTACATTTACTCCAGTTTTCAATGTGGAAATATATTTTTCATTAGGTTTGCAGGACAACTTTCAAAATCACAGGAAAGCTAAACCTTTAAGCAGTAAATACAGTCATATATATGTATAATGGACATCTTATGCCATCAATAATTTTCCCTACATTGAGCTTTACTCTCTTGTATTTTTTCCCCTGCTGTTTGAAAGGAACTAAAATAGAAGCATTGACAGATAACATGCACACAAATTCAATCGTCCTTTCAGCATAGACTAGTATATAAATTAAAAGCTATCAGCAGACCACATCTATTTTGACAAAAATAATGGCCCTTTTCCTATGCTAATAATAATAATTGCAAGAGAAGCCCAAAAGTAGTACTGAAACCTGCAAAGAGGAGACATTTTCAATGTGGTCTTTAACATAGGTAGCAATTCTGCAATTATGTTCTTACCATGTGTATACTTCTTTCACTGTTCCATCACCAAGCTGTTATGACACCAAGCTGTGTGGCACAGTCAACTTGCTAGAGGACAGGGATGGCATCCAGAGGGACCTGGACAGGCTGGAGAGGTGGGCCCAGGCCAACCTCTTGAAATTCAACAAGGCCAAGTGTAAGGTCCTGCACCTGGGTTGGTGCAATCCCAAGCACAAATACAGGCTGCAGTTGGGTTTATCAATGTAATACAAAAATTAATAAATAAATTCCTAAAGCAGTATTTGTGATGTTATCAGAAAGCATCAAATGGTTCCTTGAAGAAAATAAATAAAGGAAACTGTCTACTAAACATATTTGTCCCTTGAAACAATTCCAGACAATGTAACACGGTGCTAAGCACAGCTATTCTCTAGCATGGCTGGCCTCAGTTTTGCAAAGTGTTGTAATGACCACCAGTTGGGAGAAACAAGAGATCCCAAATTTCTTGTGAGAGAAGTCAATTTTGGTTTAAGAATACAATCCTGCACATATATTACTGTACTAAAATTATACATACAATGTGTAGCATCTTCATAACAGAGTGTCTGATTCATGTGCTCAGTCCAATTCTTTGTTTTGGTGGAAAGAACTAGAAATTAATTCTATGTGAGGAAGAAATCCTTAACAACACTTAAGTCACCAGCAAAGTAAGGAAACAGCAAGGTACAGAACAGCACCAACTCTGTCGCAGTAAGGACACCTGACAAGCAGATTAGTCACAACAGGCATGTTTTGTTGATTATGGTGTGTCATATGACAGCCCCTCTCCTGTTTAGGTACAATTAGCACCAACTTTCATCCTGGGCTATTGCCATTTTGGATTTGATTTTACTTGGATATGACTACACATGAATGCATCTTCTGCAGTTGCATCCCTTGATAAGAGAGCTGTTTTCTCTTGAAATTGATGGCATACGTTTTCAGCATGGGCATAAAAACACTGTAATATATAATTTCTGCCTTTAATTCACTCATTTCAAAATACACACATCACTAGTCTCACACTTAAACATATAATCAGGTAAGGACGCAGACATGAACTCAGATCAAGGCTCTTTAGATTTTCACCCATAAAAATGACACAACATTAATACTTGACAGTGTTGATTTGCAACTGTGTTATGGCCAGCTCAGGAAAAATGCAGGCTTGCTCTGCCAGAAGCATGAATAATCTCAACAAAAAATTACATGGGTAGGTCGGTAGCTCTCTCCAAAATGCAGGGACTGGATCCCCTGACTATAAAAAGCATTTTTTTCAAAGGTTATTACATCACTGAAGGCTGAAAACTTTTGAGAGCTGCAGAACACCAGCCCCGCGTTTGAAAAGAGAGCAGTGAAGCTCCACAAGTAACTGGGTTTCCTCAAAATGTGAAAGGCAACAAAACTCCCAACAACAAAAGTATCTCCTAAACCAAAACGGAAATTAGTCATATGTGATTGCATTTTGATTCAGTCATTTTACAGTTTGCTAAAAGGTGGCATACAATACAGTTAAACTTCAAGCTCTGTAGATGTGTGGTTATCAAATACTATAACTAATAGAAAAGCTTCAGCTGACATTGAAAAGTAAACAGGAGACAGAAACCTAAAGGAGATCAGAATTTGCTACATCATAGATACATCATAGTACCACTTTGAGTTAACCAAACTACTTTTATATACCATCTCTTCCATGAAGGTTTCAAGTTGGGTTTATCAATGTAGGACATGTCTGATCTTGCCCTTTGTTCTTCATTGCCCCACAGTCACCAGACTGCGAAGTTTGAAGGCATGTAGGACATCATTGTGAGACAGTGACACAATAGGCCCAGAGGACAGCAGATCATATTGCAATACAATAATACACTAGCGCAGTAGCAATACAGTGTACAGATGCTTTGTATTTTTACAGGGAACACAAATGTTATGAATAAACTTTGAATTTCAGGGTCTTTCACATCACTGTGATGAAATCCCTTAAGACTTAAGAAGGTACAAGTAGGGAAGAAAATTAACCTGCAACATGAGCATGCCAAAGAAATCTGGTCTACAGGTTTTCTGGCTTCAAGTACATGTATACTAACTGATTGTAACAACTGAAGTTAAGAGATTCATTTTGGACTAAAGCAAAATAGTTGTCAGTCCCTGATAAAGTAGAAGTTCAGAAAAGAGAAGATTTGGGAGTTTCTTGGGGTGAAGGTCCAGTTTAAAAGACTGGAAGTCTTCCATCCAAATGCATATAGTATTTTTCACTTTGAGACAGTCTTTAAGACAATCTGAGACAAAATTTGTTCCCAGACCATTGGCTGACAATTCAAAACAATTTTCATAGTCTCCAGCTGAGACTGATGGTATATCTCTTCTACTTTTCCCAAGCAGGTCATAGAACACTCCTAATCTGTATCAGTGTGTTATTATTTTCATCTGGGACCACTTATTGGCCAGGAATGGATTTCAAGGTAAATCCACAGCCAAAACACTGTTGTGAACTACTGCTAGAGATGACCTCCTGCAATCTCAAGGAAAGCTAAACAAACCTCTGCAAATCTTTACCACTCTGCCAGATATGTAAAACAACCTCCTTTATACAGATAGTATCCAAGTTACTCTGAGAGCAGCCTGTGTTAATTCTGGCAACTGAAGTCCCATAGAAACATCCATGGCAGAGGTCACAGATTGCCTCTGACAGCATGCAGAGGGTCCTCAGAACCAGGAAAGTGACACTCAGAGAGTCACAGCATATGTTGGGCTGAAAGGAACCATCTAAGGTCATATTGTCCAACCTCCTGGCAGCAAGCAGGGGTATCTCCAACTAGATAAGGTTGCTCAGGACCCCATAAAGCCTGGTCTTGAATGTCTCTGGGGATGGGGCCTCAGATAAATCTCAAGGCAACCTATTCCAGTATTTCACCACACTCATTGTAAAGAACTTCCTCCCATTCTGGGGTGTGGGTGGTGGTAGGTCGAGAGAGGTTCTCTCCCCTCTCTACTCTGCCCTGATGAGGCTGCATCTGGAGTACTGTGTCCAATTGTGGGGCCCCTAGTTCAAGAGGGACATGGAGCTACTTGAGTCCAGCAGAGGGCCACAAAGATAATAAAGGGAATGGAACATCTTTCTTATGAGGAGAGACTGAGGGAGCTGGGGCTCTTTAGCTTGGAGGAGACTGTTTATAAATACATAAAGGGTGAGAGCCAAGAGGATGGAGCCAGGCTCTTCTCAGTGATGCCCAATGACATGACAAGGGGGAATGGGTGGAAGTTGAGGCATAGGAAGTTTCATGTAAACATGAGGAAGACTTTTTTTACTGGAAGGGTGACAGAACACTGGAACAAGCTGCCCAGGGAGGCTGTGGAGTCTCCCTCTCTGGAGATACTAAAAACCTACCTCTGTGATCTGGTATAGGTGATCCTGCTCTGACAGGAGGGTTGGAGTAGATGATCTTTTGAGGTTCCTTCCAGCCCCTTATGCTCTGTGAACTTATATCTAACTTCAATCTACCCTGCTGTAGTTTAAAACCATTGCCCCTATTGCTACAAGCCCTTCTAAAAAGTCTCTTTTCAGCCGTTCCATAGGTCCCCTTCAGCCACCAGAAGGCTGCTATTAGGTCTCCCCAGAGTCTTCTCCAGGCTGAACAGCCCCAACTCTCTCAGCCTGTCCTTGTAGAAGAGGTACTCCTGCCCTCTGATTGTCTCTGTGGCCCTCTTCTGGCCCCAGAGCTAGACACAGTACTCCAAGTGAAGTCTCACCAGAATGGAGTGGCAATATCACCTCTCTTGATCTGCTGGCCACACTCCTTTTGACACAGCGTAGGATGCCACTGGCCTTCTGGGCTACAAGTGTTCACTGTTGGATCACATCCAGCTTTTTGCCCATCAGTATCCCCTAGTTCAGCTCTGACAGGATTCTCTCTATCCCTCATCCTATACTGATACTGAGGATGGCCCCAACCCAGTTGCAGGACCTTGCACTTCACCTTATTAAGTCTCAGAAGATTCTCCTTAGTGCATTTCTCTAGCCTGTCTAGGTCCCTCTGAATGGCATCCCATCCTTCAGTCTTATCAACTGCACCACTCAACTTGGTATGACCTGTAAACCTCCTGAGGGTGCACTCAATCTTCCTATCTATATTATTGCTGATGACAACAAACAGCACTTGCCCCAGTATGGACCCCTGTGGGATGCCACTTGTCACCCATCTCCATCTGGACATCAAGGCATTGACCACTACCCACTTACCAGCATGCTGCTTATTTCTTGCTTTGTCTTGAAGGGATCTAGCACTGTTTAAACCTTAAAAAAAACAGATTTTGCCTTCAAGCATCTTCAGCGTTTGCCCAAAGTATTATTCTAAAGAGCAATCGAAGATCATCTTCCTGTTCACCTTTCTTAATGGAGCTATGTATTCACCCAAGCAGCCTGTTTCAATGCCATCTCTCAGTGTTCCACACTGCAAATCTGACATATCTTTTTATAGTCAGTTGACACTACAGTACGTTTCTGGTGATACTACCAAGGGCAGCCAGAACTGAGAACTAGACTTTCAAATTCAACAGTAATTTGTATCTAGGCCTCACAAAAGAGGAGAGAGAGGAAGATTATTTTCTTCGTACCTTAGCCATCTGGTTGCTGAATACCAATTATCCTTCCACGCAATGTGACTGTTAGCGAATGCGATTCCCCACACAGCAAGGAAGCTTTATTGGGGTTTAATTCATGGCATCATTTGTGCTTGAAAATTTGACCTCTGGGTCTCTCAGAAAGCACACTTCCCTGTATGTACTGAAACCTCCCAATGCAGTGTCAAATGTCTTTATTTCAGTCTTCAAGGAAAAGAATATGATTAGATATTTCCTTAAGTTAACGGGGATAGACATTCAGTAGAGAGTATTATTTTTATGGGAACAGTGATCACGAAAATCAGTCAGTGTCCATTTAAATAGTCAGAAACAAGACTGGAAAGTAAATCTCAGCCTTTTCCATTTGGTCAACTTATGGTCATCCATGGACCTTATCCATGATATTTCATGGAGCAGTTCATGAGTAAGGCCTAAGGCTAACAATCTCATGGGCAGTGCATATCATTAATAGCATGAAGATTTGGAGATTGCTTGGGGTCTAGAAGTTCCCGTGCTTCCTTTACCAAAAAGCTGGGTAGCCATTTAAATTAGCCTAAATTAGCCTGCCTGAAGCTGTCTTTCTGTGTAAACAGCAGATTAGAAGCCTTGTATAAAAGCACTGAAGTAATGTTTGCAATGCTGCAGTTACTGCATGAGGTAGTGAGTCAGGTAATTCTTTCCTAGCCTCAGTGTTAACAAGCAGCCTCTCACAAAGCAGTGGTGCACAAAATAGTAGCAGGTGATAAATACCACTTTTCAGTAGTTTGCAAGGCATTTGTGGAGTATTCCCAAAGTTCTGCTATCAGCTTGCTCTGACCAGTATTGTAAATTACAGTGATAATCTAGACTGCTAGTATTTTGAATTGTCACAGCATCAGAATTTACCCCTAAGTTAGTGAGGTGCTTTCCACATTACTTGTAACCATACTGGTATGCCCTGTATTTTAGAATCACCCTGAACTGACAGCATGCCTTAACTTAAAACTTTGAATTGTTCTTGCATTTTTTGATGAGAGTTTCTACAAAGATGCAACTATTCAAGAACACAGTAAAATGTTTATATTATCAGGTGTACCTAAACAGAACAGCCAAACCACTTTCAGCTTCATGATAAAACAGATTACTGCTGGTTTAAGTCTTACAGGGTTCCCAAGATCATCAAGTTCATGATCGCTTTTCCTGTCTTTAGAAACTGCCAGAGATTCATGGATGAGACAAGAGACTGGCTGACAAGGGGCTCTGTATTTGCTAAAGAACTGTATGCAACATTACAAATTGTGCAAAAAAGAAAAAGCATTTATCGGGAATTAATATAGCATACTTTGCAGTAAGGTCTAGTAAGGTTTTTGGTATTGATTGTGGTAAAGGCAGCATTTTATAAACACTTCAAAAGTGTTTCTGAAGAAGCCAAATTATAGATTAAGAAAAAAAAATAGATAAATGTAACCCTTCTTTAGTACCAAGTTATCTATGCAAAAAGCCTATGCTCATCCTAAGCCTTCCAGGTTAATTTTATACAGGACTTCAGCTAAAGATAAGCCAAGTATCAATGCAGTGGGAGATGTTTGGGGTCTCTGCACCCCACATAGTAGTTACATCTCTATGCCATGTGCTGTGGATGGCTATTTTCAACTAAAGGAAGACAGACAGGGAAGCAGAGTGACTTACAGCTGAGGAACCAAAACAAAAGCCAGTACTTGCTTCTGCCAGACTTACCCATGATGCTGATTAAAAGTCACTTGGTATGCCTGACCCTTAGATCCTCATCCTCTCAAAATGCAAATAAGGACATTGTACCTCATTAATTTAACTACATGCTGTTTGTGGCAAGAAAAATAACATCACAGTATGCCTGTTACAGGTCAACACCCATTAGAATGAGAGTTCAGACTTACGTCACTACTGAAGTATAAGTAGCAGTCACTTTATGGTAAGGAGATGCTCTCCTTTCCAAAAAGCCAGACCCAAAACACGCTGCATGAACCACAGCTCCAGTTACAACTGCAAAATACATCTTGCAAAGTATTTTTTCTGTACTTTTGTTTTGGAGGGTCACACTAGCTAGTGATATTTCTTTCTATTTATGGCACATTCATTCAGAAAGCATTGGGGAACTTACTTCATGCTGGTCAAACAATTCACTGGTTTGTTTACAGAGAAACTGTGCTAAATAGCTGGACTGTTGTCATGACCTTTCACACAGATCTTTTGATAGCAGCTACTAGAATGTCACGTAAAAATAAATTAAACAGCATTGAACAAGTTCCTAGTAAAAGCAGTTGGTGTAAGCAGAAAGCTAAATTCCATATTACATCTAGTAAATCAAGTTCTTTCACAAGCAGCTCTTTCTCGGGGGTTGAATTAGTTTCATAGCAGCATTTACCTCTGTGAGCAGTCCACATCCCTGTGAAACACAAATAGCTACAAGGAAATATTATTGCATAACCGCATACGTATGCTCTGATCCAATACACAGAAAAAGACTAAAGACTAAAGTAAATTCTTAATTAAGTCCATTCCTAATTCTGTAGATCCCTTTTCTCATACTGTCATGCTTGCTATGATTTTTCTGCAGAAGTATCACGCTTAAGGATCATGATAGTTTATAGTGAACAAATACTGGTTAAAATATAGATGCAGAATCTGACATCGTAAATAGCAAGTTTACATTAAGGCAATTAAAGCAGATTTCCTATATTAAAAGTATGTGAGACCGACCCCCCAAACTCCTCCTCTCCACAAATTAAACCAATCCTTTGCAACACCACTTCCAAGAGCACTCAGCCTTTCTTACACTGAATCCCTTCAGCAGGTATCACATTTCTGAAGGAGTGGGGCAGTTCCTGTAAGAGAAGCCATCTGCAGCCCAGCTGAGGACTGTAACTTTCCACTGCCAAGCCTGCTCCTATTCATTGTGTGCCGCCAGGCCGGCCTGAACTTTTAGCAGTGCAGCCCCTGTCTTTGTCTCCTGCTTATGTGCATTCCAGCAGTCCAGCGCAAGGTTAAAGCCAGGAGAGTGGGGCAAGAAGAACGGTGAGGAGACAAAAAGCAAATGAAAGAATTGAAACGCAAGATGAGATCCGGAAGCAAGGGGATTTGCTACACAGTTATGGCTGCAAATAGAAGAGACTGATCCAGTTTCCGATGAAATTTGTGTTGCAGTTAGTACTATCACAAAACACACTGAAATCATGCACCTTTTTAGTCAGTGCTTAGCTGGCACACGTTGGCCTGTAAATGACTTTGCAAATTTGGGGCCTAAATACAGAGTCCTCTGCTGAAGGCAGTAGAAATATCTTAAGTACACACTTTTTTTTTTTTTTTTTTTTTTTAATTGACAACTTCAGATGGAAGGGTACACATATTCCTTCCTTTCTTCTCCTACCGCCAAACCTTCTCTTTCCCTTTTCCTGTCACCCCCTAGGGACAATAGCCTAATTGTGCTATTGAGCCCACCATGAACAGACGCAACCACAAGAGGAACAGAGCCATGGGAATAGCAGGGCTGCACACTGCACACACTGTTCCTATCATGTGGAGTGCTCTGATCTTAAGTCCAGATCAAAAGAATCAGATGCTTGCCTTGAACAAATGCTCAGTCCGTCATCCTTTGCCTTTCCTTCTCTTACTTTCTGACATAATAAGCCATCCTCAAAGGACTGGACTCTGTGCTAAGCTCCTTTTAGTTCCCAGATTAAGGTTATAAATTGTAGGAATAGAGAGAAGCCTGACTCAGAGTTTACTAGACTTTAAAAGCCAGCTGTCTGCTCCCTGTTGCCCTGGAACCGGGCGGTGCTGCCACACCAGACATGTGAAAGACCTGGCTGTATTAGCAGTAGCAGAAACCGTATGAGATCAGAAGAGGAGCTTGGGTTCACTTTCTTTTTTTTTGGACTGATGCTAAAAGCTGGGCTGTACAGTCAGTACACAAGACATCAAAAACTATAAAATGAAAGTTTCATTTTGATGGGATAGAGAAGTTTGTCTTGTGCAAAATGTCAGGGGATATATTAAAGCAAAAAGGAAGGGTTGATACAAGATTCTGGGAAGCTGTCTCTAGCTTGTTTGGCCCCATAGACTAAGCATTTTGCAAAACTTAATGACAACAGAAATATAAGACATTGTACCTTATTGCCTTACCATACCCAATGTTCTGTCTCTGACATGTTTTCATATACAAACATAATCCTATGAAATTAACTCAGTCTGATTTTAGCTACAGCAGTTGAACAGCATGAGGCTTTTTTCAGTCCAAGGCTCTACCATCCTTTTTCTGTTCAACAGAGTTCTCTTAGGACAAATGATACCACCCAAAACCCAGACAGAGGTGGAACCATTATAGCCAGAACAACATTTCTAGTTATCAGTGATTCACAATGACTAATGTACTCGTTTCCACCTGCCCCCCCCCCAAAAAAAAATTCTCAAAGCCGAGAAATACTCCCTGCCTTTAATTGCTCTCACTAATGCAAAACATGAGCACTTGCTGAAAGTGAGTCCAGTACTTGACTGTTGAGCATTACACTAAATCACCATGTGAATTTGGAGCATAGGTCATAACTCCTTTCTCTTTGTTTTTTTCTGATCCTGAGACCCCATGGTCCCAGGAGGTCTAGCACTCAGCTGATTCAAAGGGTACATTTTTCCAGTGACAGTAATTTCTATGATTAATTCTTACACCAGTATTATCACATCATCTCTTCTTCCAAAGGGCATTAATCATCTTTTAACCTTGTAAGTAACTGATAAAAGGTATTAAAATTCATTACAATTGGCTTTTCATAGCCTTCTGCAGTATATTAGCTGGTCTTCATTATGCTACTCTCCCTCAGTTTGTCCTCCCAGTATAAAACATTGTGGTCACTAATATAGTTCATGACTTGGTTATTGGTGCTTCTTGTCATCCCTCAGCAAGAAGAAATTCTTCTATGCGTCATGAATCCTTATGGGAATGTTTTCACAGCAGCAGTGGACCTCAGGATCCCTGCTGTCAGAGTTAATGAGAACCTGCCAGCTCCTGTCACAAAAACAGACTATCTAGAGACAGGTACTACTTTTACATCTCTTTGCTAAAAAAACAAACAAAAAAACCCACAAAAAACCAAACACCACCACCCAATAACAACAAAAAAACCAAACCAACAAAAGAAAACCCCAAAACACCTCAACACCACCACCATGACTTGTTACTGAAACAGTAAGAGATATCATAAGAAAACAAGGACTTCAGGGTAGGGTTAAATGTCAAGATAATGACAACACAAAACTCATTTACTGCCATACTGTCTTGACATGGATGGACTTCCTAGAAACATCCTACCTATGTAGCCATTTAATGTTCAGACAGTACAATTAAGGAGCATCTCTGGACTGGAAGGACCCATGCTCTACTGCAAAAATGTTAGCACAGGTTTCATTTTGAGCTGGCTACACTGTAGCTTTAATTCTTTGTGAGTCACTTCATATCTCTGAAATTCTATGAATAGGATTGTACTTAGTTTGGGTTGTTTCTTTCATTTGTTTGTTTTATTGTTGTTGGGGTTTTGTTAGAGTTTTTTCTTTTTGTTTGTTTAGGTTTTTGTCTGATTGGTTAGGGTTTGGTTGGTTTTTTTTTTTTTGGGATGACACTGGGAATTGCAAAACTCGATGTAAAAATTAGTGAGCAAAGCTTTAAAGATATGCTCACTCAGAAGAAAGGATCACAGAAAGAGAAGGTAAATTGTCTCTCGATTCCTAAAATTCTTGAAGGATGGCTTAAGGATATATTCTGTTTCAATTCCTGGCTTCTCTAATGCTCCTGTTGTGTTTTTAAAATGTCACAAGTGTACCTACACAAAGCAAAGGTAAGCTGTGTGACAGTTTTGCCAATTACATCCCTGACAGCAAAACCAAAATGTATAAGAACAGAAAATGTATTTGTAATTTAGAAAGAAAAAAAACAAAATTGGTGAAAAAGCACTCCCCATCTAAGTAACTAAGAAACTAAGTAAATAACATCTCCTATTAAATTAAGGGTCTTCTATTGCAAAGAATAGGCATGAGTGTACTATATAGGCATTTGTAAACCTACAGAATTAGATGGAGCTGCAAACTCTTTGGAGCTCAATCCAGCAACATTTGTTTAAATCTGGTGAAATACACTAGTTACGCATAATCATATTGCAGTAGTAGCTACAAGAATGTTAATAAAAACTGCAAACCATCTATAGCTATTTGCTCCAAATTTTCAGGAGGCTGCACACAAAGCATACTTAGCATATTAGAGAATGTAGAAAAACCACTCCAAAACTAAGAAGCAGTTTCCAATTTGCCCAGAGTAAATGAGCGTTTTCTTCCATCAACTCAAAGTAGATTAAATTTAGATTCCTGCCCAAAACGCGTATCTATACTTCCCACTGTAATGAAACCAATGCGAATTCATAGCCTTTTACATACTATGAAAAGAGTAAGTGTATTGACAGAATCACTAAAAAGAGATTAAGGAGGAAGATAGGAGTTAGGAGCTTCTTCTGGTTTAGACAGTGAAAGTGAGATGTGCCAGAATCCTATTAGAAATGCATTTTCAGCCTGGCTACTGATTGGGCATGGAGATGCAGCCTTGTTGCCTCTTTCATGCAACAACTTGGTGTCTTTTCATCTAAAAATAACATGAAAAATCCTCCTTGCAAATTCCATCAGACTTAAGGGAAAAAATATATACAGAAGAGTTAACACACAATGTTGGAACCCATCTGAGTTCAAACGAGGTACATGGACAGTTATATACTTAATTTGGATGACTCATTCCTCTGATTGTAGTAACCATGATGTTGCAATAATCAAGTATTAACTAATATGAAAGGTTTTTTCATTAATAATTTATTGGACTTTCTCCCTCTGTATGTAACCAGAACTAGAGAGACATTGGAGAATTCACAGATCTGCCATTTATGTCCTTGAGAGATACAAGCATAAAGCAACAATGAAAGAAATTAAGCTCACTGCAGAATATTTATTAGAATGTGCACAAAGTGTATTAAACACACAAGTGATAACAATGATAGTGAAACACCTATGAACTGAATGTGACATCTGAGCTTTATAAAATTCACAGAAGATACAATAGCCCATTATGAGGCTGTGGAATACAAAGAAATTTCAGCTAAAAGACCTTAAGTAATCTTGCACTGTGCTATACAGAAGGTCCTCCCATACTAGCAGTTTTATTACTTCAGGCTGGACACAGCCTGTTTATTTAAACAAAATCCACAAAGGAAAATGTGAGGGAGTTTTTTACCCTTAAGAAAAAGTGGTAGTGGGCTATAATGTAATTATTAATTACTAAAGAGAAGCATGAATCTCTAACATGTTTAGACAAACTGTGTTCACAATCACAGTACAGTCTACACCAACACTGACTGTTCAAGTGTGACTGACGTAGTAAAAAACTTTTGCAAGCTCTATCAAAAACTTGTAGGGCATGATGGGAAAGCACAAGTGAGAAAAGAGTTTACATACTAGTTTGCACTTTCAATCAGAAAAATCTTAATTACCTACCACTGAACACAGAGAACAGAGAAAAATTAAAAGTGTGCTAGTTATTCAAGGCAAGTTTCCTTTTTTTTCCCGTATTGTGAAGTCACAATTCAGCCGGAATTGACATGCAGATCCCCATCCAGACCAGTAGATGGCACACATAATTTATTTCAATCATACAATAATACCTATGAAATCCACATAATTTTGGTGTCTAGTCACACCCAGTGTACAGGAGAATCAGTAGGTTTTAAATGTCAAAACCACTTAAATATTTACAATTAAACAGTTCACCTTCAGGCAGACTGCTGAGCATATTTCTGTATAAATCTATCATAGCATAGTCAGTCATGGGTTACCAGGTTCTGCAGAGGATCTAAGCATGAAAAATAGATCCTAAACTATAGATAGAATGCTTATGATTTAAAAAATAATACACACTCCTGAAACATCAGTTCCTTGCTATTACAAACACGTTGGAAAACCTTAATTATTGGAAAGAAAAAGGAACAAAAGGAATGGAATCACACTGAAATACAGGCTGGGGAAGTCTGTTCCAAAACGCATGGTTCTTGCTCTTGTACAATTTTGACAGAATTCTTGGAATGCTAAGGAAAAAAAAAAATAAGGCTGACTCCATTTTCTAAGCTACAAAGATAACCTACAGCTACATAATCATAGCATTTTACAGGGAAAACCACCTGGCTTTATAAATGCTGTTCTCTGCAGAAGCACTATTAAGAGCTATGCAATCATAGGGTAAATAATGCTCATATCTGTTGTTTAAGCAAGAATGTTTTTCTACACTGAGGCAAGAAATTATGAACTAAAATGTTAATCTCAAGAGCATATGGATTTTTCCTCTAATCCAATAGAATTGCAGGTAGAAAATGTCCCAGGCATTGCTCACCCCTCCCACCTCTCCTTAAATCTAGTGTTCATGCAGATCTATTCAACAGGTTGATGTGAAAAAAATATTTGGATTGGACAGGTTTATTTTCTGCTGAACCAGCCCACTTTCTGCCACATGCTTGTTAGATCTAGTGCAAGGGTAGAATAGGGAATATGTAGGTATCAGTGTAAGAACCTCAGATGTACCTGACTTAAGTGTAAAGCCTAATTCTGATTAAAAAGTGGGACAATGTAGCCTGGAACTTTCGATGAGAGTATTTTAATGGAAATATTTACAATTTACAGATAAAGCTGAAAACAACATATATTTTCTCATTGCTGCAAAGAAATTATATTATCATAACTTAATGACTTAAAGAAATTTAGTGGTGTGTTTTCAAACCAATATTGTTATACAAACATTTAGGGAGTTTATTCCATAGTTTTACTGCAGGAATGCACAGATGTGATGTTTGACTTAAATTCTGAACAGCTCAGACATCCACAAAGCATTTCCAGGTTGTCAGAGAGCAGTAATCTGGTCAAAAAGTCACAAGAAAAAGTCTCCCACTTGTCGCTCTCAACCATCAGGCAAAAGTTCTAAATTCACTGATCTCAGCTTACGTGGCAGCATGAATTTGACCCTTGTGGTGGTTTAGCAATTACCTGCTCCCCCCCTTTGATATAACCCAGCTAGGACTCAGAAACTTTATATTTACAGCAATGTACAATATACAAGCAGATATTTACAATGTATAACAGATACTTACAGATATACACAGTGAAAAGGTAATACAGAAATACCACACCCCTCCCAGAGATCAAAATCCCTAAGAGAGTTTTTCCAACCACCCCTACCACCTCTCCCCCCTTCCCCAATCTTATCTCACCATCTGTTGATGCAGCAGATAGGTGGAGGTAGATCAGCCACGGGGATTAGCAGTAGGAAAGAAGTTAGTGGAATTATTGAGAATTAGCTACAAAGGCAGAGACAAAGGAACCATGCAAGAGGAGCAACCACAATCCCAGAGTGGTCTGAAACCATCTGACTTATCTATATTTGAGTTACAACTCTTAAAACATTTTTTTTCTTTCTCAGCAAAGCTCTGAGGGAAATAGCATCATCTGTTTTCCTCTCTCAGCCTATGGTCTATTTTCTCACTAAAATTCTCCAATTAGTTCAAACCAGCACAACCGTCATGACCACAACTATTCCTGCTGCTTTAGCCTGAATGTAGCTGGTTGTAGAGGACCTGCTCTTCCTCTGAGGAGCTGGAATGTAGAGGACCTGCTCTTTCTCTGAGGAGCTGGTTTGCTGAAGGCAGCAATGAAGGCAGACTTAAAAATTTTGATCATTAAGGGCTGAGGTAGGAAGCCAGAGATACCAGAAAGTTCATAGGAAGCAGAGGCAAACATTTATACATCGCCAGGACATGTAAATTCATTCCTAGCTGCAGCTATTTCAGCTGAAGAGGCAGTGCTGTGTCTCCATCTAAGTCACACAATTTCTTTTTAACACATTTCTGCTAAGATAAGCTGCACTGGTCTATACCTGCTACTAGAGTTGTTTATAGTAGTTTGCCTCATTTTGACTTAATTAGTAATATCTTCAACTGATATATAACAGTACTGGTAGTGCTTCATGGTGGAAACAGACAACAGTTACTGTATTTGCCCTCAAGATAAGTGAAATTTGTTTCCAGACTCAGCAACTCACCAGTGTTCTACTCTAAGGAAGCAGAATAGTTACCTAGTGTTGATGTTTTGCTTCTAAAAGCATCCTTTCAGTGGAGATTTCCTGACATCAATGGAAAGCAGGACACAAAAAAAGACAAACTAGCTATCTTTGGTGGTCAAGAAAAATGGTGGTATTTGACATTTCTCTGATGACTACACTAAGAGATAGTATTTGTACCTCATGAAGGATGCCCATATAAACCACAAATTGATTCTTTGTCACCGCTACCCAGAGAAATCTTGACCCAAAAGCAGCTGGTGGGAAACTTTTTCAGCTCTGGTAGCATCAATGTTAGTTCAGGTGGGACAGCTGATCTCATTCTATTAGGACCAAATTACTTCTTGGCTAATCTAATCTCAAATTTTGAGAAAAGAAAATTCAGTGGATTTATCCTTAAGTTAAACACTTAAGATATAATAATGCCTTTGCTAAACCTACACTGCAATGACAAGCCCAACAGGCTTGGAATTTCACAGGATGAGACCCTTACACTGTTGGCAGAGTACTGAACTGTAAACCAAACATACTTAACATTAGTATTCAAGCAATGAACTTCAAAGAGTAATTTGTCATTTTGCATCAGTAGTAATCTAATGGTAGACTCGTAGTAGGTGAATCTCCATAATTTTTTTTTAAAGCAACATATGGATAGAAACGAGAAGAGATGTGTTCAAAGTTCAAATCCCATGATCTCTAAAGAAGTAAAGTGCTGGATCAGAAACAGACTAAAAAAAGACTACCTCAGCAGGATACTGGAGAAGGGTCAACAAGTGGAATTGCTCTTTGACAATGAGTATTGCTGAGATGGAAAGCACAAAGTACTAGCTGACAAAAAGAATAATGATGATTACAGTCACATGCTTTTTAGATACAAGATGGAGTAGACTGATTTATCCTAGCTGAACATCAAAAAACTTGGTTTTGGTTATTTCCTTGTAAACTTGGATGAACAGTCCCCTCCAAGCTACAGAAATACTATAAACATTTGGTGGAAAGTTTTCTTCCAGTACAAGCAATGTAAATACTATCCTCCCAAAACTCCAGTAAAAATCTGTGTTAACAAAGGAACTATGAACTGCATTACAAAGGTAAGTTAGTTAAAAAGAAAGCTACTTTAGATGACTGCATAGGTATGGGCCTCTGACAAGACTATTTAAAGGTTGTTTCTCCCAATATTGTAACAAATAGCAGGCATATTGAGTTTTTAGAATGGTCAGCAGCAAGTTCCAAGAACTTTCCAGGGTCCTCAATTTTATTTTCTGAAGTGACAAAAGGCACATCATTTATTGTTGCTGAAATTAGCTCCTCTGGGCCAGGGATTACTATTCAAAGAGTGATTACAAATTTGAGAGTTTTCCCTCTAGCCAAGGAAGGGAAACAAACACCATACCCAAGTATTTTAGCAGCTCTTGACAAAGAGACAATTTATTGTCTCAAAACAGTAAACATAAATAAAACATTAAATATTCAATTGATAAATACTTGCTACAGCCTGCAAAAGTGGAAAAATCCCTCAGAAACAACCAACCAACAACCCAAGGCAGAGTAAAACCTTCTCCTATAGAGCCTTGTCACCTTCTCTCAAATATTATGATTTTGAATGCTCTGCAAGACTACCATCTCACGTGTTGTGACAGTGGTCTTCCAGATAACATATTTGAGTCAACAGTTTCAGATCAAAAATATTCCTCTGCATGCATGGCCACAAAGTCCACATACATCTCAACTTTCACTTTGTGTGGATGCTGTAACTTCTTTCCTATATTATTTCCTGTATTGGTAAATTTGAGGGGATAGCATCTGCCTTTGGCTGTGTGAGTGCACTATGCTGTGAACTACTAGCTCCTAGAACTGGTGGTACATTGAGTCAGTGAAAAATAAATAAAAATTATACCTCAGAGGTAAAAATACTTTCTTTTCCTCTTGTGGGTAGCTATGGCAAAGCTACAATTAACCTCAATTAATAGGAAGGGTAAACTTTAGACAAAGACTACGTTGTTCAGGTGTTCTTAATGAGAGCAGCACTTGACACTATTTAATCTGTCCATAACAGGGAGATCTGCTGAGGTGAAAATTAAAGTGGCTAAAGCTTAATCCAGAAGGAAAAAAAGGTGTCTCCCCACTCCCAATGCAAAAAGCAGTTCTTCTAATGAAAGCTACCCAGAAGAGTTTGGTCTACTTGACTGCATCAGTAGGTCTTACTTGCTCTAAAAAGCCCTGTCCAAGACCTTCCACCCACACACTGTTGACATCCCATTTAAGATCAGATTGAAGTACCTAGTCCTTTTCCAAAATGCATAGATAGATTTGGTAGGTCTGTGTTCAGTCATATACCTTGGTCTGCCTGACTTGAGTGAGTCAGGACTTCCTGCATTCCTGACCTCCAGGCTGCCTTATCAACTCACGTGTAATGTCTGACAGTCATCACATTTCTGATGATCACCGGGCTGCACCCAGAATCTGTGTCACAAATGTAATCCAGCTATTGGAAAAATATTTTTCTGCCAACCTTACCTTAGACAGTAAGTAGCATAATAATTAAGATCTTTTTTGTTGTTCTTGCTGTTCCTTCCTTCTACTGAAATAAGTATTTGAAATGCCAACTTTATACTCTATCTGGAGGACTGGTGGAATTACAGGAAAAGATCAGTTTTGCTACAGATAAAAAGAGAGGAAAATTAAAAAGGTCAGTTCTGTACAGGAGTCAGTATAGTTTCTAGTGTATTAACATTTTCAAGTAATGAAGTTTCCCTCAAAGCCCCTGAGATAAATTTAATATTCCATACACAAGAACTATTTCCTATTGCCTTGCTCAGTGCTACTGCAGTTCTAGTTACCTCTTGTGGACTAAGGAAAAAATAGCACTTCATGCCTGCTCTTTCGATCAGTTATACAACTGTCACATAGAACAGCAATATTTACCTACACAGATTAATCTTAATGCCATCAATCAAGGCTGCTAGTCATTTTAATTTACCAATGAATTTTAAAACATCATTCCCCAAATTTTAATATCTTTTGCAACACATCACAGAAAAAAAGAAAAATATTTCATTTGAAGTCAAAGTATTTTAACTTTGGTTTCTTATTCCTAAGGTTTTTTAAATTGAAAATGTCTCTGTGGATATGAAATTACTTTCTAATATACATATATAACTTGGCTATGCACTTGTATACTTTTGAGGTGAGTTATATGGCATTCTATTTCAGACATACAACTCACTCGGTAAGAAGCAGAGAGTGCCAACATTACTACCTGGTCGGATGGCTGTTGACCTGGTAATGTCCTCATCTAACCTTCACATGCTCAGCAGAAGATCTGAATGAGTTAGGGTAATTTAAGCATTTGCTTACCATAAAAAAGCCTCAAAATCAGAAGGATATATTTCTTTGTCTTATTTTCCCCATAGGTTGGCTTTTATTTTTTTTTATTTCCAAATTATGTTTTTATATACAGTTATTATAAACTTGTAATGCTGTTGCAAGAAAAGTTCTCTCACCCTTCTCTTCCCACTTAATCCTAGCTACATATCTATCCCTACTTGTAAAAATGGTTTCTACAGCCACAGTGATCCATACTCAAATTAAAACTAATCAATTTTCTCAGGTTAGATTTCAGTGCCAACTTAAAGCATATGTGGAACTATGGCCTCATTAATCAGTAAATTTTATCTAATTACCAGAAGTCACAAGGGATGACCCTGTTACTGTAACATTTCATAGCTTCAACTCACAAAATTTGTGGGTTGTATTCTCCTCTTTCATCAAGCCTGTGACCCAAATACCAGCACATATGAGCAAATTGTTATCACCCCTGAGACCTGTTTTGTATCTGCAATGGTCCTTGCTTCATAAATTACTGCTATAGTACATGGCGAACAGTTCTTAATGGAAATTTCTCACCTGATTTTGCAGGCATAGCCTCATATGCACCTTATTCCACCTGGTGTCAGGAGGTACAGGAAGATGTGGTGTCAGGCTTGGAAAATTCAAATCCTTCAGGCCACTCGTGTAAAGCTGTTACGGCTATTTCCCAGTTTGAATATCTGTTCCCTTCAGGATCCGAGAAAACAAAATTATTTTATTCCAGCTAGATAGCTTGTTTTGTGTTTCTGTTACAAACTATTTTATACACAAGCAGCATACATATTGCAGAGAGGAAAAGCTTTGCCTCTGGACCATTTATGAAATAACAGATGCCTTTCACAAGCTCTTATCACTAACCCAGCAGAGTGGGGACTAACAATAGAACATTTTCTTCTACAACAATTCACTGCATCTTTTTTTTTGCCAAATAAAGCAACTAAACTATTCTGAAAGCTTATAGATTATCATACTTATTTAAAAATAGTTGAAACATTTCAGCTATTTAAAATAGCTGAAACTAAATGAAGTAGAAACATTATCTACTTCCATGAGAAAATCTCTGATTTCTCTTGCATTCCCCCTTTGTGTGCAGTCTAGACTATGATAATAGATTTGCCAAATTTTTTTTTTACATAACTTTGGAAACCAGACTCTCATAGAATTTGTTTGTTAGAAAAATCCTGCTCTGAATAGGAAGACAATGTGTGGCTTAAAAAAAAATAATCATGAATTCCTCTATTCTCAGTTTGCTTTCAAAGTTGATTTCTCAGTCTGGAAAAGTTAAAGCCATTAAATATATTTTAGATTATGTCAAACAATTATCTATAGATAGAATTAATTAATTACACTTCTTCCTGTGCATTAAGGAAGTAGTAGAACTCCTCAAGCAGGGAGAAACAGGATTTGTTATTACATCATTTCTCCAAATGATAAAGTGATGATCCCAAACCAACATTATATAGAACTTGTAGTCACCCATTCATCAAGCTATTGGACTGAAAAGAGCCACATTGAAACAGCACATTCTGCTCCCCACAGCTGAAAATTCTTAAGTAATTTTTCCATTGTCATTATTTTCTCCTATAAGCAGAAAGTATCCTGTTTCCTACCACCTGAGAAATTAAGGGTAACAAATAATTTTAAGGAAATGTTGTTTCATTCATGGCCATGATACTTCTCTATACACTGAAGAAGTGTTTTTCACTGCCTTTCAACTAGACAAGAGACAGGCTAGGCTTCCATGCCATACTATATTTTTATACTGAAAATAATGTTGCTTTAGATGTGGTTTCTGCTAAGTACCTTTATATTAAACCTTTTTTGGTTCAATTTTGCCCTACATAATTCTGGATTAGTTCTCTGTACTGTCTTGAAATGGATAAAAACAATTCTTAGTGGTTAGTGTTTAGTGGAACTAAACACTAAACCATGCTAATGGTTATTTATCATAATTGAGCAATCTATTGAGTATCACATGCAGAATGTGAATGTCCTTTTCCCTTTTAGGAATATCATATAACAATTGCCATTTAAAAATGGCAACATTGCATGCAAATTATTTTCATGAGGTAAAATATTACGCTGTAAGAGTTAGCATCTTTATTTTTTAATCACAGATTTTTATGGAGGAATCTCAAATTTATAGAAACCCTTCAGCAAAAAATCAAAACCAAATACCACACACCCCCCAAATAAAAGATACACTAAAAAAAACACCCAACCGAACCAACCCCTCCAAAAAAAAACCCAAACAATTCCACAACCAAAGAAAACCAAAATAAAGCCCCATGAACAAAACCTCAAACCAACAAAAAAACAGCATAAAAGTTCATTAATCTGCCACAACCATGTGCTTGTTCGGTTGCAAGGTTTCATAGGAAATATTTTTTTTATCTCCTCACAACTTAAATCTAGCAATTTAAAATAAGAGTGCAAGAATTATCAGATGAAAATTAATTTTGTTTCATGTACATTGTCCTAGAAATCTTTTTTTTTTTGCCCCGGTTTTCTAGCTTGCACTTCAATATGTGACTTAAAAGTAAAATTTAGTATCCAAAGTCCTTTTCCATCTACAGTCCAGGGCATTTTAGAGACATCTGGACTTAAGACTAATTGTTGTTAGGTGACACTTTGCTAAATCATATCATACTTTTTTCCTATAGCGGGAGTCACAGATGTCAGTGGTTTAATTTTCTTTTACAAGGAAATAACTCATGAAACAGTTCAGCCAGAAAAAGTAAACTACATATAAAATTCAGGTAGGGGAAAACCAGAATCTAACTAGAGACCCTATGAGCACACAATTTTTTTAGCTAAGTTTGTAATGAGGTTAAAGCAAGTAAAGACATATCAGGTTTGCACACTCACACTGTGTTAATACAGGCTTTCACTCTGACCCAGACTGTTCACTGTAACACAGGAGAACGCATGCTTCTAATTATCAATTTTCTCTGTGCAGAAAGCTCTTAAGACCTGCATTTCCCAAATGATTGAAATCTAATTCCCCCAGTAAGAAAATGCATCCAGCCATCTAGCCTGCAGTCCACATGGAATGAAGAAATTATAGCAGGCCGCTCCATCAACATATAAGAATAACAGAATGGTTTAGGTTGGAAGGGACCTCAAAGATCATCCAGTTCCAACCCCCTGCCATATGCAGGGACACCTCCCACTAGAACAGGATGCTAAAGGCCTCATCCAACCTGGCCTTGAACATCTTCAGAGAGGGAGCAGCCACAACCTCCCTGGGCAACCCGTTCCAGTGTCTCACCACCCTCACTGCAAAGAACTTTCTCCTAACATCCCATTAAAATCTCCCCTCTGCCAGTTTAAACCCATTACCCCTTGTATTGTCATTACAAGATCTTGTGAATAGTCCCTCCCCAGCCCTCCTGTAGGCCTTTCAGATATTGCAAGACTACTATAAGGTCTCCTGGAAGCCTTCTCTTCTCCAACTCTCTCAGCCTGTCCTCATAATAGAGATACTCCAGCCCTCTGATCATCTTCATGGCCCCCCTCTGGACTCACTCCAAGTCACCCATCTATGCATACCAGCACAATCTTCACATTTTGGGCAGTAACTGCAGTTATTTTGACACAATGTTTTTTTACAGGGAGAAGCATAGTTAACTTTTTATATTGAAAGTGTCACTGACATCCCCTTGCAAGTGTCCATCACAAATGGAATCTGTAATGGCTTCTGCTATAGTTTGCTAAAGCACAAGGTTTACAGTGTCTCCTATTTAAATCCTTCAGAGGAGAACTTGAACTCTCTCTTGCTGGCAAACTACCTTAACTCAATTAAAAGCTTTTGCTTTCCAAAAATTGGTATTTCTTTCCTTCTTGTAGAGATGTACCTAGTAATAAGACATTACCACAGACAATGGAATAGTCTGGTCTACCATGTAATTGTGCGCTGACAGAGCACAATGCTGTTCATTTCAAGCGTTGTTTCCAACGGGTTTTGACCCACAATATTGCTGTTTGCTTTGGGGTAGGATTTTGTTGTGTCTTCTCTAGTCTGGATGCCAAATTTCTCATTCTATGCTGCCTACAAAATGAACTGCTTATTGGTACCTGGACATAAAACAGAGATTACAGGGATGATGCCTTAAAAAAAAACCAGCTGTCCAGAGAATTCTCACAAGGGGGAGAAAAAAATAGTAGTAGTATAAATACTACTTTCTTTTTCTTTTTTTTTTT
>VWZI01005964.1:82311-141819 GCA_013396835.1 Psilopogon haemacephalus
GCAAGAATAAAAAATAAGTTTAAGCCCACAACAGGAAAAAAAAAAAAAAAAAAAAAAAAAAAGAAGCAGCAGCATTTGATAAACATAGCTTGCCAAAGGTTGAATATTGATTTATGGTAGACTGAAAAGACCTGAGTGAATAGAATAAAGCTTACAACAGAAAATACCTCTCTAAATCAAGTTCACTATGAAAACCTGAAAAAAAAAAAATCAAAAGCCTTAACAAATTTGACCAAGATTGTTGCATATCAATCCCTAATCTTGGGAAGCTATAAGCTCATCTTCAGAAAAACTTGGGAAGAATGTTAGAACATTTATGTCAAAACAGTGTTATTTGCATAAAACTGAAAGATGCAGGTTCCTACAAATTAGTTCTTAATGTCATCTCTCCTAGAAAAGACTAAGCTGTGGTTCAGTTTATATTTGTATCCTCTTTCTACTTGTCTCTTTTTCTAACATAAGAAAATGTTTATTGAATTCCAAAAGTTAAATAAGCTTATTTTGGAATTATAGACAGATGTTCATCACTTGTGAAATAAATTTTAGTTTCATAGGCTATTTAATACAGAAACTGGGAAAGTGTCCTGATCGACAAGGTATGACAGTATGGAAGATAAAGACAATGAATTAAAACCATGTAGACATACCCCAAGGTAGTTTATAATCAGTAATGAGATAAATCAAAGTTATATAGCCATCTCACATGGAGGTATAACCTGTGTTTTATCATGATGTTTATGAATTTCGTAGCCATAAAATCTACCAATTATCCTCTACCACATTTATATCCTTGCACCCACAATCACAGTTACAGAAGGGGTACTATTGTTATTTGTGGATAGAACTTTCTTTTATTTTTTTCCAGATATGCCTTCCTCACTGGGACGTTTAAATCAAATTAAATACTGAAAGACATGGATAGTGAAACTAAAGCAACAAAGATAATTGGAAAAAATATTAGCTTAGACAGATGAAAATCAGTGTTATGAAGTCATTAAACATTGAAAAAAAACCCAACAACAACAACAAAATTTTAAAGCACTGTAAAGTTCCCAAAGTTCAGCAGAGCTATATACCCACTAAAATTATAGAGTACATAGAGCTTCCTCAATCTTGTAAATACCAAGAATTTACTGAAGACAATCATCTTTGGTACATCTATTCCTAAGCTACAATCCAGTTTCACTTGTTATAAAGACAATAGTCTCAAAAGTTACAAAAACTACGCAGTAACAGGTAACATCAATGTGTTATCACAATTAAATATTAACATTTCCACTTAAAAAAGAAAGTGGACTTAAATAACAGACAATTACACAGAAAGCATTGGACTCATTACTGGGAAAAGTTTATTGGTAGAATAAATAATATATGACAATGGTACTTAGAACATTATGGACTATTTTACCTCAGATTCCCAAACCACCTATACAGTTCGACTCTTACATTATAACACAAACCCTGCTAAATACCTTCTTGCAATCCTGAAGGTGATGGACATGGTTCAGTAGGTTTAGACCAAAACAACATTAAGAAATAATATCAAAACCAGGTAAGCCAACCCTCCTTCCTTTCAGAACTAGTGAATGTTTCAAAGCTTACCAGATCTGGTTCACTGAATTCTGAGTTTACCTCCTTGCAAGAATTTATTAACATGGCTTTGCATCACTCACTGTTTGCAGAATACCTCTGTTCTGGGACATACACCTCAGACTTACACCAGCTTGCCAATGTGGTTCATAACTGCAGATATGACAATCATTCATAGAGCTTTATTTAAAAATTGGAAAAGTTTATTACAGTTTAGTAGTTCTTGAAGAACTTAGATAATTTAGATAAAGATTTCTCTTTAGTTACTATTACTACAAACGTTCCCTCTGCATTATATATATCTCTCATTGTTCACATATTTATGTACTCAGTTCCACTTTAAAAGTTTTCAGTAAAAATATTCTAAATGCACTTATTTAAAGAACTTGATTGGAACAAAGGAAAAAGCTTCTTATATTTCCCTTTGCCTCCTGACCACATTCAGGCATCAGGACTACTCACATGGATATGGCAAACAAGATTTGCCTAACCAAAAAAAAAAAAAAAAAAAAAAAAAANTATAAAGGTCACACAATTAAAGGACTGCAAAAGGAGAATTTATCCCTTGTAATATAGAGCGGGGTTTTTTTTTTCCCCATAGTATTTTGCTTGGTTCCTTCTTAGAATCTAGGTTTCATGGATTAGTACATACTGTGAAAACTTCATACAGTTGTCAGTATATGACTAATCCTTATTTACAGCTATTTAAATGATCACTAGTATTTACAGATCATAGCATTTACAAATTTATTAATTTGTTCCCACCTATTTCTTCAGCCATTTTTACATATTTCATACCTTTACTCTCTCTTCCCAAGTGTTCATTACTGATCGTCACAAAAATGAGCCCATCTCCAACAAACTGATAATGATACACCCAGGCTTATCTACAATATCCTGAATGGTCTACAAAATTACTTTAAGGCAGTCACTACCCTGCTGCTGTTCAAACTGATGCCCACAGACCCTCCCTAATTATACAATCTTTTTCCTGTCACTGAGCAAAGGCCTATCTAATTTGGTCTTTGCTTTCTCCATCAGCTGTTACAATTTCCCAAGTTTTCCCTTGTACTGAATTTCTAATTTTTTCCCAAGGACACATTGGTTTATATTTTTTCTCTCCACTCAGTTACACTCAATTTCCTGTTTCCAAGATTTTTAGATTATGTTGTATTTTTACTTCCTACTCAGTGTTTGTAACACCCAGCTTAAGATCATCTGCAAATGCTTAATGCTCTTAATACAGCCTCTCTGAAATAACTGATCTAGGATGTTCATCAAAACACACAAATTGCTTTCTTCCATATAAGAATAAATAAAATACAAAATTATCTTGGCCAAATAGACAGTATAGTCAAGCCTGACTGTGGTACCTTACTAACTTTGGAACATTTAGGAATTTGTAACCCTCATAGAATGTATCTATTGTGTAAACTAAGAATCATTAACTGTGTAAACAATAAGAAATTGTAACTGAGGGCTTGAGAAAGAAGTTAAGAACTGGTTTAGATTGACTCTGCAGTCAGTCTCCTCAAAGGTATCACAGTCTAGGAAAGCATGCACAAAGAACTTCAGCTAAAGGCCATAAGGAGGAAGAGAAAGGATGCCCTAGATGACCACCAGAGAACTCCCACAGTATAGAGCACAGGAGATTCACATATGTAACTAGTTCCATGAACTAATATGAATATGCTAATGGATTGTTAGAAAAATAATGATTATGTGTAAGTTGTAAGCATACATGCTCCAAAATATACTGTACCAAAGTGATCCTCTAGGTGTCTGGCTCAGAAATAAAGAAATGCCTGCCTTGAACACCTCATTAGTCTTGCTATTTTCAGTAACAATAGAAAAATCTAATAAATTATTTAGAAGAATAAACATAAAGAACAACAACACATGCTCAACGAGAAGAGGGAGACTTTGGCAGTATTAGTTCTGCCCTTTCTACAATTACATGAAGTGAGAGTGTAAGGACAAATTTTCTACATTCTTTTCATTAGCCAAACATTTGGTAGGACTATCTTATTAGCATGATCAAGTGGGAGCTACAAGGCTTCCTTTCCTGCTTTCAGGCGGGCACTTTTGCAATGGACACTGCATGGTAAGGTAAAAACTCTGAAGTCCTTACAGCCCCCACCAAATGAACGGTTTGGGGAAAGGGCTTTTACTGAAGAATGAAGTAGATGAAGCTGTTTACAATCATACTCATGACATTAACAGTTTTAGCTGTATGTTGCTCAGACATCCTTGAAAATTTACAGCTGGTAGCTTCCTCTGAATGCCTCATTCTTTTCACTTCAACTTCACTCAACACCTCAGCCTTCTCTTTTCTTACCACCCAAGAAAGAAAGTCTTGCTTTCAAAAAGCTTCAGGAGATCAAGTTAATTGTAGCTAAAAAAGACTGGCTAAATTGCTACAGAAAACCTACTGGACCCAGAAAGTATTCAATAGTAAAAAAAGAGAAATATTACATGGATTATTGCCACACAGTTTTATTTTTACAAAGGAAAGCTACTAAATTATCTTATTAATTTCCAATTTCTCTGTAATTTTGCTTCATCTGTTTATAGTGTGCAGTATCAATGATAGTGGCATACACTCATACGTGCTTAAAAAAAAAACAGGAAGGAGGAAGGAAAATGAATGTTCCGCAGAAGCCAAGGAGTTAAAGAAGCTCACTTTTTGGTCTCTTACATCAGTTTGTTTTGAACACCAGGCTAGCTAGAACATGAAAACACACATAGATATATTGTTTATTTTAAGTGCTTGCTACAACCCCATTTTAACCCATCAACAGCTTGCTACTTCTACTGGTTCTGTCTGAAGCACTTTCAAATTCAATCCCATTGGCTACAATGCTACCTTCAATTCTAAGTCACACTGCAGAAACTAGAGATTTGTTAATTCTTACACAAGCAGATCCACTACAGCAAGATAAACAAGGTGAATTAAACAACACACTTTACCATCATGACAGACATGTTACAGGATGCAGTTATTTTTATTTATGATAAAAAAGTGGGTGCAGTCAAATGCTACAGAAATTTTCCCAAGAGATTTGATTTATGAATTAAGTACAGAAAAAAAAACCAACCCAAACCAAACAACCAAATAAACAAAAAAAGCACAAAAACCCCCAAACAATCAACACCAAAATCCCCAGCCCAACAAGCAGCCTTTCTGTGTGACAGTTTTAAGACAGTTGTTGCTTGTATGAAAATATCAAAGCTAGTTTCCATTCATAAAGAGCACAATAACTCACAATTTGTGAACTTGCTTACTATTCATATCATACAAGCATGGGTCACAAAGCTTCCACAAACACCTTCTTGAGCTAAAGCAAGCTCAGATAAAACCTAATTACCAATCACACCTCCTTCTGTCCCTCAGCTCTCCAAATGACCTGTGACTATCCTGGTGGCATGGCAATTTTCCCAGTGATATATCAAACAGGATCTGTTCAGTTTGGAGAAGAGAAGGCTCACAGATGGCCTTATTGTGGCCTCCCAGTATCTGAAGGGGGCCTACAGAAAAGCTGGGGATGGACTTTTTAGGCTATCAGGTAGTGAGAGGACTAGGGGGAATGGAGCAAAGCTGGAGGTGGGGAGATTCAGATTGGATGTGAGGAGGACGTTCTTCACCATGAGAATGGTGAGGCCCTGGAATGGGTTGCCCATGGAGGTGGTTGGGGACACATTCCTGGAGGTGTTTAAGGCAAGGCTGGATGAGGCTCCGTCCAGCCTGATCTAGGGTAGGGTGTCCCTGGGCATGGCAGGGGAGTTCGAACTAGATGATCCTTGTGGTCCCTTCCAACCTTGACTGATTCTATAATTTAATATAGTATCCCATGACCTTGTATCTTCCCAGCTTCTAGATGAAATATAAATGTGTATTGGTTACCAGTGTAGTTTCCCTAACTACCTCAGAATTGCACAGAACTCAACCACAAAACACAAACTCATAAACTGAAGACCGAGAAATCGGAAGGCACACAGCACTTTCATAGAATGGTTTAGGTTGGAAGAGACCTCAACGATCATCCAGTTCCAAACCCCCGCCATAGGCAGGGACACCTCCCACTAGATCAGGACGCTCAAGACCTCATCCAGCCTGGCCTTGAACACATCCAGGGAGGGAGCAGACACAACCTCCCTGGGCAACCTGTTCCAGTGTCTCGCCACCCTCACTTTGAAGAACTTTATCATAACATCCTGTTTAAATCTCTCCTCTGCCAGCTTGAACCCATTACCCCTCGTCATGTCATTACAAGGCCTTGTGAATAGTCCCTCCCCAGCACTCCTGTAGGCCCCCTTCAGATACTGGAAGGTCTCCCCAAAGCCTTCTCTTCTCCAGGCTGAAAAGCCCCAACTCTCTCAGCCTGTCCTCATAGCAGAGGTGCTCCAGCCCTCTGATCATCTTTGTGGCCCTCCTCTGGTCTCCCTCCAGCAGTTCCATGTCCTTCTTGTGCTGGGGGCTCCAGAACTGCACACAGTACTCCAGGCGGGGTCTGACAAGAGCAGAGTAAAGGGGGAGAATCCCCTCCCTTGCCCTGCTGGCCACTTTAAAAACTTGTAATGCAGTAGAGAACTTTGTATACTACTAGAAATCTTCTGGTTGTACTTGTAGAAGATGGACTTTAAATTGTTACCTTTCACAGAAGGAATGGATTAGAAAAAGTTATATATATATATATATATATGAAAAAATGCAGTTTTGAAGCATGATCCAGTAGTTTCATGGTCAATACACACACTACTTGTAAAGGAAGAAAGCTAAGAGAAAGACTTAAAAATTAAACAACTAAACACATTTTTTGTGAGTTGGTAGAAAAAACCCCAACAATCTATGATTGTCCACTTAATTTCTGCTAGGACACAAGCTTCACACCAATGATAATTTTGTGATCTTCAATTATCCTGGTTGATATTTTCTGCACAACCATGCTCCAAGTTCTATAGTATTCCATAAGACAACTATGCTGAAGCTAATTGTCCTAAACAAAAAGGAACATGATGCTTCTAGGCTGTGCTTATGAAAGCCTTTATTTCTAAGATGAGAATAATATTGTGAAGTATTTAAATGTCCTTCTAGGAACAAACTGTTGTTTCTACCACCTAATCTGAAGTAAAACTTTCCCTTTGATTCCCTACACTGTTAGTTGAATTTGTTACTGAAGTGATACTCTTGATTTGTAGAATACCATGTTCTCTTGATGATATCCAAATAGGAATAGTGCTGTACTGTGCTTGGCCTGAGACTTCAGAAAGAAGTCTTAGCCTTTCAGAAATGCTGACTTGGTCACAAAACCAGTCTCTTGACATTGTCTAAAGTCTTCTCTGAACTGAAAATTTAAGTCTTTGCAGTTGTCTTTGGTCAGTTTCTCACTTTTCCAGGACTTCAGGGAGTGTGTCTTGGTTTGTTCAGCTTTTTGTTTGTTTGTTTGGGTTTTTTTGTTTCTTTTTAAAAAAAAATTGTTCAGGCAATGTTTGTGGTTTTGTTTGTTTTCAAAATGGAAACCCAGCAAACACCTGAAAGTACTAGTACTGGTCTTCTTCTGGAAAAGGTTTAAATTGTCATTAGCAGTCCTGTGAAGTACTAAGGACTACTGAGCGGGATATATATAGATTAATTTTTGATACCACTACTGTTTGCCAAGCTACTTTCTTGCACTACGAATTATAGCCACTTTTAAAACAAAAAGGCAATTATAAGAGTTAATAGATAAGCTTACCAAAACCAAAAATTTCGATTCCTGCCTGTTGAATTTCCACCATGCTGAAAAGCCATTCTTTGCCCTGAGATCACCCCTGCTCTCATCTGGTAGACAAGCATTCCTTACAGAGTTCAAGATCTCTCTTATCTGTGGGCAAATCGGCCTTGCCTGAGCCACACCTTGGAAAACAACAGTGAAACACTGATGAGCACAGATGATGCCGCAAGCTAGACACCCCACTAATCGTGGGGAAGATGACACAAAGCCAGCCTCCCCCCATTCTTCCAGCCTGCACAGGCCTTGGTAGAGAGAACTGGACCCCCTAGGTAAAGGGTAAGCCAGGACCCACTACTCAATCACCCACCTGCCCTGGGACCCCAATTAGAACTACATCCTAGGGCTCACCCTACACGCCACAGACTGCCCCAGGGCCAAAGAGGTCTGTGAGGTAAGGCTCACCAATAGTACCCTCCCAACTCAGTGCTGCATTCCCACAGAAACAGCACCTCAACGGTAACGGGACTTTGGGCGATCCCTCCCAAATGAACTGAGACCCACTTCATCCCGTTCCCGCTCAGGCACGAGCCACAGCTCCCAACGGCCGCCACCCCACCACGAGTTGCTACTGCCCCCTCCCCCACAACGCGCGTGCCCTCCTGTAGGTAGCCTGAAAAACCGCGCTCAGACACACACGTCACGCAAAGCCACCGACCAACGAGGCCACAACAGCCCCAGCGCCCGCGGTTTGCGAGCTCTAGGCGGCTCCGCCTTTGAGTAATGGTTCATCTCAACCTATCAGCCAAAAGCAGCCCGCCCCCACCCTCTCGAGCGCGAAACGCTGTTGGAGAGAAGGCGGAGCCCTTCTATTTTATCACCCCCCGCTCCTCCGCCCCCTCCGGCAGCCCTTCTCCCCTCCGCCCCTTCGAGACTCACAGATAATCGGCAGATATTCTGTCCAATGGGAGTGGAGGCCGCTTGCGCGGCGGCATGGCTCGGGACCAATGGGAGCGGCGACTGGGCGGAGGCCCGAGGTTTCCAAACGCTCCGTGGCGCCATGGGCTGAAAACTAAACCGAGATGGAATCTCCCAGTCTGAACCGGTTTGAGCCGGTTCCGAGTCTGTGGTATTAGGAGGGGGAGAGGCGCCGCGCTCAGTCCTTGCTACCACTGCTGCCTTTACTGCCGTGTATGCAACCTGTTTGTAGGGAAGTCTGTAGGGGAGACTGCCGGCGCAGCTGAGGGGACAAAGTTTAGTGCTAGTCGGGGGGGGGTGGGAATGGGGAAGAACTGAGTGCTGGCCAGGCCTAGGGAAGGGCGGCAGCAACAGGAGTAGCAAGAGACTCAGCCGCGCGGGCTTGGGCCTGGGCAGCCAGCGACGTGGGAAAGAGAACCGTGGGCCCGTCAAGCCAAAGCCCCAAGCCAGGGCCACGAGGAAGGTAGACGTTCTCCTTTTCTCCTACCCGGGGCCTTAACAGACCGGAACTCTGCGCCGACCTCCTTCTTCTCGCCCCACACGAGAGAAGAGAAGTGCGTCCCGTCTCCTGTGCGCCCGGCGGCGGGCGGCCTTGCGCCTAGGCTGAAAGGAAGGTACCGAGAGGAGTGCTCGCTGGCAGGGCCGAAGGCTGCTTCTGGGCGCCTAGTGCAGTCAGGCCAGGACACGCTGGGTAGGGGGTAGCGTGGGGAGGAGAGGAGTAACGCTTGTAGCACGTACCCAACGAGAAGGAGGGTACGTTCATCTTTACCTCCCCCTTCCCACCCCCCACCCCCNTGTTTTTTTTTTTTCTGGCGTGTGGTTAGAATCTTCGCTCACCCACCCCTACTTTTGAAGGAGAAGGCTGTAAGAAACACCTAGGTAAGTAAGTACTGAGGCTGTGAGGAGAAAGGGGGGGAGGGGGTGTCTTTGCGATGAGTAATGCGGCGGGAGGTACGTGGGGAAATCTTGGGAGAGGGTGTGGGGGGAGTGTGAGGGTATGGCCCTTCGTGTGGCTGTGTGGAGGGCGCAAAGTCTTCACTGTGGAATGAGAGGCGTGATGGGCTGCGAGGGGAAATCCTGAAGAGGGAGGTTGTGCGACGTTTAAAATCAGGTTTGAGGTAAAAGCATCCTGGGCCTGGCAGTGCATCTGCGGGGAGTGCATAGCTTACCATGGATGCTGGTGCCACGGGAAAGAAGGCAGAAGCGCCAGGAAGCCGTTGCTGAGGCGTATGCCGGAGGCCTGCCTCTCGTTACTAAGGTTGAACGATTTGGAAGGGTTGGGATCGGGTACGGGCAAAACTAGGGACATAATCAGTAAATCATTAGGAGTGGAAGTTTCCAGAAATATTTTTGTGTGTCTGTGCAGCAGTATTGAAACGTCCGCCTGGATCACGTGGGGGCCCTGTATAGAGCGCAGGGCTGGAGCAGAGGGAGGGAGCGGAGGGAGGGGCTGCACCGCGGGCCCGCTGCACTCCGCAGGGCCCCGGCTCACCCGCTATCAGTCCGGGGCGCCGCCGCTGCCGTACATTTTTACGCGGGAGCGGGTCTTGCACTCTCCATTTGTCCGTGAGTTGGGGATCTGGCCATCGCGAGAGCAGCGCGGCCGTGGCTTTGCGGCGGGAGCAGGGGAAGGCCTCCGCGTTGGGTGGGTGTGAGTTATTTCGGGTGCGGCCGTGGCGAAAATGAATGCTCCGAGGTGTTCGGGAGATGTTTGTGAGGCAGTGTAATTTAATCTCATGAGCGGGCACACGTGTGTAAAGTAGTGAGGGGGAAAAAATTGGTTTATTGCGATCGCGGGTGTGCAGTGTAATACGAATGTATTTGTGATGTTCTCTGTTTCATACCGTGTAGCTGGAGGAATTTACAAGTAATGCAGCTAATTCGTTGGAAGAGGGTTTGTGTTTGTAGGGGTTGTTTAGTTGCTTTGAGTAACGGAATTGCATGGTCAGGAATGGAGCAGAGTGACTCTCACAGTTTCTTCAATTGCTATAACTAAGGAGCTCTGAGTAACTGAGGTTTACTGTGAATATTCAGCATTTCTTACTATCAAAACATATGCATTATATGCATTAAATGAACTGGGTATGCCGTAATAAGCTAACAGTTCTGTTAAGGGTCCCAGGGTCATCGAGAGTTGGAGTAACTATGTAAACAGTGCTGTAAATGCAGTTCTTTTGACCTTCGATAGATGTCAGATTCTTGCTACCTCGTAGTTCAGATTTTTTTCTTTCTATTTTTCTGTTTCTCCTCTGTCGAAGAGTTGATTAGTTGTGGTTCTTAAAACTGAGGTTTAAACCGGTTCCGAAATTGAAGAGGGGTGAGGGGGAAAGTATAGAAAATCAAAGATTATAAACTTCCTATAGGTACTTAATTAGGAGTAGGAAATAGAGTTGATTTCAGGGAAATAGAGTTGATTTCAGGTAATACTGACCACAAAGCCTCCATTTATGTATTTCAGTTTTCGAGTAGGTAGGTAATTTTGATGCTAATGCAGGGAGTGGCAAAGGGACCTATTCAAAACATTTCCTTTCTGCTTCCATGTGGTTAATAACTTCTTGATCACGTGGCTTAGTTTGTGCTCCTAGAGCTGCTAAAAACCACCGAAAGAGCCTTAAATCTGAAATGAATGACCATACCTGAGGAGCAGCTGATTTACGACGTTTATTGTAGTTTGAAAACCTCTTTCCGGCTCACGGTTCAGCCGGGTAAGCCAGATGTGAACAAAAAGGGGCGTGTCTGAAAGCAAACATTGCTGGTGGTAGTATTAACCGCTCATAGCCGCAAAGAATATTAATGAGTGTAATTTACTTGTAGTAGTGGTGCTTAACTGACCCTTTGAAAGATGAAGTTTCCGAGTGTCCTTCTGGATTAAACTGGCTTTTCTTGCAGTTTTATTAATTGCTTCTATATCTAACAGCAATTTTCAAAACTTGGAGTTGAGCCTGGGTGTGTGTCTGTAGGGAGGATAGATGTGGAATGTTAGTTATAATTTATTTTGGTTTATGTTTGATGTTTATTCCCTTTTCATTTTTCAAGGTAGATGTTGTAAAAGGGCTGACTGCATGTGAAAATGGAGCCCTCAAAATAGTTGTTAGTGTAGTAACTGATTTTTTACTTCAACATACAATTAAAATGTTTGGTCTTTGAAATGAGTGTTGTTCAATAAACGGAATTGTTTGACGTTACTTCCAAACAGGCATTTCTAAACAAAATATTTTCCTCATCTGTGTGCTACTGTAGGACTTCGAACTTAACTGCTAATTACTTGGATTGAGGCACAGGTTTGTCTTGTTCTTTACTTTTCAGCCTGACTTAAGTATGCAAGACTTGAATTCTTCCATACACATGAGGTTACTTAGACCAGGTGTGACTTCTGGCTTGATCTAAAGAGCAAGTTGGCTGGGTGCATGGCAGGGAAGAATTTCAGGTTGTATTGTTCTTAGTATACATTTAGCTCTCGAGTGACTTTGAGTGATCTTGGAGTTATCCAGGTTGACTTCTGGATGGTTCACAAGTGAACAGTTTTATTTGAAATGTGTATCTTGAAAGAAGATTCCGAAAAGGCAATTCTGACAGGAGAGCTGCTGTAGAGGGAAGGAATGCATGTTAGAGTTAGTGATTGTCAGAATAGTGCAATAAACTTGGTCTGTACTCCCAGGGTAAGGGGTGGTGTGGAAACGGTGGTGTGTTTATTACCATCTGGAATTCTGTGGCTTCTGACTTATTTTCATCTTTCTTCCGATTGCCCTTATTGTACCAGTCTCTGACTGGAAGGCATCTCACATGCACACCTACAGTCACTCACCACCTGACTTCCTTTGCATAATATCGAGGCTGCTGTATCTGGGACAAAGAGTTAATGCATGTGTCGCTGGCTTTTTGGGACTTGTAACTTCCAGTAGAATTCCGCTTCAGTTCAAAGTGATCTAACATGGTGCATGGGGTAACTTTCTGACCTAATAGCCCCTTACTTTGTCCTGTCAGAGTGCCCTTAGTTAATTCTCATAATTTCAGTGGTAATTTTTTTACTGTTAGTTAGTTAACTTGAAGGGGTTTTTTTTTTGGTTCGTTTGTTAGGTTTGGGGGTTTTTTTGTGTGGTTCTTTATTCACCCCCGTAGTATTTGAAAAATGCCTTCTGGCTAATTTCTTACTGTGTATGTAGGTCACATTTCACTTCCATTAAAAAAAAATGGGGTTTTTTAGAACGGAGCTAAATAATCTGTGTTGGCCTCAGAAACTCAAAATGGGACTGAGATCGCTCGTTAGGTTTTGATTGTGATGATACTAAGAATTTCTTCTGACAGAATTACTGGTTTACATGTTCAGAAGCTGGCAAGGGTTAATATATGATCTGAAACGAGCTTTAGGTTGGTGTTAATACAGCCTGTTGACCAGCCAAACTTAAATGCTTTGTCTGCTGAAGATGGGGTGTGAACTTTTTGTCCTGTTACTTGTTTAGCCTTCCAATGAGTGTTGTAGGCTGGGCTGTCTGTTATTACTATTGTAGCTACTCATTCAAGTGGGATTCTTAAGGTGAAGCACTTGCTTTATGATTACATCTAACAATAATTTATCAGTAATTGATCAAAGTTCTGTTATTTATTTTGCAGTAATCTATGCCAGCAATTATGACAATGTTAGCAGACCATGCAGCTCGTCAGCTGCTGGATTTTAACCAGAAACTGGATATCAATCTCTTGGACAATGTGGTGAACTGCTTATACCATGGAGAAGGTGCACAGGTAATACAGACTTGGAATCCATCTTTGTTAGCCGTGTTTAATCTTATAATTCATGTGCTCTGGTTTAAAGGCAAGCCTCGTGTAATGTGAACATTGAATTGACTCTTAAAATATTAGTTTAGTTTGTGTTGATTTCTAGCATGCCTTCTGTTGAAAGATACTAGTAAGTAAGGTTTAGTAAGAGTGCTTCTGCATGAAACTGTCCTTCTCTGACTTGAGTTGTTCAGGAAGGTCTCAGTTACTTATTATTATGGACAGGATTGTGAAGCCAATAGTATAATGTTGGTCTCATTGAAGGATTGTATTTTAAAGAAGAAACTTAATGATGCTGTAACTATATTTGTAGCTATAAAGAAGCATCCTGCCTATATTTTAAGGGAAGAGTTTGTTCTTGCATTAAGGATTTTTTTCCTCGTTACTGTTTGTGTACAGAAGTTGCACTGTTTTCTTGGGACAGTGCAGATTGTGAAGTCTACGCTTAAATTGGACAATGTGCTTGCATATGTTGCTTCCAAAATTAACTTTATATTGCTTTTATATATGTCTTGATCTACTTAGGAAATAAGGCTTAAATGTTGAAAGCAAGTATTGCTAAAAGAGTATTGGCATAGGTCCTCTCCTCAAAGATTTTAATTGCTTGTACTTAGCACGTGTAGAGTTTTGGTGTCATGCATCTCTTAAGATATTCACCAGTTCTTCACCATGAGAGTGGTGAGGCCCTGGAATGGGTTGCCCAGGGGGGTGGTTGGGGCCACTTCCCTGGAGGTGTTTAAGGCAAGGCTGGATGAAGCTTTGTCCAGCCTAATCTAGGGTAAGGTGTCCCTGCCCATAGCACGGGGGTTGGAGCTGGATGATCCTTGTGGTCCCTTCCAGCCCTGACTGATTCTGTGATTTCCTGCAGAACAATCAGAAGTGAATTAAAAGGATACAAAGTCTGGTGCTTTTCTATGCCTTTCAGCTTTTAGAATAAACAATGATATACTTGTTCATGCTCAGTTTATGTATGTTTTTAAATAGCTTTTGTGAGGCTTAGTAATATGAGTTGTACAAATTCTGAAGTACCTTGCTAGTTTCTGAAATACTTCTGTTTTGAGTTTCTCAAGCTCAAAATAATCATATTGCAAGAAAGTATGGGTTTGAGAGTGCTGGCTTTGAGTGACATGTTTGTTTACTGTACTGCCTTACAAACTATGTGGTGCTTATAGTATTATTTAGTATGAATGAAGTTAAAGTTGGGAAGGTTTATGTGGAGAACAGAGGATTAACACTAAATCACAGAACGAATCTGCTTGAAAGAGGCCTCAAAGATCATCCAGTCCAATGCTTGACCCAGCGCTAAAGAGTCAACACTAAACGGTGTCTTTAACTGTCAGATCTACATGTTGCTCCAGGGATGGTGACTCCACTACTGGCTTGGGCGCAGACCATTCTAGTGTTTGATAACCATTTTAGTGAAGAAATATTTCCTAACATCCAGCTTAAACCTCCCCTAGTTCTGTTGCTTGGCACCAGGGAGAAGAGGCTGGCCTCCCCTTAGCTCTAGTCTCCCTTCGGGTAGTTGTTGAGAGAGTGATGTGGTCTCCCCTCAACCTCCTCCTCTCCCGTCTGAACAACCTTAGCTCCCTCAGATGCTTCTTGTAGGTGATGTGTTCCAGGCCCTTCATGAGCCTCATTGCACATCTGTGGATATGCTCCAGCACCTCAATGACCTTCCTGCAGAGAAGAACCCAGAACTGAGCACAACACTTGAGGCATGGCCTTACTAGTGCTAAGTACAGCGGAATGATTGCTGTTCTTGCTGGCCACTGTTTCTAATATAGGTCAGGATGCCTTTTTTTTTTTTTTTTTTTTGCTACCTGGGCACACTGCTGACTTGTATGTAGTTGACTGTCAACCAGTACCCCCAGGTCCCTCTCCAAGTTGCAGCTTTCCAACCACACATCTCCATGAATTTCTGAAGGAGAATGCTGTGGGAGACAGTGTCAAAGGCTTTATTAAAGTCCAGGTAAACAATGTCCAGGGCCTTTCCCTCATCCACTAGGCCGGTCACTGTATTGTAGGTGGTCAGGTTAGTGAGGCAGGACCTGCCTTGCATAAACTCGTGCTTACTGGGCCTGATCACCACATTGTCTTGTATGTGCTGTGAGATGACACTCAGGATTATCTGCTCCATAACTTTTCCTGGCACTGAGGTCAGACCAACAGCACTGTAGTTCCCTGGATTATCCTTCTGGGCTTTCTTGTAGATGTGCATTGCATTTGTTAGCCTCCAGTAAACTGGGACCTTCCTGATTAGCTAGGACTGTTTATGAATAATGGTGAGCGTCTTGGTAAGTACATCTGCCAGCTTCTAAAGTACCCTTGGGTGGTTCCCATCTGGTCACATATACTTTTACATATCTAAGTGTGCAGTAGGTCATTGGTCACGTCCTCTTGGATTGTGGGGGCTGCTTTCTGCTTCCCATCTTTGTCTTCCAGTTCCAGGGACTGAATCTTCATGGAGCAACTGGTGTCACTGACAAATACTGAGGCTAAGTAGCTGTTAAGCAGCTTAGCCTTTTCCTTGTCTTTGGTCACCAGGTTCCCTGCTATATCCAGTAATGAGTGGACATTCTCCCATGTTGTTCTTTTGCTGTACATACTTAAAGATACTAAGAAGTGTTTTTTAATGACAGACCAGATTGAGTTCTAGTTGAACTTTGGCCATTATAAATTTCTCCCTACATATCCTTGCAAGAGCCTTGTCCTCTTTCTGAGTTGCCTGCCCCTTCTTCCATAGCCATTGGATGTCCCTTTTCTTCTGAGTTCTGCCCAAAGCGCTCTTCTTAGCCAGGCCAGTCTTCTGTCCCACTGGCTTGTTTGCTGACGTCTGTATACAGCTTGTTTGTGAGCCTTGAAGGTTTCTCTAATGAGGAATTTCCAGCCTTCCTGGACTCAGCTTACAGGGCTGCCTCTTAGGGGTGATACCATCAATCACTTCCCTAAACAATCTGCCCTCTGAAAGTCCCAAATATGTAGTTCTTTTTACTCCCCTACTAACTCCACCATCATATGGTCACTTTGTTCAAGTTGTCCACCAACCTTTACATCTACTAGTCCTTCTCTGTTTTCAAGCAGCAGATCTGCTACCAGCTGTGTTAGGAAGTTAACTTTCCATACTCTAGAAGAACCTCTGGAGCTGCTTCCTGTTTGCTGTATTGTATTTTAAGCAGATACCTGGTAAATTCAGGTCTCTCACAAGAGTAAGAGGTAGTGACAGAGGCCTTCCCCAGCCACTTCTTAAACACCTCACCAACCTCATCATCCTGGTTGGGCAGTCTGTAGTAGACCTCCATCATGATTCTTGCCTTGTTGGTCTTTCCCTTGGTTCTTACCTACAAGTATTCAACTCTACCATCACTGCCATTATCGTGCTCAAGACAGTTGAGGCCTTTCCTGATATACAGGACAACCCCACCGCCTCTCCTGGGCCAATCCATTTTTAAGAGCCTATGGTCATCCAACACAGCACTTCAGCTATGGAATTTGTCACATCACGTTTCCATCAGGGCAATAATATCATAGTTTTCCTGCTGAACAATAGCTGTGAGCTCTCTTCTTACTTGTTACCCGTGCTCTATGCACTGGCATAGGTATAACACCTCAGTTGGAGGTACAGGGGTCTGTACCCTTTGTGTTGGTTTGACCTAATTGGAGAATTTGAGAAATTACACTATTGGCTGAGAGAGGTAAACACAGTATGTCACTTCACCAGAGTTTTACTGAGAAAGATTAAAAATTTGGTTTTAAAGTGCTGTACCCAAAACACAGATATGAGATGGTTTCTAACCACTGTGGCTGCTTCTCTTGCCTGGTCTCTTTTCCCTTTGTCTTGGTAGCTAATTCAGAGTAATTCTACTAAATAATTTCCTGTTACTAATCCCCCTGGCCGATCTACTTCAGCTTATCTGCAGTATCAACAGGTGGTGAGATAAGACTGGGGAAGGGGGGAAAGGTGGTAAGGGGTGATTGGTTATCCCCCTCTTGGGGATTTTGGTCTCTGGGAGGGGTGTGGTGTCTGTATTACCTTTTCACTGTATATATCTGTAAATACCTGTTATACCTTGTAAATATTGGCTTGTATATTGTGCATTGCTGTAAATATAAAGCTTCATTTATTAACTTGCAGTGTTTTTGAGTCCTAGCTGGGGTTTATAAAAGGTGGGGGAGGCAGGTAACTGATAAACCACCAGACCCTTCCTCCCAGGTGCTATTTTGAGTCCTATCTCATCAGTGGCCTTTGCATCTTATTTATGTTGTATCCCACTATCCCCTACCTCTCTTGAGATAGCAGAGCTATCACATTGTCCTGTAGGTGTTTCAGGCTTGTCTCCAGCAAATCTGGTCCTTCTCCTTTCCCCCATCCAATCTAGTTTAAATCCCTTTAGTACTTTTAGCCAGCTCCCATGATAAAATCCTTCTTCCCATTTGAATGAGTTGTAACCTGTCTGCTGCCAGCAGGCCTGGCATTGTGTAAATTGACCATTGATCAAACTCGCCAAAGTTCTGCTGGTGGCACCAGGCTCAAAGCCAGGAATTAATCTCAGAGATCTAACACAATATGTGTTGGTCCACGCTTCTAGAGGGGAGATGGAGAACACTGCGCTCCTGTTCCCCTGACCAGTTTGCCCAGGGCCCTGAAGTTCCTCTTAATAGCCCCCACTTTTCTTATTGCCTGTCGAGAAGAGCAATAACAGATAATAATCTGTGGACTCCCTACCAGAATGGAGAGCTTTCTTGCCATATTCCTAACCTGAGCTGCAGGGAGGCAGCAGGCTTCTCTGTGGGATGGATCAGATTGAGAAATCCCACTTCGAAAAGGGAATTGGCCACCAACAATAACCCTTCGCTTGGTAGAGGCAGTTTTGATAGGTGGTGGTGACTGCCTTACCTTTTTTAGTTTCTTGGGAGCATTTCCATCTTTGTCATTGCTTAACTGCCCCTCAGAGTCCAAGGCCTCATACCTGTTAAGTAGGAGCAACTGGGGATGTGTGGGAGGCTTTGCCATGTAGGGCCCTGTTTCCATTCACACTCACTGTGAGCTCTAACTGACGGCTGAGTCTGCTTTGGGGAAAGCAGGGTGTGACTCCATTGGTCTGTGTCTGACTCACACTCCCTGATGCTTCTCACCCTGCTGACCTGCTCTTGGAGTTCTGTTACCAAGTGGATGAGCTCTTCTACTTGGGCACGTACCTGGCAGGTGGGCACTGTGCTGCCCTCCTGCACCCGATGCACCCTGGATAGCTGCATCAGTGGTGGTGAGGGCAGCATCGGAGGAGGCTGTCGCCTTCTGCTGGGTAGAGACTATTGGTTCTGCAATGGGGCTGACAGTCTTACCCTGCCCCGCTCATCCCTGCTTTCACGAACTGCCGCGCAAACTGCTGTGCCACACCCTTCCTGACGCGTTGTGTCCTTTTTGCCCACCCCTTTTGCCGGCGCTTAAATAGGCTGCGAAAGATGTGTCACTGTCCACGCTTGGCCCGCCTCTCTGGTGAGAGGTGCTGTCTCAGGACTGGGCGGGGGGATGGCATTTGGTCTCTGGTGGCGGGGGTTGGAAGAAAAGAAAACCACTATTGCCGATTNTTTTTTCTGCCTTGCCGAGCTGCCGCAGCGTCCGTGTCGGGTCTCGAGGCTGATAGCAGTGGGTTTGCTGAGATCAAATTGTCAAACTGCTGAATAGTCTAATGTTTAGAAAATTAATGCACTGAGAAGCAAAAATTCAAGAGGTGGTGCTGAACTGGCAAAAGTGAACTATGGTAGAAATGTACTTTAAATACATGTACTAAGATGTGTCACTTGATTGACATTTTGGTTTGCTGGTGGTGTACATTTCCAAAGGTGAAAACATTTCAGTGAGACTCTGAGCTCTTCTTTTAAGGAGTTAAAAAATCCCTACAGGAGAAAATGCTTTTCTGTGGAGGCTGACAGCTCAAATAATGACAGGAATAATAGAAGTTGAGAAAAGTAAATATTAAAATTGAGATTAACAGTGGTTTGCTGAAAGTATGTGAGAGTAGTATTAGGGTAAGAAAGGATGCAACCTGGAAGTCTCATGCTGAACTTGATTTCACATTCACCACCTGTCTCCTGCTTAATTCTTACCTCTTCTTGCAAAATTCTTACATACTGATCTGTATTAGGCAACAAGGAAACTATTTTCTACCTTAGATGCCAACTTTTTTTTTTCCTCTTGTTGGAAAAGAAGTATCCCCAGCCCAATTCCAGAGCAACACCTTTCTAAGCAGAGGTAAGACAGTTCATAGATGTTTATCTGAACTCATCCCAGGCTCTTGATTCCATTGGTCTGTTAAACTTTCACCTGTTCAGAAGAATTACTTGCTCACTGATTTTGGTAGCAACCACGGGATGAGACTTCAGTTTTCATTAATTATTATTGCTCTATTTTTATACTGTCTTTATGGAGCTGTGGGAATTAATGCCCAATGAAAGGGGTTAGTGGGTGTGTAAGAGCAAGTTTTTCAGTGCTTGAGAGAGGGACATTGAGCCTCTGTATTTAGTTCGTGTTTACATTTGATTCTGTATGTTATTGTTAGTATAAGCACTTCAGGAGACCTGTGTAAGATTACAGCCAAGTGAACTTGGAAGTAATAACTGTTATTTCTGCCTTACACTGAACTGACCAGAAGTGGTGGGTTTGGTTTTTGTCGTTAGGGACATGGGTGCTGGGGTTATTTGGTGATTTTGTTGTTAGGTGTGGGGTTTTTTGTGTCTGTGGTGTGTTTGGGGTTTTTTTTTAAGCTCTGATGTCATGTTGTGAGAATATGATTGTACTGCCTTTTGATATAAAAGGAATATTTGTGTGGTATTTCTGCATATAAAATCTATGGAGACTTCCTGGTCAGTATCAGGCTGGAAGTTGCTCCACTGTGATCAAGTGTATTAAGTAGAGATGCCAGTTTTCTACAGCTGTCTCAGACATTGTTGCTCTTTAATCTCATACCTTCCAATTTGGTAAATCCTATGCCCAGCTCATCTGCTTCTCACAATATGATGTATATAGATTTGTGACCTTTTCGGGGTTTCTGTCTTAGTGAAAATATATATTTCCTTAACACCAGTTGATTAGCTCCAGTATGTTTTTGCAGCAGACTTAGAACTTTCTGTAGCTATGCAGACTTCAACTACTGACTTAATTTCTAAAGTAAAACTTAAAGTGCTTAGTAATTCCATGGAATCAGTTCTACACTGCAGTGAATGATCCAGTTTCTGTTCATTGTGATACAAAATGTTCATCTTGCAGGTGATATATTTTGCAGCAAGATTTGTCTGTACACTTTTTGGAAATGGTGAAGGGCATTTGGGTTTCTAAAAAAAGAAAAAAACAAACCCACACAACCTTAAGGATTTCCAGGTTTTTTGAAAAAAGGTAGCTAAAATTAATTACACCCTGGGATAGCTGAATCATTTCACATGAGCTTTTTGGAAGTTACAGAAGCCATAATATCTAGTACAGCAGTGACTAGTGTTCCAGGGAAGAAAAACTATTAGCATTACCACCTCCCTTGCTCCTTCACTCATTGATTTTTATTACTGTTGTATAAGCTGTTGGATACTCAAGGGATTCCTCAGAAGTTGAGGTTGGAGACTTCTAATGTGCTGTACCATAGTTTTTCAAAATAAAATACATATTTTGTGCATTAATAACTTCTCAACATGCTAACAGTACTCCTTAAAGCTGGCATTTTATATGAACGCTTCCAGTAGAACTGGAAATTTTACCTAGTTGACTTCCTTGAAGGGAAGAGGTCTTTATTCCCTAGTATATTTTCCCTGTTGTGTGTGCTCTTTGTCTTTGTTCACTACTGGTTAGGCAAATAATTCAGTATAGAGGAGGGAACTAAGCAGATGACTTTTTTAATTTTTTTTTTTTTTTTTTAATTTGGTTGTTAAACTTTTCAGTGACAGGGATTTGATGCTCCTGATTCTGTTTTGCCTAACTCTTGGATAAGTGATTTAAAGGTGTATTATGTATTAATGTCTTCACTGACCATAGTAATTTCCTAATCTAAAACTTTTATTCATCAAATTTGCTTTTAGCAAAGAATGGCACAAGAAGTCTTGACACACTTAAAAGAACATCCTGATGCGTGGACAAGAGTTGATACTATTTTGGAGTTTTCTCAGAACATGAATACCAAAGTAAGTGAATTAACTTTTATTTATTTGGCTTTCTTCTTTCTTCCATTCACCAACTTTGAGGAAGGTATCTCATTTTTAGCAATAGACTTTCTTGATCCAAACCACTTTTTTTTAATTGTCTCGTTCCCAAAGTTGGATTTAAACAAGAACTGTAAATGACCAAAAGAGATAAATTGGAAATAACAGGTGGTTGATTTTTTTTTTTTGAAGGCACGTACGAACATGTTAGTTCCAGATTGGTGTGTGTCTGTATACATGTGAGTAATGAAAAGTCTCCTAGAGCCAAGTTTTGTCCTTAAGTGAGTGCTTGGCTGTGTTCGATCGTACTGAGAGCCGTGTGCACATAACCGAGGAAAAAATTTGTCTCTAGGTATATGGAAGATGAAATAGAAACCTTCTTAGGCCAAGATTTTGAGTGGTCAATGAAAGTTAAAACCCAAAGTACTCAATATTGTAAGGTTAGTCTTCAATAATATGCAGAGCACATTTGCTTTGTACAGCTGTTTAAATCCATCCATCATGGTAGAGACTGAGTGAGTCAGCATCCCTTTTTTTCCCTACAATTTTAAGTGCTTTACTTAAGACTTCTGAAGTTTGAACAGAAAAGTTGATCAGAATGTGTTTTCACTGTCTTGAGCTTGGTGATTATATCAGATAACTGACATACTTGTTTTTCTGGTTGATACACACTGTGTTCGAACAGAAAATAATTGTGTTTGAATGGTTTCTGAACTCAGGCAGTAATCATGAAACGTTTTTTTTTTCCATTGCTCTCTGAAATTTAGGGAAAACATTTTAAAGAACTTCCTCAAAGTGCTAACCTTTAAGTAACAGTGTTTGCCTGTTTGCTTGCCTGGTAAACTTTGCTTTTTATACTGACAGACATTACTAATTTTTAAGTTGATTTATCAACAGTATTTTTAAAAACTCAAATTTGTCTTGTGAAAAAATGAGATGATTAGAGGAACAGAAAGAAAGCAACAGGTAAAGAATTCTTCAATTTACATAAGTTGCAAATGATTTGGTGCTAAATTTGTGCACTATGACATTTGGCTTTATGCAATCATTTTTTTTTTAATTAAAGCTGTTAACACTACCTGATATTAATCATAATGTTCCATTATGTTGATTGCTTGTAATAGGAAGAAAAGGGGTGTCTTCCTGTGCAACTGACACAGCTAGGCTTTGACGGCAGGCCTCCACAAGGTCTACCCTTTTGATTCCCTTTAACTGAATTCTGTTCATCAATTGTTTTTGTTTCTTGGGAGGTGGGAGGGAAAGGGATTCGGTGCATAGAATAAGTAATAATAGGGGTGTCATAGACATTTCTACCATAGGGATCATTTCATGCTTTTTTCAGTATTTGCTGTTACCTGTCCCTCATCTTCATAACTGGGAGGTTATAAAGCAGTTACAAGCAAATCAAGGGCAAATGAGTTTTCAGACTCTGATTTTAAGTGCAGTTGAGATGTGTTCACATGTACTGTGGTAGTAAACTGAATGAAAAGTACGCTGCTAATAGTTAAAGTGGCAGAACTCATAATTAATGACAGTGACTTTTTTGGCTTTGGTGTATCTCATTGTAAGGGAAATACTGAAAATTAAAAACATTAAATCAAATTAAACTTAAAAGCAAAATTTAAATTTCAGAAAGCCCCTTGCAGAGTGTTCAGGCAGGCTGCTGAAGCCTTTCAGTGTTACATGACAAGAAGGATATGTAGACAAAGATTGTATACAGTGATTTTATTATTGCTGCCATTCCATTTTGTGTGTGTGTGTTAGGAAAATTTAGTATTGGTAGTCCTGAGGAGATGACCAGGACATGAGCAGAGTGCAGAATTGAGGTTGCCTGTGTACAAAAGAGTGTATAGGAACCTAGATATTTTGAATCTCTTCACACTTAGAGGTGCAGGAACATGAACTAGGTATTTGAGAAAGTACTGAAAGATAGATATGGGAGATCATTAGAGGTGACTGCCCTTATCTTTGACTCGAAGAAATCTTAAGTGGAGTGAGGAAGGGAAAGCCTGTAAAAATTAAGTCTGTGCTTAGTTTGTTTAAGCTTTGTTTTGTCATCTAGTGTTTCTGTAGAATGTAACTAGATGTGCAGTTCTGGTCTTAAAAGCTAAGTAAGATGACTTCTGGAACAAATTTTGGAAGCAAACACAGAGGGGTTTTTAGCTGCTGTCTGAAAGAGCTTTGACTAAGTATGCCTATAGAATGTAGGAGTTTAAAATTAAGAGTTCAGAGCTGCTTCAGGAAAGAGCACTGTCTAATTATTGTTTATACTTCTCATTGTTTTTCGGAGGTTTTGTAACTATGTTTTGTCTTGTGACCTTGGATCAATTGTGGGTGACATGTAAATTTACAGCAGTGACTGAAATCACATTGTGTGAAGTGAAGCATTTTCTTCAAAAATAGTTTCATATGTTTTTCTTTATTAACATTGTCTCAATTTAATTTAACTTTTACAGTAAGGAACTAAGTAAATTTACAAGATTGTTGATAAACTTTTGCTGCTGACCATGATAAAAATGCACCCACTTTCTATTAAAGTTTTTTTTTTGTACCTAAGATTGTGGAAAGTATTTTGAAAATACAGGGTGTAGTTCGTGAGAACTTGAGTTCCAAAGAGAAGCAAAGGAATGAAGGTTATGTCAAGATGAGAACAACAAAAATGTTATTTTAATACAATGTAGTTTGGGACAGGCTACATTGTGTTTTTTGAGTTGAACCGAAGTTTATATGATCCCTTTGGTTGAAATTCTAACAAATTTGTATAACAACTAACCTTTTTAAAGAGGAACTCTTATTCTCAGCCAAACTTTGTACTGTGAAATTTGAGTTTACCTTTCAGGTAATGAGTTTGTTTTTTTTTTCTTCATAATCCACTGCTCATAAAGTAAACACAAAACTCCTTGTCCCCTTTTCTCCTCTGTCTATTCATGCTAATAGGGTTTTGTGTGTTAAAGTTCTTGGATCATATAATCACAAACTTTTTTCCCTGTTACTGTGAGTTGGCAGTAGGGACAAGTGGGCAGAGGGACTGGCCTTACCGATTACTTTGCAAACGTAATGGTTTTGGGTAAGAACGTAGGAAAGAATTCCTGAAAGGTAAAAGAATTTCCACGAGCTTATTCACATTTTTGTTTTTCTTTGACTGAGCACAAAAGTTCATCTTTAAATAGTAGAAATAGCTGCCATATTGGGGTGGGCATTAAAATTAAATGAACCTGTGGGTTGTCTTGCTTTTCCTGCAGTAACACACCAGTGCAGTTTGGGAAATACTTCCTTTAGAAAGTGTCAGGAAATGTGATGCTTAGCACAAGATTTTATTTTTTTTTCCCAGCTCTTAGAGGAACATTAGGAAGCTTGAGATCATCCAAACTGCTAAATAATTTAGGAACCTGGTTGTGTTAATACACGAACATATGAGCAGTCATTTATGATGCAAATTCATATCTGGCTGCTGTTTTCTCTTTTCCAGATAGCCAGAATTATCCACCAAAGGGCTTTTAATTTTTTTTTCCTTTCCCCTCCCCTCCTGTTGTGAGCATGATTAAACAACAGGACTTAGTATAGCAAAGAATTAAGCAAAAAATAAATGCATGAAAACTCAGTAAATGGGTGAATAGACATGTATTTAATAAAACTATTAGTTTAATAATCTTGAAGTCTTAGATGTTAAGTGTGAATGTCTGACTGAATGAGACTACTAAAAATTAGTTAGTCCTACAGTAATGTACTCACATTTTTTTCTTCTCCAATTTCAGTATTATGGACTGCAAATCTTGGAAAATGTGATAAAAACAAGATGGAAGATTCTTCCAAGGAACCAGTGTGAAGGTAGGGAGGGATTTTTGTCTTACCTTCTTGATTTTATGTGTTAACTGAGATATTGGACCTAATACAATTTTGATAGCAACCTCATCCATGCTTTTTTGGATGCTGAAATCATGTCCTTTTTGTAGTAATGGTCTTAGAGGGGTGATGAGCACTTGAAATTCTGTACATTGAAACAGAAGGTGCAAGCTGTGCCATACAGTTTTGAAACATCACTTAAAGGTTGGACTGACTTACAGGCCAAACTTATTCGAAGATGTCTAACCCTAGGCAGCCTGTCAGGTTAGCTTCTGGCTTTTGAGGTGGAGGTTTTGGTTTTCTGTATTGGCACAGGAGGCTGTTTTCTGGCAGTTAAATAATGCAAAGTCTGTATTATTCATGTTAAGCGTGCATGTAGCTAGATTGCTGTAATTGGAAGAGCAGTGTTGGACAAACCCCAGTCTTCAGTCATTGTGAGGAATCTGGAAGTCTTAAAATAAATGCTGTAGTTCAGTTCTGTATATTTTCCCTCCCTTATTGCTTGCAATATGATTTGAATTTTATACAGTAGCTATGACAAATAGTACAGGATTGGTACTTGTCCATGTAGCTTTCTATCAAGTCATGATTAACTTGAATTTCAGTATAAAGTACAACTACTTCAATTTGTTGACATTGAATGTCAGCATTCTATACTTGGTTTTTTACTAAAAGCTAGTTTTGTATCTCAAAGTTACTACAAATTCCTTTTTTTCCTGCTGTGAGCTTTTAAGAATGCTAAGATGTGCTTTAAAATTTTACAACCAGTGCTTTTGTTCTAAAAGTATATTGACAGAATTGTTAATGTCTATGAAAACAGCTGTGTAGAGGGAGACATTTTTGCAATTACTCTTCTCCCTTTTCCAGCATCCCAAATAGAAGTTGATAGATGAAGCGTATCTCTTTTTGGAAGCAAAAGTGTGGTTTCACATTCATTCTCCTGTTGGAGGCAGACTTGCAGGTTTCTAGGGAACTGCTTCAACTATGCCTTAGACTCAACTACTGCCACCTTTCAAAAGGCAAGAGGAGTACTATGAAGTTTGCTATATGTTTTTAATTTGGGATATCTCTGCTTACTCAGATCTTGGTGCATTTCTGGCTGTGAACACTTGTTTCAGCCTTGGGAAGTTCTAATGGTTTTGGTTGTGGGAGCAGAGCAGACAAAGCAAGGAGTCAGCAGTTGGAAGCAGTTACTTAGCTTACTACTGCCCACGGGTGAAGGCAGGTGTAGTAGAGTACGAGATCTCACAGAGGCAGACTTAATTGATAGTCTGGAATTGAACAAGTGCTAAATCCAGAAAATAATTCAGTAATAAGTTTTTAAATGGCAAGATCTTGATGCATAGAGCAGGTGAGAAATTGTCCTGGGTAGGATAAGATTGCTGGTTGTGCTTTGGGTCATAACTGTTCTTAAGATGCCAAGATAATACTGGATACATAGCTGAATTTTCAAACTACATGATATAGATGACTAACTTAAACAAATTGAAGGCATGGTAGTACTATTTGACTGGTTCCTGTCACCTGAGAAGATGAAATAACAGTAGCTCATTTCATTACAATGATAAGTAAAGTTACTGTCTATGGTTCTGCAGTCAACTTTATTTTATGCTTACTTTCTTGACTCATACATCTTTCAAAGACACTGGAGGGGGAAGAAAGTCATCCTTCATGCTATCAAATGAGTGTCCTTAGAAGAACCTTTAAAATAATTTCCCCATCACAGAACTAAACTAAAACTCTGAAAGTGACTTAAATCCTCACATAAGTTACCTGCTTTTTCCTCCTCTTCTATAGAGGAACCAAATGTATTTACCATCCCATGGCATTTGATCTGTCTCAGCCTTAATGCTGTAGGAGAAAGGATAGGTCTCTAATCCCGTTCCATCTGGCCTGTAGTGGTGGTAAGATTTAACTTGCTGATAATACCAGCTGGTGCAAAAGGACTGCTCTACAGGTCATTCAGGTGGTTTGATTACCTGGGAAATGAGAACTGCTTAAATTGAGGTTTCTTTAATTATCATCCCAGTTATTTGATCAGTTCACAGGATTTTCACAGAATTCTGTGAGGTTCTTCACCATAAGGGTGGGTGAGACACTGGAACAGTTGCCCAGGGAGGTGGTGAAAGCCCCATTCTGAAGGCTCTGCTGCAGCAGATGGAAAACAAAGCAGAGGTATCTGATGGCAACCAGCATGGCTTCACCAAAGGCAAATCATGCGTGACGAATTTGGTGGCTTTCTATGATGAAGTCACAGCAGCGGTGGACAAGGGAAGGGCAACTGATGTCATCTACCTGGATCTAAGAAAGGCCTTTGACTCTGTCCCACATGACATCCTGGTCACCAAACTGGAAAAACGCAGAGCTGATGGGTGGAGCACTGCTGGATAAGGAATTGGCTGGATGGTCGCACACAGAAAGTGGTGATCAAGGGCACAATGTCCACCTGGAGACCAATGACAAGTGGCGTCCCTCAGGGGTCAGTGCTGGGACCAGTGCTGTTTAACATCTTTGTTAGTGACATGGACAGAGGAATCAAGTGCACTCTCAGCAACTTTGCAGATGGCACCAAGCTGTGTGGCACAGTGGACTTGCTAGAGGGCAGGGATGGCATCCAGAGGGACCTGGACAGGCTGGAGAGGTGGGCCCAGGCCAACCTCATGAAATTCAGCAAGGCCAAGTGTAAGGTCCTGCACCTGGGCCAGTGCAATCCAAAGCACAAATACAGGCTGGATGGTGAGTGGCTGGAGAGCAGCCCTGAGGAAAAGGACCTGGGAGTCTGGGGTGGATGAGAAGCTCAACATGAGCTGGCAGTGTGCACACGCGACCCAGACAGCAAGTGTGTGCTGGGCTGCATTAAGAGAAGCGTGGTCAGCAGGGCAAGGGAGGGGATTCTTCCCCTTTACTCTGCTCTCTTTAGACCCCACCTGGAGTACTGTGTGCAGTTCTGGAACCCCGAGCACAAGAAGGACATGGAACTGCTGGAGAGAGTCCAGAGGAGGGCCACAAAGATGATCAGAGGGCTGGAGCACCTCTGCTATGAGGACANGCCTCTGCTATGAGGACAGGCTGAAAGAATTGGGGCTTTTCATCCTGGAGAAGGGAAGGCTTCAAGGAGACCTTATAGCAACCTTCCAGTATCTGAAGAGGGCCTACAGGAGGGCTGGGGAGGGACTATTCATAAAGTCTTGTAATGACAGGATGAGGGGTAATGGGTTCAGGCTGGCAGAGAGGAGATCTAAATGGGACGTAATGAGAAAGTTCTTCACAGTGAGGGTGGTGAGGCACTGGAACACGTTGCCCAGGGAGATTGTGGCTGCTTTCTGCCTGGATGTGTTCAAGGCCAGGCTGGATGTGGCTCTGGGCAGCCTGATCTAGTAGAGGATGCCCCTGCCCATGGTAGTGGGGTTGGAACTAGATGATCCTTGGGGTCCCTTTCAACCCTGACAGTTTTATCTCTGTGTTTGAAGTGTAACAAGTGAAATACAGGTACAGGAAATGGAAACTCGATATAACAAAATAATGCTTCATGAAAAGCAATTTTTGTGGGTTATAGATGAAGTAGTTGTAACTTTCTATAAAGCAACATGTGGAATATCACTTTGACTTAAATAGGCCTGACAGATCTTAATTTTTGAGATGATGAAACTAAATCCATTTATGAGAAAATAATTGTTTTCTCTGTGTAGTGATACTAGTGCTGCAGGGTTAAAGTTAAGAGCTGGTATAAGTCGAGAAGACACTGAATGAAAAATCTTGAAATAACTTCCCTAAATTTACTTTACTGGAGAAATAAAATGAGGTCATTAATTTCAGAGCCTGAATAGTCGCCTCTTGGTTGGGTATTCACTTTGGTTGGGTGATCTGTTTGTTTTTCCCCTACTAGCTATACCTGAAGTTGTGCATCAGAATGACTTGTTAGGCCTTGAAGCTAGCCAGGGTTTTGTAAATGCTTTTATCAGAAGTTGCTGGGAAGTCTTAGCTTCCAGTCTGGATTTCCACATGCAAGTAGAATTTTTCTTTTTGTCAGATGTGTTGCATGGACTCCATTTTTAAGTTTGCTTCTAGAATAGATTTTAGTCTTGAGTCTTCTAGCCCATAGCTTTTAACTTGTAAATAGTTTTTCTCTTCAGCTATCATTAAATTTTGAAGATTGAGCATTGTGAAGTACTTCTGGAGAGTTCATTAATATCTTCTTCATGAATTTATTTGCGTTTAGAGTTAGCATTTTGAATCGATTGGTTGTCTAGGCAAAAGTGGAATTTGTGGCAGAAAATACGCAAAGTTCAGTTAAATCAGATGTCTGGCCTGCATGTCCAGCTTTGACATGTTTAGTCTTCAACTGTAGCAGTGAGTTAGACCTGCTTTTTATGATGTATGTAGTACTTAACAGTAATCCAAAGCATTCTCTTACATGTGTGCTTATGATGTAATTAATGTGGCTTTCATTTAGGGTGCTTTTGTGAAAGGCAGGTGGGTGGCATATTCCAGAACATCCCACATAGTGGTTAATTAGGCTTTTTTCCACAACATAGTACTGTCATTCTCAAGTAAAAATTCTCAGGTTGAGATGTCACTAAATTGCTTTAAACTCTCATATTTTACAGAGTTGATTATTCAACAATACTTACGAAGTATGTAGTTTGATTATTGCTGCGGTCTCAAAAGGATTTTCTCTTACAGTGCAAAAACCTGCCTAGAAATGAAGGCTTTTTAAAAGGTTTTCCAGTTAAGTGATGTGCTTCATTAATCCTGCAATGTGGAATGAAATTCTGTTCCAGTGAAGAGAGTGAGCTTCTCTGAGTGTTCCAAATTAGAATGGATAAGCACTTCATTTTGAAACCTGAATTGTTTGTGCAAATGTTCTCATTGTGAAATAGGGAGAAGGAAAAAAAATGTTCAGAGGAAGATGTAGTTTAGTTGGCTCCTAGGAAGGTCTTGGAGTTAGTACGAAGCTTTTGATGTAGGGGAAGCTGCTGTAGGAGAGAATTTTCTATAGAGTGATTAGATGCTTTAATGGAAACTTCTTGGCTGCTTCATAAAGAGATTTTTTGATTCCCTGTGTAATGAAGGGGAGAATTAACTATGTGACACAGACGTGTGGGAACACAAGCTTTATGCTATTTAGAATAATTTTCATGAAGTGTCTTTTGTTGAAAAGCAAATAAATTGGATTGATTTAGTTCAATATGAGTGGGGAAAGATCATTTGTTGGCCAATACTGGAAAGCATTGTTTCATGAGACTAGTAAGGTGGTATTGCCCACATTTTGGGACTACTTAATTCAGTGTAAGTGTGTGTGCATGCATGCAGACATCTCTGGAGGGAACAAATGAGCTTTAGGATTTGAAATTCTAATTTTGTTTGAAAACAATGTTAATCTCAGTTACATTGTTCATCCACTTCATTTATGTCTCTTTAATATAAGCAGATAATGTGTTAATTTTAGTAAACCAGTGAAAATTCGCATCTACAACACTAGCCACAATGTCCATCACTTATATTTTCGCTGGGTAACTGCATAAAAGTATGCACTTGTATGTCTTAACTTTAAGGAGTGGTTTCATTTACAGATCTGTGCTTCCTGTCTCTGATTATTATGGGCTTAGGTTACACAGGCTACATGGGTGATTGCCTCTGAAAGTACATCCAAAGAAAACTGTAGGATTTCTTGCTCTTCAGCAGTTTAGTCTGCAGAACTTATTAGGATTGAATAATGTTATGTTCCTCACTGTCCCAATCCAACTAAAACCATTGATTGGGTCACCTGTGGAAAAGCTTGTTCCCTCCAGAAAGTGTTCCAGTTTTACTGTGTGTTTGCTGCTATGCAGAGCAGCATCTTTCATGTAAGGGCTAAAATATTTAATGTTCATCCAGAAACTTTTAGAAAGTCATTGAGTTAACCTCTTTTTTTTTTTTTTTTGGTTCTTTGTACAGAAATAGTTCTTGTAGTTTGCTTAAAAGAAAATGCTAGTGTTGCTAGTCTGGCCCTTCTGATGATAATGGATGTTCAGCCTTCCCAATAATTACAGCATATTCTGATGTTGCAGCCAGATTGATCTTCTGCTTCACCATTGCAGATAAACTTACTCCTTACTTGTTCTGTTTCTGATGTCTCTGAGCTGGTAGTAATGATTCTCTAGCACTTCAGTGACGTGGTTCAGGGAGCTGAGTTGGCAGAAGATACTTCTGAAATAATTTTAGAGCTACTAAGCAATTTTAGTAACTATTTTTGTACTAGTTCAGCATCTGAGGAAGTTGTTGGGATGGTGGTGGGTCTGCTGGTGCTGTCTCAGTGGCAGTTTTGGAATGGGGAAAAAGGATCATCTCCCTTTGATCTCAGATTGTCCTGAGATCAGTGTAGTTTTACCATTAGGTGGTCTGTCAAAAACGCTGTGTGTTTTGAGTGTTGTGGTGGTTGTGGTTCCCCCCCCACCCCCTTTCTGTTCTTTTGAAAGGTTTGTTCTCCAGGAATGTCTATCTTATCCCGTTTGGCTGAGTGAGGATTCTGAACTTGGCAGTTGTGTTTTTGTCATCTTAAAGGCTTGCTCGGTTGCTGCTGCTATGGAAGGAAATGTTCTAGGCAGTGGATGTGCGGCTCATGCGTGTCCCTTGCCTTCCTCTTTTAAATTATGCTTCTCTTTAAGTTCTCAGAACATAGGTGTTAGCAAATCTAGTTAAGTGTATTACCCTCAAACATTCTTTGTGTGTGTTCTGCTGGAAAATAATAGCTAGTCTGTGTTGATTTTTGTCCAAGTGTAAAAGCTGAAATGTCTTCATTCTACTGAGAATGGAAGAGCTATTAAATACAGAGCAGAAACACAACACTGCAGGTTAAAAAAAAAAAAAAAGTATGGGGGAAAAAAAAGGACAGGGGAGAATTGGATAGCTGCTGCTTTTAAAGGGATAAAACCCATCACTTTCTGCACTGAATAGAAGACCTGCAGCATATGTGAAAACTAGCAAACTTTTCAGCTGGCCTTTTTTACTGTAGTCACCATTACTATTATTACTTTCCTTAAACAGGGAAGCTTTGGAGCAGAGCAGTTGTTTGATCTGCTGATGTCTAAGCTAGATCTATGGTTGTAACTGAACAGCATAATGCTACTGATGAACTAAGATGGAAAATATGTAGCTTTGGAGTTGGAAGCCTGAGAACAACTCAGTTTTAAATTATTTTCTGAAATGCAAAGAATTGCAACTGTAGTCTTCCTCCAGTGATTTGGCACACAGTTACAATAGTTCAGCTTCTGGTGCAGCAAACCTATTTCGGTGCTATTTTGGGGCTTTCATTTGTGAATTACTGTGATGCATCAATGAAGCGTGTGTTGTTAGCTTTAAAATACTAGAACAGGAGGCCTGTGATACCAGACCAATGCTAGTGCTAACAACTTAGCTAGTGACTGAGACTGATACTTTGTTAATGGCCATTCTTCTGGAGTACTGTGGGTTGATCTCAGTTGATAATGATTAGTTTAATTTGTAATTGGAACTACTTGTAGAACAGTTCCTGTATTGTACATGTCTAATGAATTGAAGTCTAAAATTAGTTTTTCCACACTTCATGAGAATGCAATTACTAACCTTTCTTTTAATCTATTGCTTAGGCCTGCTGTGGGGGCAGTGGGGGAGAGGACAGTTAGGTTGTGGAAGTGCTTGAAAATTTGGAATAGTGACTAGGAGGTAAAAGATGTCTTAAACTGCTTGAGTCAGTTGATTATCTTGTTGAAGAAATGGGTGAAACCAGATTTTGTGTTCATACGTTTAAACGATGAAAGATAGGCCTGTTATATATCTCCCTGTGACAGGAATTATTTGCCAAGTTTGAAGTGATTAATTACTGGTGTGTTCAGATCAATCATAGTCACTCAAAGCTGAGCTGAAGTAGAACTACTGGTAATATTCACATAGTTCATGATTTCAGATCTTCTGTATGGGCCTTTCCTTGGAGTCACATACTCTTGTACAGAATGGTTTAAGATACATATATTGTGAAGAAAAGTCAGTTGGAAAGCTGTTCCTGCCATGTCTTCAGAAACTAATTGGTTAATGGTTAGGAGATTAACTACTACAGCTTGCTATCATGTTGTTTCTTTTGTGATGGAGCTGAAAACTGAAGTAATTAAAAAACATTTGTAGAAAAAACACAACAAAATCATTTATTTAAACATAGTCTGTGCCCCTGGTTGCCCAATTTGTTAATCTAAGCAAAAGCAATAAATTCAAATTTATTTAGGATTTTGTAATCCGTAATGTCCATGTGTGCTATGAAGGCACAGTAGTCCAAATCCAAGTTCAGTATACTGTGTTGGTGAATTAAGTTTAAAGTTTTGTTCAAGGTAAGGCAGGGAAGTGTTTGTTAATCTGGCACAAGGATTTACTTTCCAATGCTGTGCATAGGAATTGCTTTGTTTAAAATGGATTGCTGAAGTAAACTGGAGCATCTCTGAACACATGGTAAAGGTGCTGTATCAAAGCTTTCTGTGCTTGATGTCAAAAATGGAGTCATGCTTAGAAAGCTGTATTTATTCTTGGACTCCGCTTTTTTTATTAATAACGCATTTGTCAAAGAATACAGAGGGCTCTCATGTTTGTATTTTGGCTTTCGCTTGTAAACATTTGGCTAAGGCAGTAAGGCTGTATCTTCCAACTTTGGAGTTAGGAGTATGATTTGAAAATGCAGGATTGATAGAAGTATTTCACAGCAGCATTTGTAAGTGCCTATTACTATAAATGTCAAGGTCTGGACAGGGCTGAATGCCATGTTTCTGTCTTCAGGTTAATACTGTGTTGGGCAGTGCTGTCAGTGCACCTTTACTCAAAACTGTATGCAGCCTGTAGGAAGGGGATGGATTGATTTGGTGCAAATTACTACAAATACTCTAATCCTTAGTCTGTGTTTCTTCTGTTTATTTGAAGTAGCTCAAGCATAAAGCTATTTCATACTGGGAAATTTGCAGAAGTGATAGAAAGATGGATTTTCCCCCACAGAACAAAAGTTGAGAGATGATCACTGACACATGCATATATGTTCCCTTTTAAAAAATGTATGAGTAGTCTGAAATAAAAAATACTAATGTGTGTTAATTTCATAGGTGAAAATAAATTTCTTAACTTTTCTGCAGGTATTAAAAAATACGTTGTTGGCCTAATTATCAAGACCTCCTCTGATCCAACATGTGTAGAAGTAAGTGCATTCTCTTTAGGGGAGGAAGAGGGAAGGGACTATTATGCATAATCTGATCTCTTCTCTTCTCTTACCTTCTCCAGAAAGAGAAAGTATATATTGGGAAACTGAATATGATTCTTGTTCAGGTAAACTAGAGTTCTAAGACTTGTTGTGAAGTGTTTGTTTTTTGTAGATACTTTCTCACCTATGGGTGCTTCACTTCACAGATACTGAAACAGGAATGGCCGAAGCACTGGCCAACTTTTATAAGCGATATTGTGGGAGCAAGCAGAACTAGTGAAAGCCTTTGTCAGAACAACATGGTGATCCTTAAACTATTGAGTGAAGAAGTGTTTGATTTTTCCAGTGGACAGATAACTCAAGTGAAAGCTAAGCACTTGAAAGACAGGCAAGTATACACATATACTCACTATTAAGGTAGAGTTTGTACTTTCTACTAAACAGTTGCACTTGCTTTGAAATGAATGAATATATAAAGCTATCTCATCTGATTTTTGAGACTGAGCTGGTTACTGATTTTTCTTTCAAGCAGCACTGTTAGATGATATGAAACTTGCTTTGTACATGGAGATGTATCTACCTTACTGCAAGAACAATCTGTTGACTGGTGGTTCCAGCCCTTTTAAGAGAGCATTCTGCCTTGGTTGTGTTCTCAAGCCAGAATTTAAAGGCACAGACTTCAGGCTACTTTGATGCAGACATGTGGTGCTGAGTGGAATGGTTTAGACTGGACTTGATAGGGTTAGTGTTTGTTCTTGATGACCTTAAAGGTCTTTTCCAACCAAAATGGTTTTATGAAAATATGCATTATTACCATGAAAGCTGGTACAAGTCAGGTGGTACATGAGTAACTCAATGGATGTAGGTCTTTAGAACCTTGTTCTGTGAGTGCATATATGTTTTGGTTAAAGTAGATTGTTTACAGTATGTGGAAATGCCTAATTTTTCTTACTTCCTTTTTTTTCTTCTTTTACAGCATGTGCAATGAGTTCTCTCAGATATTTCAGCTGTGCCAGTTTGTGATGGTAAGTCTTGTTTTTAATGACATGCTTAAAAATTCCAGCCCATCACACTGAACAATGTCATAAACACTAATCATCATTACAGGAAAACTCCCAAAATGCTCCCTTAGTTCATGCAACTTTGGAAACTTTGCTACGATTTCTGAACTGGATTCCTCTGGGATACATATTTGAGACCAAGTTAATCAGCACACTAATATACAAGGTACTCATGCAAAAATTAACAGCTTTTAAATTAAATTGCAAAAAAGCTTACCATGCAGCAGTTTTATAATGCTTTTTATTTTCTTTTTTCAATAGTTCTTAAATGTTCCCATGTTTCGAAATGTCTCCTTGAAGTGCCTCACAGAGATTGCAGGTGTCAGTGTAAGTCAGTACGAGGAACAGTTTGTAACACTTTTTACACTGACTATGATGCAGTTAAAACAGGTAATGTTTCTTCCAAATCTCTTTGGACTGTTCCATTTTGCAAATTGAGGTTCTGTAGAGACTAGCTCAGTTTACAAGTTTGTTATAAAGCTCTTGATAGGGTAAATATTGCTCTTCAGCAGTATTTATGGCTTTATCAGAAGATGCTCAATGTATTTTTCTTACTCTAGGTCACAGCTGCATTTCTGCTGCTTAGGTTTGTTTTGATTAATTTAAAAGGTACTTTGAGCATTCAGGCTGTCTTATGGGAAAAGCTGTGATGCAGCTAAGTGTACTGCATGACCTTTAAGATCTGAACTGACCTAATGTTTGCTAGTTGCTGTTGCATTGTTGATAAAATGTTTGTCATGTAAACACTATGTTTTAAATTGATATAATTAACTCTGAGCACTTCAGATTCAAGTACATGACTTTGTAGCTTTCCTCATTGTATTGGTATCTTAAGCAGACAGTTGAAAGCTTTTATGACAATTATTTCCTTTGTTTGCATGGGTGGCCTATCTTGGTTCTTTTGAACAGGTGTGCTGCTTTTACTGCTCCACTTTTCCCCCAACTTGTACTGGAGCTATAGAATTTTGATTTTAAGGTAGATTATTTGCCCGCAGTTATTTTGTGTATCTTACTGCTGTGATCTCTACAGGTGATGCTCTTAATTTGTAAATGCCAGTGCATCTGGCATTTCCTCAAACAGCTCTGTAAAGAGAGGGTACCACAAAATGCAGAAAGTGCTTTTTTTGCTAAAAGAGCAAAATACTTGTTAATACACAGTAGCTCTGTATAAAGAGAGAAAAATCTTTATTTTGTCTTTTTTTTTAATCAGATGCTTCCTTTAAATACCAATATCAGACTTGCATACTCAAATGGAAAAGATGATGAACAGAACTTCATTCAGAATCTCAGTTTGTTTCTCTGCACATTTCTTAAGGAACATGGTCAACTAATAGAAAAAAGATTAAATCTGAGGGAAACGTTAATGGAGGCAAGTTGCTCACTTTATCTGGTTTTAAAATACATCAAGTGTATTTTCATGCTTGAAGGATGTGACACTAAAATCTCTAGATGTGTTTTGTGTAAAAGGATAAAAAGAATAACTGTGTTCCCATTCCGTAATTAGTAAATAGCATGAATACAAAAAAATTCTTGACTAAATTTTTTGCTTCGTAGTATGCTTCAGTGTGTCTACACTAATACAGTGTATGAAGATGAAGTCTCTCTCCTTACTTATTTCTCTTTTAGTTTTTTTCCATGGGTCTCTGCATAACATATTTTCAGTTTAGCTCTCTTATAGAGGTGTTAGTCTGACTTCAGTGAGTACTGCTTCAAAGTAGTATTTCATCATCCCGTAGATTCTTGCCTAATTTGCCATTTAACTAAAAGGCTTTAGATATAATTTGCCATTTAACTAAAAGGCTTTAGATATATATATTTGCCATTTAACTAAAAGGCTTTAGATATAATTCTCAAGGGTGTTTCTGTTTAGTAAATAAAATGTATGCCAGGAAAGCTCAATGGCAGACCTGTACCAAAAGATGATGCATGTTTTATTGTAGTATGGCAGGTCTTGGAGGAGGACTTGCAGGCTGCAATATTCAGCTATCTTACAGGAGTTAGTAAGAATCAGAATTGCAGTTGTCCTTCCCCTTTGCTTTGCTCCCTTCTCTTGGAGAGTGCTGTATTCTTTTCAAATTTGACAATAAAGTGGAATTCCACTATCAAAACTACTGGGAGATCACAGGAATTTAATCTAAAAATGAAGGGTTGGAAAGGTTTAAATTCTAGGTGACTATGAAGCACTGAAGGTTCTACCTAATCGTGGGGCTAGATAAAAAAATTAGTGTGGTTTTAGTTACATATGTTTTTAACTGTGAGTAAAGATTTTTGTGAGGGTGAACTATGGCAACATTTTTGCTAGCTCCTTCCAACTACTGATCTCCAAGGAGGTGAAACTGGCTGAATAGCTCATTGGAAGCACTGCTTCCCAGGCCCAAATCAAGCCCTATGCAGGTCATGAGACAAACAGAAAAACAGCACGGCAGTTTAAACGTGGAGCATAGATTCTTATGGGAGGGGAAAATAAGTCTTATAGGTGGATCAGCTGAAATCCAGTGTTTCCATCTGTATTCTCAACCATTTTCCAGCAACTTCTCTCCATACATGTTTTGTGAAGGTAGACCTATACAGAAAATGTATACTACTGAGTTGGTTGCAAATACCAATTTGTAGTTAATTTAGAAGATGGACTAAGTAGTGTAACTTGTTCAGTTTCAAAAGAATGATGTGGGCAGTTCCCAAATACTTTCTGACCTTGCAAGTTGTAAGCTTTCAAGATAGTTACCTGTGTTGAAGGCTTGTTAGGAGGACCTGTATAAAAGAGCTAAAGCTGTTGCATGTCTTGTGAGATTGTGTAAGCTGGAGTGCAAGTTTTAGGTATTGACCTCCTCACTGGTCCATTATAATTTATGCTACCTTATTTACATTAGAGTTCTGTAGACATCAGTATGTTGAAGTGTTTCACAAAATTCTTAGGTTGGCCTAAAATGGTTGCAAGTTTCGCTTTTGTAAATTGCATTGTAGTAGAATGTAATTACCCAGTTACTTTAAAATGTTCAGTGCTATTCTAACCTGTTTGTTCTTGCACTTCAAATGTATCAGATGTTCTGAAACTGTTCCATGAATTTGTTGATGTGCAGACTAGTAAAGGAAGCTACATAAGTTACTACAAGTGAAATTACAAACTAAAATTACTGTAAAACTAATAGCATAAGGTTGTTTTGAACACCTCTGTTAATACTGTAACTCAAGATGCTGAATTAGGCCTCTACCGTCTGAAACACTCTGAGCTGCTCTATAACTTGAGCTATGAAAATGCCTTCAGATTTCCTTGTCTCATTTGTTTGTTCACTGGCTGGCCACAGCTCTGATATCTTTCACCAGGGGACAGGAAAAAAAGCTAGGCAAAAAATGTTTGACTATGTAGTTGTGATTTCTGTGATTGGTATCTTAGTTCTGCGAGACCTGCATCTGTGACCTTTCTGTCTCAGCCTGTTGTGACTGTTCTATTGGTAAAGAAACAGATGTTCAGGTAGATGGTTTCTGTGGAAAGCAAGTGAGCTGTATGGCTTTGGTTGCCTTCAGATTTTCAAGTTATAAAGACCCAGATCAAAGTAGTAGTAATAGAATAGAAGCAATCTTAAGTAGCTTTTCAAGGTTGTTTTTGAGGCTGTAAAACATAATGCCTTGCAGTGCCTCCTCCAGGGGTGGCAGGTTTGATAATTTACTGAGAGGCTTATATTGGCTGTGGCATTTTAAAGTAGTCTGTAGACTACTTACCTTTAAGAACTGAGAAACCCATTGAAAATAGCAGCAATCAACAGAGTGCTTTGTTTTTTAGTTACTCTGCAGGTTTTTAGTCTGACTTGTAAAGGAATGCCACTTCAACATGAACGCCTCATGTTCCTAGCTTTTAATTAGACATTTTATCAGCATTTGGATAACTGAACTTGGCACAATGGTAGTTTATTTGCAGAAGTAACTAGTAACCAGATATTTAAACCACATTTTTACAGGCTCTTCATTATATGTTATTGGTATCAGAAGTTGAAGAAACAGAAATTTTCAAGATCTGTCTTGAGTATTGGAATCATTTAGCTGCTGAGCTCTACAGGGAAAGTCCATTTTCAACATCTGCTTCTCCATTGCTTTCACCGAGTCAACACTTTGATGTTCCTCCAAGGAGACAGCTTTATTTGCCTGTGTTGTCCAAGGTAATCTATACTGAAATAAAGATACTGTAAAGATTTAGATGCTCTTCCACCATTAGAGATTATGCTTCATGTAAGAAGTGACATGATTGGAGTAGTTGGTAATGGATTCAACTCCATTTACTTAATGTGTCACAATTGTAAAATACTTTAAGATGACATGAGTATACAACAGAAGTAGTAATAGGATGTTTCTGTTTTTAAGACTTCAGTGTTTTTAAACAATAAAACTTTAAATGTTTCTTTAAGCACATAAAGGCTGGAGGACAGTTGGAGGACAAAAATGTGCACATGGAAAAACAGATCTTCAGAAGACCCCTAGTATTACATACGCACTTTGAAGGTCTAGAAAGTATACTTGATAGGTTGAGGTTTTTCTTCAACTACTCAGCTTGTTCCTGGAGAGCAAGGCTCTGTTCTTAATATCTTTCTAGTTAACATTTTCCTGTGCAATCTTAATGAGAGAGAATCTCAGTAAGTACTGGATGGACCCTTTGTGTGGGTCAGACTACTGGAGCAGAGTGCTTTGGCAACACCCATGGAGCATTTTGCATTGACATGTTAGCTTGATTTGACTTCCCTTTGCAACATGCAGGTTCGATTGCTTATGGTTAGCCGTATGGCAAAACCTGAAGAAGTCCTAGTTGTGGAAAATGATCAAGGGGAAGTAGTGCGAGAATTCATGAAGGATACAGATTCCATAAACCTGTATAAAAATATGAGAGAAACATTGGGTAAGTGTACTAGCTGATACTATTTTGCTGTTGGTCTGTGCAGCTGCAGCATGTATGTTACAGACTATTAATGATCTGGATTATATGTGGAGTAAAATGATTATTGGTGAGGAGTAGCATATAAGTTTGAAAAGGTGTTGGTCTGAATTCTATTTTAAGTGTGTAGTGTTGTATAAGTAATAATGCACTACTTAATTTTTGTCCCTTGCATTATACATTGAACAACACCTTTTGATGGTCCTTTATGCACTTGTTTCAAACCCATTGAAACCTCAGAAATGTATTTAAGTGGGAGGACTTCTCTGAAGAGGGCTTGTTGGTTATTGTTTCACTTGTAGTTTCACTCTTCTGTAGACCAAGCAGTCCTCAACACTCTTCATCAAAAATTATTTCTAAAATTTTTACAGTTTTCTTAAACAAAACACAGAATTTCAGCCTGAACTCAAATTCAAGAATCTTTTTTTTCAGGTCTCAACTGTGACCATTTAATCAGTGAATTGATAGTCCTTACATATTGTAGTGTTCTGTTGAGGCAAGGAGAAAAATTCAGTTATAGTAGCAACTTGAGGGGACAAGGGGTGGGGTTAGGATCACATGTTTATGATGTTAAACCTTAAATAAAATACTTGTTTCTATCAAATGCAAATCCTTTAAAGGAACAGTGAGTGTTAAATAAGTTATGAACTAGGAGTAGTGTGATAAAGCTGTGTTATCCAAAGTGTATGCGGAATTTAATTCCCACATTTGTACTTGAAGGTGGAAGCCATCATTAGATTAATTGTTGTGATAGCTTTTTCAGATGTTAGACCCTATTCAGTGCATTAACCAACTTATTGTATTAAGAGTATTACTCTATATCCTGGTCGTTTGTCGTATTTCCAGATAAGTTTGTATAATAATGCAGATACAGTTAGTGTTTGATTTCTGGTGTTAGCTATTGCCTGTAGCATATTATCTTTCAGCGTATTATCTTCAAGATTCACTTAATTGCAAGAAAAAAGTGGAAACTGTTCCATAGCACAGTGAGAATCCATTTCTGCACTTGGCCTTAAATTGCTTTTAACTTGCAATTTCAAATCTTATATTGGAGGCACTCAGTAAGGATTGATGCAACGGTTTTGAGTTCTGATATTTGGTTCTTGCCACCTAGAGTCAAACCCACCATCTTCACTTTAATGGTGGGTTATTGCCTCCAGTAGACTGAGCAACGTTGAAAGAACAGAAGAAAATTAAGTCCTTATAGACAGCAAATCAGATTTCCCTGTAACACCATCAGTATGTTTTTTGTTAATAATTTGACTTGGCAACTTCGCTGGTACGTGAGATGTTAACCAATGTAGCCTACTCATGTTGCTAACATATGGTGTTTTGATAAGGTCCTTTACAACAAACACAAATTCTCAATGAAATTTGTCTTTAAAATACAAATACTGTGTTTCAGTTTTTAGCTCATTTTTGTAATGAATTCAGAAAGGAGCCTTGCACTCACCTAACAACTTCCTTCAAATATAACTTTGCCTGTGGAGTTGTTATCCAACTTGTTGCTTTAAAATGTGCCTGTTCAATTTGGTGTCTTTCAGTTTATCTTACACATCTGGATTATGCAGACACAGAAAGAATTATGACTGAAAAGCTTCATAATCAAGTGAATGGAACAGAATGGTCATGGAAAAATTTGAATACCCTGTGTTGGGCTATTGGCTCAATCAGTGGTGCGATGCATGAAGAAGATGAGAAAAGATTCCTTGTTACAGTAATAAAGGTACTATGATGCAAAACTGACAGGGTTCTCATGCTTTGTACATTATGCTCAAGCAACTAAGCTTACAAAAATACTGTTGTGTGTTCTTAGTAGTAAGGCCCCTTGGATGAGCAAGCAAGTTGATATGAATAAATTAATGGGAAATTGTAAGGCTGATAAAATGTTTATGCATGAATAATGCATTAATCCAGATAGCCTTTTTGCAGTGAAAATTTCACAGATAAAATGTAGTTTACAGTGAAGTGTGGAAAGGGGATTGTTCATGAAATAAAGTGGCAAAATAACCCATATTTTTAACTACCTGGTGCTCTGCAATTTTGCCATATTTCAAGTACTGACCAGAGTGAATTTTTGGTACATCCATGCATGAAAGAGTATTTTTTTCCATTGTAATGGATCCTGCAAGTGATATAAAATAACATAGAAGAGCTAATTTGAATTCTTCTATTTGATGTGGAACTCACTGGTATCAACTGCTTGATTGTTAATAAACACTGTGAGGCTTGTTGAAGACCTCCCTGAAAAAATGTTTAGATGTTTTGAAAATAGCCATTTCATAGTTGAAAATAGTGTTCTTGGTCTGTTGAAACTTAAATTGCATCATCCTGGTCCTTTAGACTTGGAAACTAAAAGAGTTGCCTTTTCCTTTATCTTCAGTATCCCTCCTTGTAGGATTTTATACTTTGTTTTTATAGTGTTTTTATTTGGACTAGACAAACTTGGACAGGAAACTAAAAATATGTTATGTTGTAGGATCTCCTGGGACTCTGTGAACAAAAGCGAGGAAAAGACAATAAAGCCATTATTGCATCAAACATAATGTATATAGTAGGTCAATACCCACGGTTTTTGAGAGCTCACTGGAAATTTTTGAAGACAGTAGTCAACAAGCTGTTTGAATTTATGCATGGTAATTCACTTTTCTGTAACTTTTTTCAATTATTAAAGAAAAGGTGTGATGGCCATACATGCACATACTGATTTGTATTCCCTCTGTCCTATGTAACTTATGTAATTTTGATTTAGAAACCCATGATGGCGTCCAGGATATGGCTTGTGATACCTTCATAAAAATAGCACAAAAATGCCGCCGACATTTTGTTCAGGTTCAAGTGGGAGAGGTCATGCCATTTATTGATGAAATTTTAAACAATATTAATACTATAATTTGTGACCTTCAGCCACAGCAGGTATGTTTAATTTGGGATTGTGGATAATTTTTAAATTTACTACATATTCTTGTGTAGTAGCTGTTTTCTTTTTAGTGACAGTTACAGTATTTAATAGTATCCGGTTGCAGTACTGAGATCTCAATTAGAATGATTGGAAGGAGACCTAAAGTGCATTTAGTTGCACTTCAGTTGGACTTTCAATTTCTGGAATGTTTTACTAAGCAAATAAGATACAGAGTTGATTTTTGTGGTTTAGATTTGGGAAAGAGTAATAGCTTAGTATAATGGTATACTTACAGGTCTAGTATTGGTGAAAGGAGTTGAGCAGCTGTCCAAAAATAACTACATCTAGAAAAGGCAGAGCTTGTCAAGTGAGACAGTAGCAGTGTTCACATGCAACACAATGCAATGTTGCAACAGAGTACTGAAACTTAAGATGCTTTCTGGAGAAAGGTGGTTAAAGGAGTGATCTAATCCAGTCAACAGGTTAAATGTCTGGCAATATTTAGTTAGGAGTTTAGTATATGTCTGAGCTTCCTGAAGTCAGTAGATGATGACAGAAATAAGTACAACTCTGGGATGTGTGTAGTGTTTACAGGAAAGGGGATGGAGGTTGCTTTTATATATGATCAAGGAAAGAACAGAGAAGGATTTTGTGACATCAAGAAGGGGAAAGCTATTTAGACAGTGGAAGTAATTTTCAATCCAGTGTAGAATTTTACTTATTTTTAACCTTCCTATTTGACTTGTTCCAATCAGGTGCACACTTTCTATGAAGCAGTAGGATACATGATTGGGGCACAGACAGACCAGACCGTGCAGGAGCATCTCATAGAAAAATACATGTTATTACCTAATCAAGTATGGGACAGCATAATTCAACAGGCAACAAAAGTAAGTTCGTAAATTTTAAGTGTTTTCTGTGTTCAGGCAAAGAAAATCTGTTAAATGAATCTCATACTCTGAGTTTATTTTACACATGATATGACATCGAATGTACATAGCTGTGGTGGACTTAGTAAATAATGGCTAGAACTCTGACGTGACAGTGAAAGTGGTGTTTTGAGAGAGGAAGCGAAAATGACAATTACTGGCCTTAATCTTATTTAAGGGACAACTTTCTGCACTGTGCAGAAGGTTCAATAGTTGGGTGATTTTTTTCCCCAAGGCCCACTTTTCACCTGGCTTAGAACCAGGTTTTCTTTTTGAACCACAGAAAAGTTTAATTGCTAAAAATACTGTTCACTTCTCCTTTCTCTTTCCAGTTTTTAAAAAAACACATATTTCATTTTCTGATTTTTTTAGTATTTTAAAAAATACTTCTATCTCTCCACATGTTAAAGACCAAGAGTCTCACACTGTGCAAGATATCCATCAGCAATTAAATCTAATTCAGATCCTGACACTTAAACAAGCCTGAGTTAAGTTTCATATTCTGGCTTAAAACAAGAACATACTGCCTTTGGACAACTTCACCTTCGTAGTATCTCCTCTGTTTCTCTTGAACAAGCATACTACTTTGTAGCACTGAAGCAAAAAGAGTGTTGCACAGAAAGCAGTATCAGTTGAAGTTTTAAATTGTTCGAAGTAGTGGCAAGTGCCAAAAAGTAAACAGAAGTAGGTATATGAAGTCTGGAAATTTAATAGATATCTTAATATACTCTGTTGAAGAATGTACATTTAAACATATTTTTTCATATAGAAAGCTGAAGTAAAGTTTTAGTCACTAAACTTAATGGGCAAACTTTTTTAACAGAATGTTGATATTCTGAAGGATCCTGAAACAGTTAAGCAGCTTGGTAGCATTCTAAAAACCAATGTAAGAGCATGTAAAGCAGTTGGCCACCCCTTTGTGATTCAGCTCGGAAGAATTTATTTGGATATGCTGAATGTGTACAAGTGCCTAAGTGAAAATATTTCTGCAGCTATTCAGGCTAATGGTAAGAGATTTCACCTTCTTGAAAATAGGGGGAGCAGTCTCTTATTGGGGTACATTCCAAGTAGACTAATTTTATGCTGTGTAAATTTTGGTTTGGGAATTGAATCATTCTGTCCCTCCTCCCCCCATCAGTCACTTAATCAGATATAAACTCAGTCCATGTAGTTAAGTGAATGCGTAATTTCCCTTACTTGAAAAGTAAGTTGCAGCTTTTTTTTTTTTTAAATCTTAGGTAGTGTGCTGTCATCTGAAGTTTTGTAATGGCATTTTGGACGTATGGAGTTAGAATGAACTGTGTGCCTAAGTTGTCTTTAATACCCTTTGTGCTTACGGTATAAAAAGCAAGCATTCTCCTCTTTGAAATGGCAGGTTAATATTTTTGTTACACTTTACCTGATTTAACTGAAGTTTAAAAACTTTTTCAGGTGAAATGGTAACAAAGCAGCCCCTGATCAGAAGTATGAGGACTGTAAAAAGGGAAACATTAAAACTAATTTCTGGCTGGGTGAGCAGGTCCAATGATCCTCAGATGGTAAGTAGATTAGTTTAATACAAGTAACTCATAAAGACAGAATTACAAAGAATCGCAGTGTTTTTTCTGTTCTGTTAACTAAATCAGTTGATGCCAGGAACTTGCTTCAGTAAAATACAAGAGAAAGTATGATTGTATAGATGCAAACTTGGGCATGGTTTGGGATACCTCAGTTAATTATCTTAAAGGAATCTAGGAGGTTTAAGAGAAGCCTTGTTGCTGGGTGGTTGGTACGGACAATAAGGAGTTACTTTGTGGAAGAGTAATGTATTTCAGATACACTTCTTAGAAAGTGTTATCTCCTGTCACTAAACAAGTTACTTTGCTATAAGCTGTATGCTGGAGACTTGTTTCATAACTATGTTGTTATAACCGTGGCTCACTCTTTCAATTAGGTAGCCGAGAACTTTGTTCCTCCCTTGTTGGATGCAGTTCTTATTGACTACCAGCGAAATGTTCCAGCTGCTAGAGAACCTGAAGTACTTAGTACTATGGCTATCATTGTAAACAAGCTGGGTGGACACATTACTGCTGAAATACCTCAGATATTTGATGCTGTTTTTGAGTGCACATTAAATATGATCAACAAGGTATTTATATTTAAACTTTGGATAAGCATCTGCCTAGTGATTGAAGACAAAAAGGAGTTCTATAAGATGTCTTGGCTGTTGGTACATCTCTAATTTGAAAGATACTCTTGTGATGGAGGTAGTATGTAGTGCATGTAGTTACTGATTATGCAGCTTTTATCTTGTGCAAAATAAAGTAGGGGATTCATGCACTTTTCCTCTGAATATTGTTTCCATATGTGATGTCTTTGCAGTCACAAAGTGCAATTTTGGCACTTGAAATGTCTGCTCAGATGAACATGCATGTTTTGAAGCCTGGATGTTCTAGTTAAGAAATAATAATCTCATTGCTTGAAATTTCTGTGCAGCTCTAGAGTTAAGTCATTAATACTTTTTTGCTATTCTTGGAACTTGGCATGTTGTGGTTCTGGAAACAAAAGAATACTTAAGTCAACTATCAGTGTTGGGAGTAACTGCTAAAATTCATAGATACTTAAAATGAATTAATATAAGTGTTAATCAGTAATTGGGGGCATATCCTCATTAATACAGCTCTCAGTTCTGTGGTGTGCAATAGGTATTTGCATAATACTTGAGCACTACTAACTTAGTGCTACTCTGGAGCAGAATATAACCAGAAATAGTACCCCTGTAGCAATAGAGGTGCTTACCCAGTGTTGAGACAATCTCTATTAGAGTAGGGGTTAAGGTTATGTAGTGACAAAATGTGCCTCAGCCTCTTAACTGTTGCATAACTCTAGAACTAGATGGTTTTATCAAGCTTCAGTGAGAAGTTTACAGAGAAATGTAACCATTGCAGTTAAGGTTATTTTAGACCTGGGGTCTGAATGCTGATCTGTGTCAGCTGTTGACCTGCTCTACTTAAAAAGAAGAGCCATCATGAGATCCTCTGTTAGGAAGTTTGACTTTTTAATGTTTTTTTCCTCCCCTCTGCTTCTAGGACTTTGAAGAATATCCTGAACATAGAACAAACTTCTTCTTGCTACTCCAGGCTGTAAATTCAAATTGCTTCCCAGCATTCCTGGCCATTCCACCTGCACAGTTCAAACTTGTTCTGGATTCTATTATTTGGGCTTTCAAGCATACAATGAGAAATGTTGCAGATACAGGTAAAATTGTTTCATATGCAAATTTAGCTTGCAGTATCAGGTGTTCTTGCCAAGTGGTTGTTTTCCTGATTTTTAAATTTTTTTTTTTTTTTTTTTTAAACAAAGCGTTCAAGTGATTTTCTGTCTCTGTTTCAAGTTGTCAGCCAAGTGTACATTAATGGGCTTGAAACATTTGGCTGCTGCTTTTTTCCCCACAGCTGTTTGAGAGCAGTGCTATGGTTTCTACTAACTTCCTTTTCTATGTCAGGGTTGGCACTTTGCTGAAGTGGTTGAACTGATGAAACAACTCCCTGTTGATAAAGCTGGTGTCATAGCTCTCCTTTGTCGTGCTGCCTGTGGTATTTGGCAGTGGGACAGTTGCTCAGAAATTACTGAAAAGTTGAGCAGAAAAGGAAACTATTTCAGGCTGAACACTATGCAGTCTGACAGCAAGTGCCTGACATAAGGGAAGTGAAACATCGTTTATTGTGTAGAAGGTGGTTTATGTTTCCCTTGGACAACCACAAGCTGTTTCAGGGATGAAATGTCACTGAGCAGCTGAGTGTATCACTGTTAACAAACTTTAATAATTAAAGCCCTTCAGAGGGTTATCAAGGGTATCTTGGGCTAAGGGTTAAGCTATTAGATGCAAAAATTGTTACGAAGTCACATTTTTTGGCCAATTGTCTTGTATTAGTGTTTGGAAAGGATGGGGATAAAGGACACTTTATGTCATTTCCACTAGGAAGGTCATGATGGTTTTATGTAATCTTAAAAATTAAAACATTTTACAGAGTCACCTTTTTTTTTTTTCCCCAAAAAGACCCTTTGTATCATTCAAGTACAACTGCTGACCTCACATCACCATGGCCATTAAACCACATCCAAAAGTGCCATGTCTACATTTTTTTATGAGCACCTTGCTGGGCAGTTTATTCCTAATGTCTGACCAGTCTTTCAGTAATGTTCCCTCATATGCAATCTAGGCCTTCTCTATCACAACTTCAGACAAATTTCTCTCATCTTGTCACGTGATACTGAGGAGCAGGTAGTTGTAGAGAGAAGTAAGGTCTCTTCTTGTTTTTCCTGCTTCAATTAGTGAACACTTATCTTGGTAGAGGGTTTCTCTCACTAGTACCAATAGTGACATTAATTGGTTTTGTGCCTCTGTTAACAGTGCAAATCAAATTAGAATGCCATGTACGTGTGGTGATAGCCCTCTAGTGTCTAACTGAGGAAGTGCCAAAGAATATGAACTAGATGGAACCAACCTGATGTTTAAGGTTCCTTTCAACTCAAACCATTCTATGAACATTGCATGTCTTTTTGGTGCCAGTCAGAATTACTTGTAATATTTATATCATTTTGATACAAATAGCAAAATTTTCTATAGACGTTTTAATAACTGTTCTGTTGGTAATGAATTTTTTTAATGCATGTTTTCCAGGACTTCAGATACTTTATACTCTACTACAGAATGTTGCACAAAAAGAGACTGCTGCCCAGAGTTTCTATCAGACGTATTTCTGTGATATTCTTCAGCACATTTTCTCAGTTGTAACAGACACCTCACACACTGCTGGTAAGGATGCATATGTGTGAGCTGGGTGAGGAAAACAGTCCTTTTGATAGTCACAATAATGTTCTGGATAATAACTGCATATGTGTAACTTCAATCTGTTCAGGTTTGACAATGCATGCGTCCATCCTTGCATACATGTTCAACTTAGTAGAAGAGGGGAAAATAAGTACTCCATTAAACCCTGGAAATCCAGTGAACAACCAAATGTTTATTCAGGAGTATGTTGCTAATCTACTCAAATCTGCTTTTCCTCACCTGCAAGAGTAAGTCTGCTGTGTTTATTTTACTGCTCCTAAGTGGATTCTTAAGTTTTGAGATGCTAACTTATGTGTTTACTGTTAGTGCCCAGGTTAAGCTGTTTGTAACAGGACTCTTCAGTTTAAACCAGGATATTCCTGCCTTCAAGGAACACCTAAGGGACTTCCTGGTCCAAATCAAGGTAAGTTTGAAGTGGGTTGTTGTTTTTTTTTTTTTTAAAAAGAAATTAAAAATTATTATTCATGTATTATGTTTCACTGTGATTTGAATTTTATTAATAAGGCCTGAATGTCATCACTTGTGCATACTATTCATTTATCTAAGATGGCTGCAAAACTTACTCCAACATGAAATAAGTTGATCTTTAAGCAGGTTTTGTTTGTTTTACTTGATATTTGGATGTTTTGAACCTTACTAGAATTACTTACACTTTTTTCCTAAAGACACTACAGTTCAGGAATATTGTACGAAATATTTGTTAACTGGTTTTGAGACTGCTATCATCAGATGTTTCAGATCTGTAATAAATATTTTAATGGTAATAGGCTCCAAAGGCTGTGTTACTCTGGTGTCCTGTACTGTTAAACTTAGTAAAGACCATAAAATATTTTACCCTTATATTAATTCTTAAGAAGAGAAAGCAATAGGTGAAAAAGTCTTGACAGGGAATGTAAAGGGAAAGATGTTTTCTGTGTCACTCTAGATTCTGGAAGTTTATTACTCTGCCTAGAGTAGTTGACAGTAGTTTGACAATGAAGTAACAATTTTATTCAAATTATACAGGAATTTGCAGGTGAAGACACATCAGACTTATTCTTGGAGGAAAGAGAAACAGCCCTTCGGCAGGCACAAGAGGAGAAGCATAAACTTCAGATGTCTGTACCTGGCATCCTTAATCCACATGAAATTCCTGAGGACATGTGTGATTGAAAAAAAAATAAAACAAGTTTTGCAGTTTTCTTTCTGTACAGCTACTTTGTTGTGATAGAAGAGAACAGCACTTGGATATTTGTTGACCAAAATGATGCCAATTTGTAAATTAAAATGTCACTTAGTGGCCCTTTTTCTTAAGTGTTTTTTGTATAAGAAATTTTCTGTGAAATATCCTTTCATTGTTTAAGCTTTTGTTTGGTCATCTTTATTTAGATTTGCATGAAATTGAAAATAAGGCATTTTCCAAGTAATTACTTCATGCCCATTTTGTGGCAAAGGGGAAAATAGGCAGAACGTAACTTGTAAAAGACTATATTACAAAATAATACAATTTCCTCTAAGAGTTACCAATTTTAATTCAGGATCATTTTCTTTCTAGTCTGTCCTGCAGTCTAGAAGAAATGGTAATGAGTAAACCAGATTGAATTAATTGTTAAGCAGAGGATTATAGTGCTGCATTTGTTTTGATGAGTTAGCAGCTTTTTGGACTGGACTGAGTGGTAAGGCTAGGCTATGTGTATTTGCAAGTTGTATGGCAAGTTTGCAGCAAGATCATGTGCATATCATCATCCCATTGTAAAGCAACTTCAAGAGTATGGGAACACAATACAGTTAGTTATTTTTACACAGTTCTTTTGGTTTTGTGTGTGTGCTGTCGCTTTGTCGACAACAGCTTTTTGTTTTCCTCAATGAGGAGTGTTGCTCATTTGTGAGCCTTCATTAACTCGAAGTGAAATGGTTAAAATATTTATCCTGTTAGAATAGGCTGCATCTTTTTAACAACTCAAAATAATTAAAAAGAAAACCCAACAAAACAACAGACTGGCTTTTGAGATGACTTATACTAATTTACATTGTTTACCATGCTGTAGTGCTTAAAGAACACTACTTAAAAGCAAAATAAACTTGGTTTACATTTATTTTTCTTTCTTTGGCTTTATTCTTTTATTGGATGGAAATGCTTTGATCGCATCTAAGATCTGTATAATGAAGGTGTAGGAAAAGTTCCTTGAGGTCCAGGTAACTTGCTTCTGGCTTGCCCTCACCTCAAGAACTTTGGGTGTGCTTAAAGATAATATGAAATAAGTTGGATTCCATTTGGGAGTAAAAGTAGGTGTTCTGACTTACCTCCATGAGTAATATTCCATACTTAAGTTACCATAAAATGCAAAGAGTAAGGTACTTGTGCTTTCTTTCTATATGGGTTCTCTTGCAATTTATTTCAGAGGTATTGCACTGTATCTTGAATAAACAACTGATGTTAGTACATGTTAATAACACATATACCCAAGAGCTACCATTATTTTTCTATCTGAAGTTTTGTAGTTGAATGATTTTCACAGGTTTATGAAATGTGGCTACAAGAAGCAGTATGAACAGTCAGAGTATGTTCAGTCTTAGCTTTCCTGTTATTGTAATGTTCTCTGTTTTCCCATAGTTGATGTTAAAATCTCCCAAAGTTTTTTTTCCCATTGATTTGATCTCTAAGCTAAAGATTGTTACTATTATGCAAACTTCATTCACAGAGCTGTAAAACAAGGTTAGACAGTTGTGGAGGTGTTCTATGTACATTTAGATACTGTAGTTTAACTTTGCTGTATATTCCTTTTAAAGTAGAAATGCATGACATACCAGTGTTCATGAATTTAGCTATGACCAGATGTTTCCAGTCTTGCGTACTGGCCCCTTCCTGTTGGTGAACATCTCTCCATTTGTTTTACTTAACTGGCCCCATAAAAGCAAAGCTCCTCCTGGGTGGAGATAATTTTGCAGTATAAGTGTTTGGAAAGTTCCTCAAACCCTTAGAATACAGTCTACCAAAATGGTTAAATGTTTTGATAGTTAAAAACTCCTTTTGAAGCTAGTGATTTGAGCTTTCCCCATGTCTTTTGTCTGGTTGATGTATAGCTTTCTCTTTGGTGAATGTGGTACCATCTTGAATAGACAGTTCAATAAGATTTGAAGTACTGTTGAAGGGCACATCTGCAAGACACAAAATGTCTTGTGACCAGGCTGACTTGCAGCAGTGTAGAGCTAGATTTATCAAAAGCTGTGCAGAGATAATCTTACGGAAATAAACACTGCTATGTCAGAATGATCACATGCCATGGGTCACAGAACTAAACAGCAATTCGGTTCTGACATCCAGTGGCATAAACATTGCATTGACAGTAATTCTAAACAAAAAATGTATGTATGCTTTACTTGCATATGACTTCTTCCCCTATTGAAGACAGTCTGATGCTCTCAGTTTGCTTATTTACTGAAGAGTTAAACCTGACGTAAACTTCCAAACAAATCTGAAATGTATTTTTCAATTTGATTTAGAGTTGTTTCATTACTTTAATACTTTCTGGATACGTAGTAGGAAAACTTTCATTTTTGCTTCTTTTTAGATCTAAAACTTTAGTCTTTGATCATTATCTTAAGAATTGGTGCCTTTCTCTGATCTCTGCAAAATGCTCTAAAAATGTGCAGAGCTCTGGATACCAGTAAAGATTTGAGTTGTGTGTGCATATTTCTAATGCAGTTATATTGAATGTTAAAAACAGTGGAAATGTACATTGAAGAAAGTTCTAGTTCTTACGCACACTGTAAATTAAAATACATGGATAAAAAGCATGAACTATCATATAAACTTCTGTGTAACTTGTAATTACATGTAAACCAGTGTTTTGTGCATATTTATATACAGGTTTTTCAAGCCTCCCAATTCATCCAAAAATACAAATACTACAGGGTGTTTTCTGTGTTTACATAAATGGATTGCCTGTTAGCTGATGAAGACACCCGAAGTACTTGTTTCAGGCTACCATGATGTGTTTGCTACTGTAACTGAAGCAGATTATTTTCCAAAGTCTTTTAGATTAGTTTGGTTTGTTTTTTAACTAGAAGAATTTGGTGTGTGTTAATCTGATTGGATAAGTGAACTATTTTCCAATAAAGCTAATATTTATGCAAAAAAATTAAAAAAGTTTTAGAAAGGCTCATCTCTCAAGGAAGCTTTAGGAGTTACTTCTAATACTGTTTAGCACTAGAAAGGCAGTGAAACTTAAAGTATGGGTTTCTTAATGGAAATGACAGTATTAGGAAAAGAGTCTGTGAAGAATGCACTAAAATGTAGAGAGGCTGAGTAAAGAGATTCCATTAGTGTTCAAGTGTGACTAGAAGACACTCCATTTGGGATCTTTGAATAAGTAACTGTTACTTGTTCAACACTTTGAAGGTACTGCTTAGACTTTCTCATTTTCTTCTCATTGAATAGGTTTGTCTCCAAATGGAGCAAAATCAGAGCAGAACTGAAATGTTGGAGATAAAAAACATTGAGTAAAGGAACATAATAACTCTTCTCATCCCTTCATGAATGCACTTCTGCTCTGAATTTAGACTTCCGAGATACAATGTACCTTAAAGCACATAAACTCCCTGCTGTCATACATACACACCTACCCTTTGTGCTGCCATTGGTCTGTCTTAGTACCTTTAAGGGCTGTCTTACTACTTGCGAGTGCTTTTGCTTTAAGTGTATAGCAGAAACTACAGCACTATAGAAACCTGGGGTTGACAAGAATATTTTTGGAGTTAGGAGCATGAATTAAAGTGACAGACAGGAGAGGAAAATCAGCTGCACACTTTACTTTTATTTACTCCTTAAAAGTGAAACAGCAGGCTTTCCTAGACTGGTGGCACTGTTGCTCATGTGTAGGTAGCTCTACTGCCTTGCATTTAAATGAAAACAATAAGCCAACCCCTTACCTGACATGTACTTTGTCGGCTGAAATAAATTAGGGTTGAACCACCCTGTGAGTGACATTGCCCCAAAATGAGTTTGCAAATGTGGGTATAATCCTCAGGCTGTCTTATCTGGAAAAAAAACAAGAGCAGCTGCATTGAATGTCAGTCAAATCTCTACCAGGCCTTTATGAGTACAGATTTGGATAAAATAACTTCAACTGAATTCCTATAACCAAGATTACAACCTAAGGAAAAAAAGCTCTTAAGGTGCAGTTTGATACAATGAATTGGCACTTACCCTGTTCAGCTGGGTGTGCAGTGTGCTTCTTGGCACACCCAATAACTGGCAATGATTATTATTGGACCCTCTTCATAATAAAATTCTGAGCAGCCATTTAGCTCATTTTAGTGGTGTGAAGTAGCATCTGTTCTTGCATAATGTGTTTTTTTTGCCTGGGGGGGGTATATTTTTTAGTGTATTCTCCACTATTTGGGCAAAGTTGTTTCAATGGATTTGTTTTCACAGGGTGCTGGGATACCACACTGTAGTTGGATGTGAACCTTGTGTTAAATAGTTTAAAATGGTAATGGAGTAATGAAAGTAAGTGCTAAACAGGGTAAGTTTAACTGATGCAGTTGCACTTCAGCCAGGTTTCACTTAACTTCAGAGGAAGTGACTTTGTTTAGAGAAAAGAAGGATTTCCTAGGTAATGGATTCAAACTATTTCCAGCATCATTCCAGACTGGAGGTCACACAGAACAGAATTCATACTTGACAACATAAACTACTTGCTTTCCAGCTGTTGCAGCTTGCATCTCCTCAGCAGATGCTGAAATCACTGGTAGTTCACCTTTCACTTTAAATCTAGCAGCAGAGGAATAAAATGTGTAATCTGTTCAGCTATTGCTGGTACAGAAATTGGGAACCTACACCAGAATAACAAAGTTTAAAGAGAAGGTAAATGCAATTATCCTACATCAGGCAGCTCTGACTTTTGAGTAGTCAATATGGAAAACAAAAAATGCATTAAAGTTTTTCACATTTCACAATTACAGGACAAATTCTGTGTATATAAAGGTTAAGATGCAAAATATGAGACAAGCTGGAAGAGGCTGACATGTACCCAAGAAGTAATAGAGGCAGTAACTAGTCTTCCTACCTCCACTCATCATTCAACTCAGAGTAGTTGGTTTAATTTTGTGATTTTGGTGAATGGTCTCTGCCACCTTTACCATAGAGAAAAACAGTACTAACTCAGTGCTGACACAGTAGGACATTAATTTCTGAAAGTATGTAAGTTATTAAACTCTTAATGCAGTCCTGAGTTTGTATTTAGAATTTTAGTTTTGCTCAATCTTGCATTTATCTAAGTTGCTCCTCTCGGAGAAGTGTGCTGGCTGTTTACCAGAGCAAATATTTCCAGTTTTAGAATCTTAGAATGGTTTAGGCTGGAAGGGACCTCAAAGATCATGCAGTTCCAAGCCTCCACCATAGGCAGGGACACCTCCCACTAGAACAGGTCACCCAAGGCCTCATCCAACCTGGCATTGAACACCTCCAGGGAGGGAGCAGCCACAACCTCCCAGGGCAACCTATGCCAGTATCTCACAACCCTCACTGTAAAAAACCTCTTACTAACATCTAGTCCAAGTCTCCCCTACTCCATTTTAAACCCATTAATCCTTGTCCTGTCACTACAAGACATTCTAAATAGTCCCTTCCCAGCCTTCCTGTAGGCCCCTTTCAGATACAGGAAGGCTATTAGGTCTCCTTGAAGTTGCTTCTTCTCCAGGCAGAAAAGCCCCAACTCTTGTAGCCTCTCCTCTTGGGACAGGTGATCCAGCCCTCTGAGCATTTTCCCCACTCCTGCTGGCCCCACCACTGCTGATCGAGGCCAGGCTCCTGATGGCCTTCCTGAGTGCAGTGCTGATTTCCTAGAGGTGAAATTCATGGCTTATTGAGCACCATAGTTGAGGGAAGGAAAAGCAGTCTCCTAGGAATCAAAAAAACTTGGAAGGATGGCATATGAGGAGAAAATAAAGGTCAAGAGACAAAAAGTGCATAGAAGAGCAGGAGACTGATAATCGCTACCATCAGGCCAGTTACAGCTCTTGCCTTGTGCTTGGAAGCAAACATTTGATATTTAAAAGTGCAATTTCATCTCTATTAAAAAAAAAAAAATCTTGTGTGCAGTAAGATTTTGGCTGACAATATTCCAGTCTGCACAAAAGGAATGACTCAAGGTTACCCCTACTCTTGTACTCACTGAATTTGGCATGTGATACCATATATCAAAAGGCCCATACCTAATGCTGACTCTGGTGTTTATGTGGTGGTGCAATCAAATCAGATGATTTGTAAAGAAACCCAATCTTTCGAGATATTTTGGCAGTTAATTTTAGTTGTACTACAAAATTTACTTGAAGCTGTATTACAAAGAAGAGAGAAAATGCAAGTTCAAACTGGATCATGCAGATTGTGGAACTACACGTTCTATAAAAACATGTTGCACAGAACTCTCACATCATGTAGCCACTGAATCATTCCATGCCAGTAGGAATACCTGTGCAACGTGATGTCAGAGGTTAAGGAGGTGAGCAAGCATAGCTTTTTGGCGACACAGGGTTTATATGATTTTGATGTGATGACGTTAAGGTGCTTCTTGAGCAATTTGTACATCTGTGACTTCCAACTTCAGCTTCAGTTTTAATGGTAAGTAAAGGGATTCCAGTAAATGACTGATGATTCCGAAAACAGCATCTAGTGTATTGTAAAGACAAGTTACAGAATCATTAAATAACTTTGGAAGGGTCCATTAAAGGTAATTTAGTCCACAATCCCTGTAGTAAGCAGGGACATCTTCACCTAGAGCAGGTTGCTCAGAGCACTGAACAACCTCGGATGGAATGTTTGCACTCTCACTGTAAAAAAATTCGTATCTATTCTAAATCTCTTTTCTAAGTTAAAAAGTTAAAACCATCACCTTTGTCCAGTCACAAGAAGTCCTGTTAAAAAGTCTGTCTCCATTTTATAGGTGTCTTTTAAGTAATGAAAGGCCATAAGGTCTCTGAAGCCTTTTCTTTTTTAGTCTAAAGGACCCAAACTCCCTCTGCCTCTATAGCAGATATATTCCAGCCCTGATTGTTTTTGTCATGAAAAATGGGGGGGAAGATATATAAAGAAAGATAATTGGAACTATCTCAGCCATTTAGAAGATAGCCTAACATCAAGTAAAAAATAATATTGTGTAGATACACAACATGAAATCCACCTTTGACACATCTCAATCTTTGAAAGCAGTGCCATAGAAATGAAAGGTGATTGGTACCTCAATTCAGGCATGAGCAGAATGTGCTGATTGTAATATTCTTGATTACTCTTATTCTGCCATTATACAAGTTTTCAAGCTATTTCAAAGAGATCACACAACAAGAAAGAAATGCCTTGAGAGAGTCAAGGTACATCTGTGTCATTTTAACTACCCTGCCAGTATGGAGGTTTAGTTATTCAACTAGTTGGCTTAATAGCTAATTAGTGATTTCTATCAATAGAGAATAATATTGTTTAGAAAAATCTCTGACTGTCAGGAATTAAAATGTCCTTAAGGTATATGTAACAAGATAATATAAAGGTTTCAGGATTGTTTTTGTTTATTTCCAGTCCACCTCCAATCTCTTGTATTGGGATGCTCTGTTATTCTCAGAAATCCAGTTTGGTAAGTATGTGCATTAACATATGTGAACTGGAGTGGCAGACACCAAGGTACATGTCTCTCATGTAGCCTCTTGAAGTTAGTATTCTCTATTAGCTTAATATAATTGATATTTCAACAGGGAATGTTCCTGTTGATAATCCTATCTTTGAAAGAATTTCTAAAACAAGCAATGGTAAGAAGTCTACGTCAAAGATAATCTAGTTATGGTCCTGACTTCCACAGTAGCTGTAGCTGAAAGTCAGTCTGTGGTTTACAGTAACTAGTCTCTTTTTGTAAAAACTGCAGTGCAGTTGTCTTAGCAATCCTCGAGGAATCCATTTAAGAGAGCATTCCATGCACTTGAGTGGGAATTAATCACACTATTGTTATCAGACTGCACACATGCACATAGAATTTAAAAAACTGTGGTATCAGACTTGTATATTTCTTTCATTTAAGTCAACCACTGAGAAACTCAAAACAACAATCATTTTTTTCCCCTAGTTTGGAAATTTCGGGTTATTTTACTTTGTAATGAACTATTTCACACCTGCATTGCAGCTATAAATAGATTTATTTCCTTAATCCCATATACAAATCAGTAAACTAGAAGACCTCAGATTAATAACAGTAACTTACCACTGGGTGGTACTACAGAAATAAAAAACAGTGCACCGTACTAGAGAAGTACCTATCCTGAAGAGGAAAAGCCGCCAGAACTCATCATGGGATCCCGTATTCCAATCACGTGTACCTGGGAGAAGGAGCAAGCGCAAGATTAAGGTGACAAAAACACCGTGGGGAGGGGGAGTGTCTCATATAGGAAACTGCAGTTCGGCTGAAAATTTGTCTTCCAAGTGTCTGGGCGCTTGTTAAAGATGTACTTCGGAGTTAAGTGGCCGTTGTAATCATTATAAATCATGCATCTTCATGTGAAGTTTCGTTTCTTCTGGAAGATACTGTCTTACAGAACGTAGCATTTCCAGCTCTTCACAGATTCTGTACTAGTCATTAGCCAAGTATTACGTAGAATAAATCTAAATATATTTAAGGTAAAAGCAATCTATAGGGTAAAAGTAATTTAATTTGTATAGAACGGTACCGCAGTATTTAAGAAGTCTATTTTCGGGAGGGCCGGCACGTGCCCGCCCCGGAGGCAACTCTCGGTCTCCTCGGTCGGAGCTGGGCGGAAAGCAGATGGCCAATGAGTGTCAGCGGAAAGCCCGAAGAACTACCCAAACACTAAAGACCTGAAAACCCGCCTGAATTTGGAAGCTGCCGTGTTCCGCAACGTGCCCATAAGACGCCCGCTAGTGCTGTGAGCCGTGCGCTCGGGGCTCTCTTCAGGCCATCTGCGCTAAAAAGGTTCGCTGCACTCTAGGAGGACGGCTCCAGCCCAGACAACGTATACAGTGCTAATAATGAAAGAGGAGTGAGTAACTGAGCAGTGCTCAACACTCACCCACAGCCGACCGAGTCTGTTAGCAGAGCCATCCTCCGGCAGCCCTGGAAGAGGCGTGGGCGGAGGCGTCTCTGCTCCAGGCCCCTAAAGAGACCGCGAGTGGACGAGCAGGGCTTCGGCCCCGGCGGTGCGCTTTAAGTACGGGAGGCCGCTCCTCCGTCCCTCTCACAGCAGCGTGCGCGCCTCATTGGCGGAGACACCCCGCCTCGCGGGAGGCGGGAAGACGCGCCTCCCGCCCTACCCCCGGCGCGCGCCCACTTCCAACTACGGCGGCCGCCATTTTACCCTCACGGCTCCAACTGGCGGCCCGCCCCCTTTCCTCCTCCCTGCTCGCCAGTCCGCAGCTCGGCCCGTGGTAGGGAAGGCGGGGCAAAAGGAAAGGGAGGAGGGACTCTGCCACCTCCGCTTCGCTGCCTGGTCGGAAACTGCCGATCTGAGCCCGAGCGCCCTGTCCCCCTTCGCTCTCGTCCCCTCCTCCTCCTTCCCCCTCAGCAAAATGGCGGCGCGTGGAGTCACTGGGAGCCAGTGAGTGACTCGGCTTC
>VWZI01005964.1:141869-160386 GCA_013396835.1 Psilopogon haemacephalus
GCAGCACCGAGTGGATCAATCAATGGTCGGGAGGAGGCGGCGGCGGCGGCTGCTGCTGTTAATGAACAATGTGTGAGAGCTGCGCCGAGCTGCTGGAGGTGTTAAATGAGAGTAAGTGCGGCCACCCTCCCCTGCTACCCTCCCCCAACACTCCTCGCCCCGGGCCGGGACCCCATGTACCCTCGTCTACACGGGCTGGGTTATAACCCCGCTTCATCTCCTTTCTTGTCGTTTCTCTCTCCCACCCCCACCCTATCCCTTGCCTTTCCCTGGTCGTCGCCTGGCTCGGGCCTCCTGGGTGCGGGGTTGCCTCTCTGTAGGGTGGCCATAGGGGGAGATTTTGCCTTGCTCTGCGGCTTTCTTCCTGCTTTTCCTTCTTCGTACCGGGGCTGGGCTATTTGCGGCCTGAGGAGGGTGCGCCGAGGGGTTGTGCCCTCCGGGCCTTTCGCTGGGTGTCGTGTCGTGTATGTGTTCCCCCTCCTCCTTTCCCCTTTTCCCGCCTGCCCCCTGGATGGCTGCGTGTGGGGCCGGGCGGGAACGTGACCCTGCCGTTGGCATGAAGAGCCCTCTCCTCGCCCTGCATCCTCGGGAAGCCGCAGCGAGGCCTAGCTGGTTCCTCGCTTGGCTGCGGAGGTGCCTGGGAGTTGCTTCGGTGTCTGCTAGGCAGCTGGAGGCCGGGCCTGGGCTGGGTCCCTTTTAAGAAGCAATCAAGGCGGCTCTGACTGATCCTGCCTCCCCCCTCCTCTCGCCTGTCCGCGGTGTGGTGTGGTTTTCGGGTACCTATTTTTCCGAAGCGACTGCTTGGCTAAGGGGAAACTGGTGCCTAAAGGAGCCTGACTCGGCTTTTCGAGGGCCGGGGTGTCGCGGGGGTTCGAGGGGAAAAGGCGCTCTTGTGTGTTTCGCTTCGTGGGTGGTCTCTTGCGTCCTTCCGAAGCTTCTTCTACAGGTGTTACCGAAGTAGCTGGGAGGGTCCGAGGATTAATACAGCAGGTATCGCGTCGGTACCGCTGAAAATTATTTTCAATTTGGGCATGAAATCCCCTTTACCCCTATGTAGTAGGCCTCTCATTTCCTCTAGAACCTGCTGTCTGTTCTCCACAGCAATCAAGGTACCTTTCTAGTTTCTTAGAGGCTTATCTCCTTGCACTGTTTCATGAATAAAGACTTAAAAACATGATTTGTAGAGATGCTGAGTAATTTTAATGAACTTAGCAATTGAAGTGTGCGATTAGTGTGAAGTTTAGCTATCTCAAATCTTAAGATTTTCCAGGTTGCACACTGCTTCGAGGCAGTGTTCCAATAAAATATAGAATGCTTCCTAGAACAGAATTTGGGTAGAGTTTAATTTCTTTTAAACTCTTGTGAGGCTAAATTTTATGTGGTGTTTGTTTATTCTTGAGATGCATAAGTAGATACTATGAATGTCGCTCTCTTTCATGCTGGGGATTGTGGGAAAGTATCACATTGGGTGATGGACTATGTTCTGTGGGGAAAGGAGAACTATATGTGTTGAACTGACTTTGAGGAGAACCTAGGGGCTGCAATAAAGTTTGACATCAGAGAACTGTTGGGTTGTTAAAATCATATGCCAAGTTTGACTGAGCTTGTAATTCCAATATCTTGTTTTGAACAAATGTGATGTTTACTTAATTTAGCATCCATATCTTATCTTTTTCAGCTGGAGAGGTGGGCAATAGATTGGTAATATTGAGTTAAAGGAGTATTTAAGCAGTAGGTTCAAAATAAGGCTGAACTATCAATGGCATACTGATGACAGCTGTTTGTTTGAAGATATAACTTCACTTGGTTTTGATGGATTGGTAAATAATAATTGTTTCACCTTGGCCAAGATTGGTGTGATCAAATAGGAGAAAAAAAATATGTTAAATTTGATGTTTCAAGAAGTCTCTGAAATTCTATTATGAATTTATTTTTAGAACCATTTTAAAGTAATTCAGATTTAGGCATCTAGATACTTCCTTATGGATAAAGCAGAATCTTAAGTCACTTTTTATTTTTTATATAAAACTAAGGTATGGATAATTTAATGGCTCTGTCTATTCGAAAATAAACCCCTGACATTACAAAAAAGAAATTTGGCTTTTAAAGTCAAATTTAGTAGGGAAATAATGTGTTATTGTTATATAGTTAGCTTCCGGAAATGCGGGTCAGGTAACATTCGGTTTGACCTTCCATTCAGAGAAACAAGCACACTTCAAATAAAAATAACTATGTTGTGTGTTTGGATACACAGACACATACGATAGTGCATTGTGTGTGCCACTTACCTTCTCACTGTGAAAATGAGTTGTAAGGGGGGGGTATACTTTCTTTTAAAACTTAAAGTTGTTTTAATTTCTTAAGTAACAATTAAAGGTAATAAGTGTAATGTCAACCCTCGTTTTTAAAACACTGCAGCTAAAATGAAAAGTAGTAGTAAAGAATGAGGTCATGCCCAAAATGTGTGAGCCAGAGACTGCCAGCAGTTTCCTTTTCTGCCTGCTGAGCATTTGGGATCGCCTCTTCACTGAAACTACTGAAACAGTGTTTTGAATGAGGTCCAGGAAACATAATCTAGTTTGTTTTAGAAATTTCTTGATATCAACTGAGCGTTTCTACAGGGAACAGATACTGTCCTTTGTCTTAATTTACATTAATGCTTACAAAATAATTATTTAGCATCAGTTGTATGACAGTTCACTTAGTGAGTTGACTGACAACTCTTAATGTGGCTTTTTAGAAAGAACATGTGAGAGGCTCTGGTTTTCTTTAGAAGTTGCCAATTTATGAATGATAGAGGGATGGATTTGAAAATTCTGCAAACAGAAATATTTTTTATGATAAGCGTATCAGTCCCATTTGTAAATTGATTCAGTAGTAACCTATACCCCATAATGATGTGCAGTGCTAGAGCTTTTGTTGAGCAGTGACCTTCTTGTAGGCCATGGGTTTGTTTTGCTAAAGCTCCTTACACGAGTACAGGTTCTTAGGCCTGGTTTTGAAATAGGTAGCTAATGGGTTTGCTTCTGTGCTGCTCGTAAGGGCTGTCTGAGATCTAGTGTAACTGGAAACCTGTAGTTTGAAAAACATACTTTTTTGGCCAAAGGTTTGTCTCTGTGTGTATGTATGTTTTAGCATAAAGCTTCATTGTTGTGCTTAAGCATAAGAAGCAGGAAATGTTTTCTGAGCAGAAGCAGCAGTGTTAGTGTTTTTATTTTTTTCTTCTTGCAACATGATTATTTTTAGTGTTTGAATGTGAAACCCAGTAAATTCCCTGACCTTGAAGTTATTTCATGAGAAGTAGTAGATTCAAATTCTGATTTGATCCAGGGACTCAGTAAAACACAAATTCCTGTAGGAGATGCCCAGGCTTTAAAGCAGTTTTTGTATTGCAAGACAGTCTGTTGTTCCCTCAGAATAAATAGCTTCATTTCAAATTGAGTCCTATAGGTCTGTCAGCATCACTTATGTTCTCCAAGGAAGTGGTTTAATAGGAGTCAAGTTTATGAAAAGTCTGGTCTGATTTCTGAATTAATCTTCCACCCTAAAAAGAAAGTGAAAAAAAGAGGAAGACACAATTTACTTTTTAAGATAAAGTAATTTATTTACAAAGGACTTCAGAATAGATTCTCATGACTTTAATTATAGGATCTCTTTTAAATGAACACAGTTTTTAACAGGAAAAATGCATGGACATTTATATTTTTATGTTAATTTACAGCATTCTGTATCCCCAAGTGAACCCTGATATTGACACACTCCACTTTCCTTGGTTTCTTTGGATGCCAGTTCTTGTCAGTCTAGGAGGGATTATATTGAGTTACATTTGTTCTTCAATAATATTTACATTACTGTGCTATTGAGAGGCCCTGATCAGGATATAACTTTTCTGCTAGGCACTGCACAGATATCAGATAGTCTTAACCCTCAGGTAAGCCAGAAAGTAAGTAAATGTAGCATTAAATGTGGATATTTGTCTTGCAACTTTTACACTGTAGTTTTGCAGATTGCTGTGTCACACCTGAAGCTATAGGAATAGTTTGAGCTACTTACAGAACCATACTTTCACTGGACACTTCCACAAGCTTCACTTGACAGTAGAGTATGTGATGCTCCATGACAATGCTTTGTTGAGTCTAATATTGTCATCGTGTGTGTGGGAGTGCTTCTTTGTAGCCTGAAGTGGAAATGCAGTTCTCAGAGTGGTCCTGAACCGGTAGTAATTGCAAAGATCCTGACTGGGCTTGGTTGCCTGGGAGCTTCCCTTTGGGACTGTAGCTGGTGTTGGTGTGTGTTGACTTAAAACTCCATAGGTGGTCTTGGTTTTATTGTTCTTTTTTTGGTTTGTTTTTTATAAAATGAATGGAAAAGAGAAATCACAGCAAGGAATAAAAGGAGTGGTTGTACAAAAGCTCCTGTGGTCTTAGGTAACTTTTGTAGAACCAATTCTTGGTTACTGGGAGCTGGGTTTGTTCTCTGAGCAGCATTCTGCTTTGCTTTCTTCAATGATTGCCTCTCCAGTCCTTTGGTAATCTTAGCAGCTCTGAAACCTTACAAAATCAGTTCATATTGATGAAAAGAGGCCTCTGAGTGTTATTCTATTACAGAAGTTTGTAGGCCATTTTTTCTTACATTTTCTCTTAGATCATTTGTAAAACAAAAGCAAACAAACAACAACAACAAAAAAAAAAAAAAAGAAAAAAAGAAAATCAACCCAAACCCACTACCAACAGCAAAAAAATCCCAACAAAAACCCTAAACCAAACCAAACCAACAGACAACCAACCCACAAAACTGAGCCACAGAGTTTACTCAAGCACAGAAGATGGATGTACACTTATCTTGTTGTTTTCTGTTTATTATTGCTATTAGCTGGCCTGCAGAACTACTCACAATATGATCAGGTCCATAAAATACTTGAGATGCTAGTGTTTTACTGCTTGCATAGCTTCAGGATAGCTATGAATGTAGATGCTGAAGATACTTGATTCAACTTCTTGTCGCATAATTTTGACATTTAAGAGGTACATTTTAGAGTTTGAGTCAGACTATGTTTACCTGGAGGTAGGCAAGAAATTAGAGTGTTCTGAAACATTTGCAGCATTCAGTTTACTCTGTGGGATATGGAGAGGATGAGTATTTTATGCTGTTAATGTATTATTTTAGGTACAGATACTGCATAGTTAACATCACTTGGTCTACAAGAGCTTCTGTCAATTGTTCAGTGCTTGTTTATAAGATTCAGTATTGATTTTTTTTTTTAACTACCCCTAGTGTTGTGTGCAGATCCAGTGTTTCATTTGGCTCTTTGATTCCTCTTGTGCGGAACTGTAAAACTCTTATCTCTGTTGCATGGTGCGATTTTCCTCAAAAAGATGCACATTTTCTTTCTACTTAGATGATATTTCCATGTTCTGAGCTCCTTCAGAGGAGCATTTTTTGGAGTAACTGCCCAACTTCGTTATACTAACTTAAGTCATTGCTGTCTACTGCTGAAGAAGCTCAGTGTTTATAGAACTTAATTGCTTCTTGTCTACTTTTGTCTTTGACCGTTTTTAAGAGGATGAGGAGCTAGACTTGAAGGAGGATGAAAATTACATTTTCTTGATAGCAGTATTGCCAAATCTTAATTTTTCTTTGTTACTCCACATGAATCAGAGTAACCAGAGGGAAAGAAAATGGGAAAAGGAACTTGTATCCTTTTTAATTATGAGCTTTCTAAAGGAAAAGGAAGAAAGGTGACACTGTGATTAAGTTATTCTGACTAGTTTGTAAATGTAAAGCAGTTGAGGGAAAAACCCAATGACTTTAATAGCTAAAAGGCTTCCATTTTAAGAGATAGATTACAGCTTTTATTCTGTACAGTGAATTTGGTTCATGCTATTTGATGTGATAAAAAATGATTTTGTCCTGAAACTTTTCCTGTTAAGGTTGTTGAAGACTGGTTCTTTCTTGTTGCTCAAGCCACTTGATCACTGATGCTGAAGATAAGTTACATAAATCCCATTCTGCTGATTTTTGTTTTGACTGACAGACAGCTGACATGAATTTACTGAGATATCTTTCTCTTTGTGTATAAGGACATCTTCTGTTGGGTAAGTACTCGGTAAGATAAACTGAAAGGATAGCCTTAAAGCTTAAGAAAGCCATGGAAGTCAGCATTCTTACATTTCGTACCACATGCAATATTAAGGAGATTAATTCCTTTAGTTATAGTAGAGATTATCAAGTTTTATGCTTGCAGATGCTCTCAGCCTTCTTAGTAAAGGGCTGACACAGACTTTGCTGTTGCATTCCTACTTACTTATGTGAATAACTCCAAGAAGATCATGTACTGCATAATTTATTTTTTTAAAGACGTTTGACTAGTGTAGAATTTGAAGTAATCTTGTTTCTTCTGTAGAAAGACTTCCTGTTAGACCTTTTTCTTTTATACCTTGAGGTACTGTATGGCTTTTCTTCTGTAAGGGTAGTTTTCAAGTCATGGAAGTACTAAGCAATTTCTGGGACATATCCAAAATTATGTGTTTTAGGCTATTGTAAATGCTGTCAATGTTAGTTTTAGGGGAAAACAAGTCGTTACAAGTGGCGTTAGATGCTGAGGTGTTGTGGAATATAATGGGTCGTTGTTAATAGAAGGATGCCTGAGCTGGAAATTTCAGGCTGTTGCTGAAGAGAAAGTACCTTGGAGAGCAGACATTGGTTAGCTTTCACTCTGCCTCCTGCCTTGGAGGAATGCCTTGGCTTTAGGATGACCAGCAGTTTTGCCTTCCATGGAGGGAGCTGCATGGCTTCAGGTGATTTGCACTTCCTTTCACTCTATAGAATTACCCTTTTTTTGTTGTTGTTGTTGATAGTGGGGTATTTGGTTATGTGGTTGTCTGTTTTTTGTTGTTGTATTTTTTTTTTTTTCCCTACCACGTTATATGGCAAAATATATTTCTTCATTGCTAATGCTGACTTTTAATTTTTGGCTTTTAATTCTTTTCAACTGTGGTTTCTCCATATTGCAGCAGTTTGCTTCTGTCTTCTACGTTCAGGTAACACTGAGTCAGAAAAGCAGATCTTGCTTCCTGGAGTCATGTTCTCTGAACAAGTGATGATCTGTCTGCGATTTGGCACTTTTGAGATCAGAAAGGGAGAGCAATATTTACTTCTTGATTCCTTTAATTTCTTTTATTTTCTTCATGTATTTAGTTTCGTTTAAATACTTGATAACATTCATGCTTTATCCTATACCTCATTTTCATTGCAACTCTTCTGATAGTTTTCAAAGTTGTTTCTTTTCTTTTTTCTTTGCTCTTTTTCCATGCATCTGTTTCCATTCCATTTACCCATATGCTCTTCCTTCTCTTAGTCCTTCACCCTGTTTAATTTTTCAGTGTTGCTATATGTATAGTTCTGTGTCTTCATATTGGTGTTTCCTTTAACAGGCTTTCGTGATAGTTTTTTTTTTCTTCCTTTCCAGTGTTCTCTTGACTCTAGCTCTGATTCAGAAAAGATGAGGAATATCAGAGTCAGAAGTTGCCTGTGGATGATAGCAGTGCTTCATTGTCATCTTCATGCTTCCAACAATTCCTCTTAAGTCTCTTGCTGTACAGAATAGAGTTTCTTAGTGAGGGGGAGGATAGCTTTTATGTTGTACTTTTTTTTTTTTTTTTTTTTTTTTNTAGTTTCACCAGCTCAGCTAGCTGGTATGTAAGGATTTTGCAGAGTAAGCTTTCTGTTGATAGTTGTCAGGATGCTGGGGAAATGTGAAAAATAAATCTTACCATTTTCATGTACAGGTAGTTGTGATGATTACTCAACGCTGCTAAGAGCATGCTGCAATTAAACATAGTTATGGTAATTTAATTTCTGTTGTTTAAACATATGTTTGGGTAATTTTTTTTCATTTTGTGCAGCAAATTGGCAGTTTCTGGAATTTGATCTGTGAAAAGATGAGATGCTGTTCTTTTCACTTCCCTTGTTAGGGAATTGATTTGTAATCTGACATACCACTGTGAAGATTGCCATGGTGTTCTTAAGACTATGAAAAAATACAGGCTTATTTGTGGTTTTACAAAACTGTACTTTTGGAATTTCCCAGATATGGTGAGTCAAGGTGAACTTCTTCAGGAAATCTGGTGCAAATGCATTGCAACTATACACTTATGTATAGAACTCCTCTGGAAGATGTAGTGCTGGAACAACTTGTTGAAGTTGAAACTTGTCAGAAAAATCTATATAGAAAAAGCACTTTTGGGTGTTGACCATATATATAACTAATTGGTAGAAAGTCTGTAAATAAGGCTTTACAAATACACAGTAATTAAAGCATGATTTCTAGATCAGCATCTGTGCAGATCTTTGGTTCTCTGCTAGGAAGTGAGTGGCAGTCTTTTTTTGCCTCTTCAAACTAGATTGATGAAGCCTTCAATTAACTGCATGTATTAACTGACTTGCACTTGAGAGTTTTAAAATATATATTGTATACAGAAGTGGTGAAAAGTTTAGGATGAAAACCATAGGAAAAGGCTTATTCTATGCACATTGTGAAGTATTTCTCTACACTTACAAGAGTAAAAGTCCTGCTTTTGAAGCTGCGAGTGAATTTTACTTGAGGTACATAGTCTGTTAGTCTACTACAGGTTCCTCAGAAAAAAATTGTGTATAAATTGCATGGTATTACTGCATGCTTTATGTTGTGTTGTACAACACTTGTCTTTCTCAGTTCATGCTTCTCAACTAATTTTTGGTGACTTCAATAATTTTTAATGATAGCTTAATTTAATTTCTGGGAAGTGGTCGGTTGCCTGTTCATTAATCGTTGACACATAACAATTTCTTTAGAATTTAAGTTTTAGAGCAACCCAAAAGTTGATAAATTTTGAGTTCTGTGTTTTCACCACTAGTGAATTTTTTTTTTTATAGCTGTGTGAACTGAATAATTAGTATTTTTCAAAGTCATCTTCTGCCAGTAGTCTGTGCTTTTTGCAAATCTGGTAATCAGTTTTCATTTTAAATTCTCTTGGCATCAACAAACCAGTGCTTTCACTTCTACACTCTTTCTGCTTGCAGAAGCTTGAACAGTGCTGGAAATAGACAATGACATGTTTTTAAAGGAGAACAGTACCAGAAAAGCTGTTCAGGGGCTAGAATATTGAAGTCTACTGGGAGACTGGGGAAATGGTCTGTCTGTCAAATGCTTGCATAGTGCAGCTTATGTGACCACTTTCAGTGGCCTGATTAGAACAAGAGATCTATGGTGGAATTACTGTCTGAACTAGCAGGTAGCAGCTGATACAAGAGTTGGAACAACTTTTTTCTTCTCGGAACCAGTGTAGGATAGCACTGGGGAATGTGAGCTCAAAAGCTTGGTAAAAGTAAATTCCTTTGCTTGGTTTAAGGATAGTTAATATACTCAACTCTGCACAGACATTGCCTTCAACCATGCCTTTTTTTGAACTAACTTTCAGGAAAAAAAAATTGTGCTTTGGTCAGTAAAGTACTAAATGCACCATGTGTTTCAGTGAATTATTGAATACTGATTATCTAGCAAAGTGAATGCAAAATTTGAACGTTTGAAGTTGGGGGAGAATGCAGCCTTGCTCCTTCTCTAACCTTTTTCAGTGTTCCCCTTTTTGAATGAGGGTTGCTTATGTCTATGTTAGTGGGAAAAAATGCCTTGGAGTTCAAATGCTCAACAAGCTCTTCTTGGACTTTCAACAACCTGCCTTAAGCTCCATTTGCAGTAAGGAGCTGTTCCTCATTTATCAGTCTTAACTCCTTTTTAAAGTTGATTCAAATACACTTTGTAAGAAATTAGTCATATTTGACTCTCAAAGATGATGTTCTTAAAACCTGAAGCACCATATTTAGGTGCTCTTTTAAAAATCTGTTGGTCATCTGTTGCTTTTTACTGGCTGTGGGGGCTCAGTAGTGGGCCTTTTCTTTCTGGCTGTGAGGGAAAGCAGTTGCTTTCTGTAATTGATTCATAGTGCATCAAATAGTACAGCTGAAGTAGTTTGCAAGGTTCTGTCTTAAAAATAAAATGCTTTCTGGGGTAACTATATTAATTTTTGTATTCCTTACTACTTTAAGTAAAATTAATACAGAAACTCTTTGGTGTTTGGAACCTTGTTCATGCAATTAAATATTTGGTCTACTTACAAAATAGTTTGGTGACTTTTGAGTTTTATATTTTCACCTTAAAATAGTAATTCGGAGTTGGAGTATTTAAAAAAAAGTAATTTAAAAATGAGAGCTGTATTTTCAAAGTTAATATGTTACTGAAAGAATGTGAGTACTCTGTTTTAAACTGAAAGTTATCAGTAGTTTTGGCATTGACAGTGTCAGCTCTAGCTTTGAGATATACCTTGGGGTATTTAGTGATATACTAGGAAATTCTGGGCTTATGCATGCATTGCTTGTCCAATCCTGATTTGAATTCTTCAGAAACTTATAGTGGCTGTTGTCAAAATATTAAGATGAACAACCTTACTTGTCTGTGTTTAGTATCCATTTTGATGATGTGAGGCAAACCTGTTTGTATGCAAATGCTACTTAAAATGAGATGACTTTTTTTTAAAGAGACTTTAACAGCTTACTATACAGGTGAGAATAGTCATCTCAGAATTGCCATGTATTGATTTGAAGACAATTTACAATACTGATGTTAAATAGGACTCTTAAATAAGGCATATATATATATATATATATATATATGTACATATATNATTTGAGGTTTCTTTTTTTCTTTAGTAATATGCAACTTGCCTTTCCCTAGAGAGAGAGGGCTGTGATGTCTTTGCTGCTGAAAATCCTGAGATAACAGAAGCATTAGAAGGTGCACTACAAAGATATCGTAGATCTTTTCCTAGATGTCTTCTGGTTGACACAGCTAACATTGAACCAGAGCTGAGAAACCCTGCTAGACTTAGCCTCACCCATGCTGTACCATCAGGCTGTAGCTCTCCTTGTTAAGGCTTCCATGGAAATGCAGCCTGGCCACACTGGTCTTGAGCAAGTATATTCCTGCTGTGTGGTGCTGGGGTCAGTGGGCCTTTCCAGAAGCTGGAGGATTGAGAAAGGACAGTGCTGAAACTCCTGATGGATCTTCCTGGGTCAGCAAAAACAGAGCAATATGCAGTTTGGCCCTTTTTATTTCATCCATAGTCTGATCTTAAATCATTTCCTACTAGTATGTGATCAAAAAAGGTGTACTTGTTTTACAGTTTACTGATGGAAGCTCATTATGCTTCTTCAGTGCTTGATAGTAGTCTTAACACTTCTCTGTATCCATGCCACTCCACTTTGGATGTGATACTGTTTGTTCTCCTGCCACCAGCATAACTCATCCTAAACTGTGTATTTCACATTCCCAGCTAGTCTAGATCAGATTTCTATTGCTAGATTACACTGTATTAATTCTGTCTTTGTGAACTTGGCCTATGTCATTGGAAACAGAGTAAATTTACATGGCATAATATCTGAGACTTTGCTTTGTCTGGAAATTGCAGTGCTGCTTCTGGGCTTTAACTGGTTAATGAAGTGGCACAGTTGTGTTTTGTGTTTGGGATGGTATATCTTAAGAGCTTATTTAGATTATAGCTCATCTAGGTGGCTCTGGGTAGGACCAGCTCCAGTGTTCTAGGGAAATTATCAGATGATAATTAAGATTCGATTGCATTTCAAACAATTTCTTATTGAACTGTTCTTGGAAGGAGTTGCTGTGGCATGTCCTCTTTGAAAAGGTGAAAGTTGCAAGATGCTCTTAAGAAGGACAGTTGTTGGCTTAAGAAGATGTCTGCATCCATTGTAAAAGTAACATTTTAACCAAAAGCAGTCATGGCCTAGCATGCAGGAAACTAGGATGACATCACTTTTGAAAGGTGACAGTTCTTTTATTTGCCACACCTGAAATTTTCAGGTTCGGTTTCTGTTGTTTTGTTTCAGACTGCGTTAGCATATTATAGTAAAAGGAAAATAGGTTGTTGCTGAAGAAGATAAGTAAGGTAAAATGGAAAGGGAAATGTTAAAATTCAAAGAGAGACAACTTGGTGGTGTTTGTAGGGAAACAGGGAGATACATAAATTGCATGATATCAGCTCATTCACCCTGTTTTGGCAAAGTTGTATCTTAAAAGTTCTGTCTAGCTGTATGACATAGCAAGGCTTGGGCTGCTCCTAGTTGTGTAATTACAATATACATTTGAATGCTTCAGTCCGTTCTGATCTTATGGTATCTGTGAGGAATTATGCAGGTGCTGAATAATCAAAAGATGACTGATTTGGGGGATAGTTTGGGGGGGTAATTGTAACTGCTTTTTACTTACTCACAAGTAGCTTTTATATTTCCATTCATAAGAGCACACTATTGTGTAGACATGCAAAGTTCTGGCAGATTTGTTGAAATTGCTTTTATGTTCAGAAGTTTGTGTCTGACAGACCAATAATGTGATCACAGGTTTTTTTTCCTCTAAGGAAATGAGACTCGAAGTGTTGCTAATTCCTGTCTTCAAGTTATTATGTTGTCTCTATAATATCTACTTTGTAATGTCTCTATGCTTTATAATCATAAGCTCGCTGGAGAGCAAATTGGAGTATTTATAAATACAAGAAGTGTAGAATTCAGTCTAGACTTCAAATGAATTCAGATGTGTTGTGGAATGGCAGTGAGTATAGTTACCTTGTGATGCTGTGTTGCATTGGTATGGTGAGGGTAAGCATTGACAGCTCAGTATCTGCAAGATAGCGTAAAGGCACTGAGAAGCACCTTTAGCCATTGCTACATAATTTAATTAGTAAATAATTTTGTATTACACATTTTTTTTCTATGCTACAATTGTAAATAACTAGTATTTATTTGTTAGTGTGTTCCACAGTTGTTTTTCATCACTCTTTGGCTATGTGTACCTAGCCAGTGTTCTGAGAGGCTTTCATTATATGGAGACTGAGGAGAGGAAAGAAGACTATTTTTTCCTTACTCAAAGTTTTAGTGAATATTTGACAGTTCAGTTATCTCCACTGAACTTTGAGTTGACACTGGCTGTTTAGATACTTGTATAAGATGGCTTTGTAAAATACTGGAAGACCTCTGGTGAATCGATATAAGGCAATCACTTTTTTTTTAATAATAAGAAAGGAGTAATTCTAATAGATGAAAGTGAAAAGGGTGTGGGAGATGTTAAACTCTGTGGCTATCATCTTACTTTCTAATGATCACAAATGAAAAGAAACTCCCTACAAATAAGAGAAAGTGCATTAAAAATGTTCTGGCTTTCTGTGTGAACAATAGTACTCCTATAGAAGATTATGTATGTATATTTTTTCAATATTAGTATTATTATGGATCTTGTTTCATCTGGTCTGTTTCAGGGAACTATTTCTGTGAATAGTGTCTGTTTTGAAAGTGATCTAGTCTTTCCCATGAGAAGCTGATATCAGATGAGGCTTGGGGGAGGAGGGGGGGGGGGGCAGACTTTCTGTGCAACTGTACCTCATTACAGTTTTGAATAGGTAGAAATTACAGTTATGTATATTAAATTTTTTCATTGTTTGCTTTCTACTATGCTTTTGAAAGTAGAGAAAGTACACTTAAATTGTTTTTACATGCTATTTGATTTTGTACTCAGTGTGATAAGTGACCTTTGGATGTAAGATATTCCGTGCAAGTCTAGCATGATAGTTGTCCTTGAGGTCTAATTACAGTTTGTTCCTGCAGCTCTGAAGTTCTTACTTATGATGTGAGCTTTTTTTGCTCATGGTTGAAATTATATTGTTTCTTTCTTTGTAGTTTAAAATTTTATAATTCCATTGAGTTTTGGCTTCTCATCAGCTGCTTGAATAAGCTGATACATTTTTAAAGTATGTTTGGGGTGTTTTTGTTTTTGTTGTTGCTGTTGGTTTTTTTGTTTGTATTTTAAAATAACACCTGGAAATTGAAGATGTTAAAAAAACCCAGGAAACAGTTAATGATTATTACTTCAGGTCTTCAGGTCAGTTAAGAAGTTCTGCTCTTATGGGGTTACTTTGACAAAGAAGAAATCTCTAAACAATCTTGTAAAGATTCAATATAATAAGACAATGCAAGTATGCAAAAATACCTGATTTCCAAACATTGCATTTGTAGAATACATTCAGCTGGAATTTACTAGTCTATTGTCTTTCTGTTTTCAGTTCTGCCTTTTATGGATCTGTTGAAGACCTTCGCAGTTCTGTTTTCCATACTCTAATAGTAACCCTATCTTCACTTTTTTTGCCTATAGATGAGCAACATTAGGATTAAGTTATTTCAGGTGGAATAGGGCAAGTTTATGGTTGCAGTCACTGCAAAGGTGACTGCTTCACACTCCTCACACTTTTCCTTCCAAGAACTCCCAGCTTACATAGCTGCCACTCTGAGTATTCAGTGGCTTGCAAAGCTAACAAAATTGTGGCTAGTTTTCAGTTAGGTTGGTAAATTGGATTTTCATTTCCCAGTCTGGCTCTGGGTTCCTGCAGGAGGACTAATGGTTATTAAAATGCAAATAAATGGATACTGTTAGTGTGGATTTGAAGTGGGTTATGTTGATTTTGAAATTGGATCTAACACGAGGCAAAGGTGTTTGTGTGTGTGTAAACTAAGAGAGAAGTTGAGAAGAAAAATATGCTAGGGCAAATTCAGGAAGAAGAAGGTTGAGCCCAGAGAACTTGGGAGTAAATTACAGTACACATTTTTAATATTGCTGACTTGTGAATGCCTGGAGAAAAACAGCCACTGGAGACAGGGGCAAAGGAACTGAGTCTAGTATTGGAGTGCCACTGATGAGACAGATTGTGGAATGACTGGCTGTAAAGCTCTAGAGCACATATTATCAATTTTTACTGATAAAAACACACAAACTGCTGCCACTCTGATATGTTTCAGATATTGTCAGAGCACAAGAGTATACCTTAGCGTATCTTGTGAGAATTGCTGCCTTAAGTACAAAACTAGGGAAAGGCTTATCCAAATCAATTTCCAATAAGGAGGCTCATCACAGAAAGTTTCTGGAAAAGTTTTATTTAGTTGTTACTGCTGGTTTTGAAACACTGGAAGTATGAGAGACTGGGGAGACAGCAGATTAAGGAGGATGGAAGGCAGGGTGCATGAATATGGGGGAGAATAAAAGGGCAGGCATTATTTACAAGTGAATGCATTACGGGATGTCAGGGGTTGGAAGGGATCCAAAGAGTTGAGTCCAATGCTCCTGTCAGAGCAGGATCATAATTAGCTTGAGTCACAGAGGAATGCATCCACATGGGCCTTGAACGTCTCCAGAGAAGGAGACTCCATAACCTCTCTGAGGAGCCTGTTCCAGTGCTCTATAATGCTTACAGTAAAGTTCCCCCTTCTGTTGAGGTGGAACCTCCTGCGCTGCAGCTTCCATCCATTGCTCCTTGTCCTATCACAGGGAACAAGTGAGAAGTGCCCCTGACACCCAGACCTTAGATATTTATAAACATCTATTAAATCCCTTCTCAATCTTCTCTTCTCCAAACTAAAACGCCCCATGTCCCTCAGCCTCTTCTCAGAAGGCATGTGCTCCAGTCCCCATACCATCCTCATAGCCCTTGGCTGGACCTTCTCTGGTAGATCCCTACCCTTCCTAAACTGGGGAGTCCAAAACTGAAGGCAGTATTCAAGATGGGGTCTCACCAGGGCAGAGTAGAGGGGGAGGAGAGCCTTCTTTGATCTGCTGGACATACTCTTCCCAGTATACTCCAGGATCCCATTGGCCTTCTTGGCCACTGTCATGGTAGGCCTGATAGGTCAGAATAGGCCTGAACATGTCCTGGCTTGTCCAGACATGCTTTTCTGGTCTCTCTTCTTCTGTTGTGGGGAGAAGCAACTGCGAGAAAGAGGACAAAGAACCTGGAGCTGTGGAGTCTAAGGACCCTGGCTTGCCCAGACTTGTTTTGCTCATATTTGCATCCTGTGGTGAACAAGGTACACTTGTGCCTGTCTCATGCAAGGCCTATCTTTTTCCCAAATTTGGGTAAAGCAAGCCTATGGCTTCACCTAGTATGGTCAAGCTTGGCTAACTGCCATTATGATTGGATATTCTATGTCTAAAGGCCCATTAGTCTTGGGCTACATTGATAAAAAGAGATGAGCAGGTAATGCAACATGCTCTGCCGCCATTGCTCTCTGCTTCTGGCAGTGATCCTGCCATGCTTTATAGCATTATGCTTTGCTAAGCTATAAGTCAGCTCTGCTGAATAACAAGCCTTCTGTTTTGGGCTAGTTTGTTTCCCTGGAAACTGTTTGCCTCAAGTTTACCAGGAACTGGCTTTAAATGTCTCCACACCATAGGCCTGCATAGCCAGGATGACATCCATGCTGAGACTGCCATTGCAAGACATTCTGCCTATACCTGAAAGTCTCCTGCCAAGACAGGAAGTCCTGGAGGTACACAGATCATTCAGAGAAACCAGGACCAGGTCAGAGATTCTGTCCCCTTTCCCCAGCAGCCTGTGAAGCCCGGGAAGAATCATAAGTCTCAACGGCCAATAGGACATCGATAGAGTTCTCTGGAAGTGTTTTGGTACTGTCTTAAGCTGTAGCTAGCCCTGTGAGTAAATACTTAAAGCCTCTTTTAATTTACCAATTGCCTTCTACCATATGCAGAAAGGAGTTTCCTTGAGCACATCTAGTGGGCCTGGTGATATATTGACCGTAAGAACCTTCTCTTCCAGTTCAATTAATGTTTAGATGTTGCTAGTTATTTGTTTTAGATCCAGTTATCCTTTGTATAATGTTTCCATGACTGTTGCAGATTATTATTAAAATTAATAATAGGGTGGTGAGAGTTCTGAATACCAAAATTAATAAACAATATTAATTTAGAAAAAATAATATCTTACATCAAGTAATTACCTGTCTGTTACAGCACAAGGGCATATTGCTTTCCCATGTATAACTTGTTATCCACCAGGACTCCCAGGTCCCTCTCCACAGGGCTGCTCTCCACCAGATTACCTCCCCCACCCTGTACTGATGCAGTTTATTATTCCTCCCCAAGTGCAGGGCTCTGTATTTGTCCTTGTGTAACCTCATTTGGTTCCTCTGTGCCCAGCTCTCCAGTCTTTCCAAGTCTCACTGGATGGCCTCCCATCCTTTAGCTGTATCAGCCAAGCCTCCCAGTTTGGTGTCGTCAGCAAACTTGCTGAGCAGACACTCTGTCTCCTTATCAACATCATTGATGAAGATGTTGAACAGGACTGGACCCCGGGGGTACTCCATAGTTAAAGCTCTTCAGCTGGACCTGGCACCGTTGATCACCACTCTTTGAACTCTACCTTGTAACCAGTTCCTAATCCACCTCACTGTCTGCTCTAATGGATCTGTTCTAAGTACTGACCCATTCAAAGTAGAAGAAAACTAGGTTGAAACGGAGACATCATCAATTGGAAGTGAAATCATGTGGAGCAAGGGAGTCCTTACAGAATTGATTAAAGCTACAAAATATGCAGGAACAATAATGAATGTAGTTGTTCCAATTGCTTTTTTTTTATTGGTACTGTTTTCAATTAAAAAATACTAGAAAGGAATCATAAGCAATGGTTATATATCAAGCTGCATGTGTCCCTAAAGAGAGGTACTGCAAATCAATAGTATCCACAAAACTGATATACAGAATTTAATAGAAACTTGAAAGCCCAAGATGTGTATTTGTATTGTGAGGACATAAATTAGCTGAGTTGAAAAATATTTTTTCTGCTAAGGAGCATAAGAGAGAGCTTCAGCTAAGGTCCAGGAGGAGAAGCCCTACCAGATGTGTTGCTGCCCTGTTTGGCAGGCACACAATCTAGTGTGTCAGCTCAGTGGAAAACTGTAGCTTCAGTGTGGCTTCTGTTTTTGAATATTTTCAGGAACAAAGACAGTATTATTTTTAGGTACAAAAAGGGAAATCACATAGGTAGTCACTACATTTATTAGCAGTGATTAGTAAATAAGAACAGTTGAACTGGGTCTGCTTTTGAGTTGTAGAATGCATAAACAGGGAAATAACAGAAATTTCCACCTAGTACATATATCTCCTGGTTATTTTAACATGAGGGATAAGATTCAGTATTTCTGTAACTTCTACATTCTGTACACTGTGTGGCAGTTGTAGCTTTTAGGAGACCAGTTTCCTTAACTTTAAGATTTTGTTTCTTAATCTAATAGAGAGAAATCTGAGTATTTCAAACTATTGCAGTGAAAAGGTTGCTCTGGAAGTTAGGAGCTACTGTCCTGCTTGTTACAATGTGTGTTTAAGTAGGGTGCTGTGGAAAGAAAGGTAGTTCTTTAAATGTATGAATGTGTGTGTAATACTACAAGTTAGAATTACGTTTGTTGCAAATAAAGTGTTGTCAGATTTGAAGGAATTCATCTTAATGAAATAATGCTCATAAAGTTTGGAAAAGAAAGGTTTCAACAAAGGTTTCATGAAGCATTTTCATACTGGGGAAGTTTTTGGAGTGGATTTCTCACCCCCCCCCCCCCTATTTGTGTTGTTGTTTTTTTTTTT
>VWZI01005964.1:170138-317012 GCA_013396835.1 Psilopogon haemacephalus
AAAAAAAAAAAACCACAGAACAAATTCTCCCCAAAATAACCAACCACGAAAAAAACCAAACCCCAAACAACAACAAACCCATCCACAAAATTATCAGAAATCCTGCAATGTTCAATTCACAGTTCAAAAAATATACACAGTGATGTTAGCATTTTGTAAGTGGAACACTATACATCTTGGAAAGATTGGATTTTGATTCAACTAGTAGTCAAATAACATAGAAGCGGTCCTTCTGCAATACATGTAGAGAAAGATTATGTGTATTTTTACCTACATATAAAAGCAAACCAAACTTGAGAAAGTCCAAGTGAAGAAATAAAATACAGTTAACCCGGCCTTTGTTTTATTTGGAGAGTTTTGGGGTTCTGTTGGAGATCCAAGTAGTTACTTTTCAAACTTAAGTCCATATGCTTAAAGGAAGAGCTACACCAGCTTTTCCCAAAAAATTCTTGGCTGATTTGGTCTGTTCAGGAATATGCTTAGCTCCAAAGTACAGATGACCTACTTAAAAGAGAGATCTCTGTTTCATGATATCTTCAGTACTTACTGTAAGCCTGTTTTAAAGCAAAAAGTGCTCTTGTACCTGAGACTAAGTTGTCTCCATTTAGTGAAGATGTGTTTGAGATTAAAATCCAAAATGGAGTTCTGAACTTCAGTCAGCGAGTTACTCGTGATAGCAGAAATTTTTAACAGCAAAATAGCTAACACTGCTAATTTAGAATAATAGAACTCTAGTGCTTCCAAAATATAGAAAAAAATGTTAGTTTGTGATAAACATAGGATCACGAAACTTTAGAAGTTGGAAGGGACCTTGGAAGATCTAGTTTAAGCTCCATGCCAGAACAGGATCAGGTAGAGTAAGTCGCACAGGAACACATCCAAGTGGGTTTTGAAGGAGACTCCACAACCTCTCTGGGTAGCCTGTTCCAGTATTCTTCCACCCTCACAGGGAGAAAATTCTTCCTCATGTTTCCATGGAACTTCCTATGCCTCAGCTTCCACCCGTTGCCCCTTGTCCTGTTACTGGTCATGACCAAGCAGAGCCTGGCTCCAGCCTCCTGGCACTCACCCTGCACATCTTTATAAAGATTGATGAGGTCACCTCTCAGTCTTCTCTAAGCAGCAGAGCCCCAGCTCCCTCAGGCTCTCCTCCTAACAGAGATGTTCCATTCCCTTCATCATCTTTGTGGCTCTGCCTTGGACTCTTTGGAGCACCTCCCTGTCCTTCTAGAACTGAGGGTCCAGACCTACATACAGTATTCCAGATGCAACCTTGCCAGGGAGGTGCCCCCCCCAAAAAAAAATCCTCCCCCCCTCAAGAAAAAGAGGAAAAAGGTACATAATGCATCTGGCACGTTAGCATGTCTCACTGATCTGCGTGGAAACACAAAAAAAATCTAGCAGAAAAGTAAAAAAATCTTTTGCCCTGATCTGCCTGCATCTCAGGAAAATATTTTTCATTCTCAGGTTCCCTTTAAGCTGTATTTTAGGGTAGCTAATGAAGGTATGCAATAAATTGAATGGTACACAGTAGCATATATACTAATATGTGAAGAGCAATAGACAATCCAGTACAGCAATCTATACCACATATCCAAACCACTTTATGGCTACGCATTAAGTCAAAAATAAATCATGCCAGGCACACTGAAACTTACTACCTTCTGGTAACAAATAGCAGTCAATATTACTCTTAACCTTTGTTCTGTCTGCACTTCCCAAGATCTTTGTTCTTAATGACAGCAGATAATCTTGAAGCACAGTCCTCTTACTGAGTTCTTGCCAAAGCCATTTTACACTTGATCATCTAGTGGAGAAGAAAAACATCCATGTTAAAGTAGTGTTTTTTCACTAGTTTGAGAGGTCATGAGGTTGGATGAAGAGCAAAGTGACATTTGTCTGTAGAAAAGGATGATCCTATAGATTCTATCCTTAAATGATACTGGTTAAGAATAACTTTTGTCATTCAGAACATTTCTGAAGTGAGAGAGGGAAGACTATGGAAGTATGACTGGTAGTCAGAAGGGCTGTGTATTCTTGACAGCAGAAGCTACCTTGAACAAGTGGCCTTGCAGGGGCCCTGAATGCCACAGCAGTATGCTCTGTATGAAGACAGTGAAACTACATCAGTCAAGCATACGGTCTTGCTTATGAGTCTGTATCGACAGAATGTCTCAGGTTTGCTCAGACTGATGACGTGCTTGCTGAAAAGTCTTTCTTTTTAAATGTTTCACATAGGTTAGGTTAAATCTCTATGGCCTGTTTGTTTCATACTTTATGCAGCAGATGTAATACTTAGAATGGACACTTCATCAAGAAAAGAACAGCCTAGACAATGGAGTATCTTAAAATCCTATAAAGAAAAAACAATGTAAAGTGTACTTCTGAACTTCGCATTGCCTTAGAATGAGGAATGAATCTAAAAGGAGTTACCCAGCAATTTAGCAGTTCTTGATAGAGGGTGAAATGAAGGAGAAAAAAAAAAATCAGTTGCTTAGGTGTCTGTAGTTATAGTCTCTGATTCTTTGGAATCTTCCTGTCTCTGTTTCCAAGTACCCTGTATCAAGACTGTGTCCATGTCAAACCTCAGCATCCCTCATCTGAAATGATGGTGCATTTTAATACCATGTTAGATCCCCATGAGAAATTATATTATTTTTATATAAATGTGATCTTAAAGTAATTCTCAATCTCTGTTCTGTTTCACATCTGCAAGAATAGAAGTCATACTTCCACACTCAGCCTCTCAACTGCAACACTTCTAGTAAGCTTTGCAGGACTTGCACAGCAGACCTCTATGAGTTTTTTATTTCTTTATTCCAATAACTGTATCTCAATCAACAAGTCTTTATTAAAACTAATCAAAGTTTTCACACACTCTCTGCACTTTCCATAAGCACCTTTTCTTGCTACTCAAAAACATACCACCTACCGGCTTCTAAGGTGTTTTAAAAATAGCTGTTAGAGTATCACAAGTTCAGGCTTGACTTAAAGTTCAAAAGAAGAAAAAAGAATGCTTAGCTATAATATAAGCGTATTGAATAATTCAAAATGTTGGTATCACACTTAATCCATCCAAAATTGCTTGCCTTCAGCATCCTATGATACAGTTTTAAGAGGCTTACTCCTACACAGCTATTTGAAATATGTTCAGGAAGATTCCTTTGAAAACTTAACTTGATGTTAAACTTCCGTTTTGTTTGTGAATATGAAAGCTAGGTGTTTGGTATGCAGGGATGGGAAGAAGAATGTGTGCGTAACTACCTGCAACTACCCGTAGAAATGTTGTGGTTTTAGAGACACGTTTTATGATGTCTTTGGTGTTGTTTTACCCCCAACCATATGCAGGATACACATAATGAAGAAAGCTTCAGCTGTATACTTTCCAAGAAGTGGATGTCATGACCATGAAAAACTATTTCACCAAATGCTTTTTAGTTTAATACTTCTAGAAAATAGATTTCCTGTTGCAGCAAATTGCTAACAGATTGATAGGGTGATGAAGTTCCTTACTCTTCTTTAGTTAGCTTAATCCTGTAAAGAGCATTAGGTGCTTATATTTTATGATGTGTTTTGTTTTATATAGAATAATATATTAGCCAAAGTTAAAGAATTTTAATATTCTGATGGGAAAGAATAATTTGATGGTTTAACCCATGAAGTCATTAAATGTAGGATTGTAGAACATCCTACGCTTCATTTAAATTCAGATTACATGCCATATTTTTGTGGGAAAAAATACTTAGATTGTTTGGAGTTCCATAATTCTCAGGCTGGTGTGTAGCCAGTGTGCCAGACTGTCCCCTTTGCTGCTTTCCTTTTGGAAAAATTGTTGATCTGAAGGGGGCTGAGATTGAAGAATGGTCTGTTAATGCAGCTGTTGAGAGCAACCGCTGAGATGTGAGCCTAAGCATGTATTTGTGTACTTATTAATAAAGATAAAATGGGAAACTGGAAAAGTATCTTTTGTAGTGTAAAAGTAGAGAAAAGTTTGAGCATCTGGCTTCCTCTAAATTAAAGGTTTGGTGTTTTTCCTGTTAGTTGACTATAATATTTCGTAATGGTCAGTAATTTTTTTGGTCTATAAATGCGTTTTTATTGTTTCAGTTAATTTTATTGTTCTTTTTTTCTTTTTTAAACAGGATATTTCTGCTCAAGAAAGCAATATATTAGGGGCGTTCTGTGATATGAATGTAAGTTGTCCATTTTTAAACAGGTGCACATCACCTAAAAACTTTAAAATAGCTATGTTTGTTCCTCTGTATAGTGTAGCTTTTGAATTTATAGGATGCCTGAATGGATATAGCATGTATTGTTCAAACTAATTTTTTTTCTTTTTAATCAAATATTTCTAGGATGTAGAAGTACCATTGCACTTGCTTCGTTATGTTTGTCTGTTTTGTGGAAAAAATGGCCTTTCCCTCATGAAAGATTGTTTTGAATACGGAAGCCCTGAGACACTGCCATTTCTTATAGCACATGCGTTTATCACAGTGGTATCTAATGTAAGTATTGGCTTTAGATCACTGAATGTTACAAAAAGTAAAAGGACAAAAATTTGAAAGAATTCTGTGGGACCAAGAAGGAAGAGAAATGCTTATAAGATTTTTCTTATTAGAAATGTGAGGTTTGCTTTTCCACTGAGCATTTTGTCATCTAAACCCTATACATTTTTTCTAATCATACAAGTAGTTTTTCTGGTTTTCACCTAGATAGGAAAATTGGAACAGCCCCAGAAAATACTTTAAAAATGTTGTGAAATTATATTTCTGTCTCTAAAATTGTGTGATGGAAATGTTTTAAGCTTTTTCAGGCTACATTAGCTTCTTACCTATTTCCTATGCAGCCTAGGAAAAGCCTACGAATTTCCTGTGATTTTATATAATTATACATAGTTTCAGCATAGACATAACTATCTTTTATTCTCACTTAGGTGTAGAATACATATCCTCCATAATTTATTTCTTTTGAAATAATGGTGGATTTTGACTAGCAGAAATACATATTGATTTCAGTGGAGATTTCAAAGGACAAGAGAGATAGAAATAAAAGTCTCTGAAAAAGGACATAACGTAATGGGAGAAGTTGTGACCTGTCCATGGATGTTACATGTGGACAAAAGGAAAACAGTAGTTTATTATGTGTTGTATGAAGCAGGTTTAACACAATTTTAACATTGATTACAAATTTAAATACTTAAAATCAGATTCTTTACATACATTTTGCCTCCTTCTTTGTTGCTGCTACTGACCAGCCAGGATGATGATATAAGTAAGGACTGGAATACATCTCTATAAAGGGAACCAATGACTGAAGGAAGACTAATGTTGGTGATCTATATTGCTCGTTCCAGATCCTTTTAGTTTAATAGTTCTTAACTTGTAGGCCAGAGAATGAGTAGGACCATTATATGGTCTGTTCTTGTATGCTAGCACAGGAGGACTCTTGCAGAACCTCTGGATATTGAATTGTGGAGGTAGGTTGTCTTTTGCCCCTTTCTGTATGATCTGATGAACTTTCAAGCAGTAATCTGATTAGTTTTTTATTCTCCAGCTGTTGTCACTGTAGCCTGTGGTTCTTATCATTTGCGCTGCTGAAAACGCGTAGTCTTGTAGGTTATTCTGATTTAGAAGTACATTCTAGTCATGGAACCCAACTTTTCTGCATGTCTTGATTTCTTTTTTTTGTGAGAATGAACAAAATGTTTCTAAACAATGAGTGGCAGCTCCATATCACACCAGTATATTTTTTTCAACAAGCATTCTGACTACAAATCCCATTTCCTAGCTGCCATACCAGTGAATGTTGATAAACTTTCTGCTTTTGTTGTCCTTTTTTCTAGGTCATTCTTTTCTCCACATAAATTATTTTCTTCATTCTTAGTGATGTTCCCTAACCAAAAATACTTCTCAACAAAGTTTCTGCTGTCAGCAACTGCTTAGCAACTGTGTTTATCTTTTATTCTAGTAGGTATTAAGTTTAGCTGCCTCTTTCAACGATTTTAGATTAACAATATGGTTAAACCTGCCAGGCAAAATGAAATTCAACCCTAACCATAACCAGAAGTACTGTTTCTTCAACTTTTTCCAGCAGTGTGACTTTCACCATTCAATTAAAAACTTTGTTTTGAGCTCTCTCTGGCTCTGCTGGCAAATCTGTGTGACTTAGACGAAAGCTGTTTTGAAAAACAGACCAAACAAAAAAACCCCAAACAAATGAAAAATACCAAACCCCAAAATAAACAACTTTAGATTTTATCTGTGTGTTTACTACAGAAAATGCAAGAAAGTGTACGTGTACTTTATGCATTTTGGTGTCATTCAGTGTACCTGTTAGCAGTGCTTTTGACTTTCAAATGCAAGATGCTTATTAGTTCTGAATGAGGCAGATAATTTTTATTTTACAAAATATAATTTACCTTGCTGATATTTAAAAAAAAAATATTTTCTCTGTCCTTATAGTGGTGCATAAGCTTCTGATTTTTATGTAATGTTTCTGTTTCCCTGCCTATTTTTATATAATTGCAACATAATATATCTATCTTAGATAAATATAAGTAATTTAATAAATGTTTCTGATAGTCTGTGAAATTATATCCCAGTTCATGTGAGTTTGTGGGAGTTGCAGATAGTGTGAGACTTATGACTATGTTGATAATAGCTCAGTGAGCAACACTGCAGTGTCAGCTATTAACTGGTTCACAGTGTATAAAACCAGAACCATAGTTAGTGTGTAGTGACTCTCAAATAGAATTTCACAGCTATCCTAACTCTCAAGAGACATTATTGTAAAGACTCCCTAGAAATATCCATGCTGAAATAAATTTTTAAATCCATGAGATGAACAAGTTGTTTAGGTACTGCCTAAACGTTTCAAAAGTCTTTTCAGAAAAACTATAGTGTGAACCAACCAACTTCTCACTAAAAGGTTAGGCTTAGTAGTAAGCTCCAGGACATGAAGTAGGTAAAGCTGGAAATGGTAAACTGAAATCAGGAAACATTCAACTTTCAGTAGACCAGGTTGCCTAGTGGTGTAGAAAGCATTTGCTGTGTATCTTCCACAGAAGAGGGAGGATATCTCCTTAAGTGCACTCTGCAGGTGCATGTAAGAGAAAACCATTACCACAGATTGAACTCTGTGAAGAACCAAACTATTATTGATGCCTCTTTAATATGGAGGACATGAAAATTATTGTAAAGTTGTTTCTTTGAATTTTTTTTAATCTGACAAATCTCAGTTGAGTAAACATCTTTGTCAGACAAGCTTATGTTTGTAATAATAAAGCTAGCAAGTGTAATGTAATGCAGTTTCCTCACACAGAAAGTTGGCTAGTTGACACTCTTGTTCTTTCTCTAGCTCAGGGCTCTGCAAGATGCATTTTTAGCAGCCTGCATTGTGGTAGGACTGACTATTCCTTCTTAGAATATTTCTTCACTGTCTTTTTTTAGTTAGATACATGGTTCCTCCTTTCTTCCCATATTTCATATTCCTTGGTATTTGCATAGTCTACCTGATGTTGTGTTGGTCTCCTTAAAGAGCTAGCACACATGGGGAAATCAGTAACAGCTTGTTCTGTAAGGGGTTCATCCCTCACTGAAAAGGCCTTTCATTACTTCGTTCTGTACCATTTCAGTTCTGGGGATGCTGAGGAGGAGTAACTGCCCTCTTAGTGGAGAATTAATTGAAATAGTGCTGATATTTTCCAAAATGTTGGTTTAATTGTACTGTATGAAAATTCAGAACTTTAGTCAGAAGTAACAACTGTTGAGAGATGCGCTGCCTTTGACAATTAAGCTGCCTAGATAAAGAACAAATAAAAGAAAAACAAAAACTGCTGGAGCTTCAGAATAGAACAGATGCTGTAAATACTTTGTCCTAAAAGCACTGAAAGAAAAAAAAAAAAATCTGATCTAAGTAGGGAATTTTAATGTAACTTTGTATATGCTAGTTTTATGTCACTTACACATGTTATGTCATTTTATTGAAATAATTTTCATCATGAACTCAAATATATGAAATTACATCTTCATTTGTAATGAGAAATCCATTAATATGGTTCTGAGGATTGAGGTTGTATATAGTGCAAGTATACAGACAAATGGCTTTAGAAGTTTGAATTAATATAGAGTGAAAAATGCTGTGAGCGATATATGATATGTAAATGAAATTATCAAAACATTTATTTCACAAAGAAATATTTTTTATTTCATATTACATATGAAAAAGAGCATGTGGTGTTAAAAATCAGTTTATGTAAATACAGTAGAGTCTTTGTTATGCTTGCAGTTCCATGTCAAAAACATTGTTTAATTCCTGTTTCTGGAACAAGCACTTTCTTTGGGATGTAATAATTTTTCTCTTCTTGAGACTGTTAATTAGATCAGAAGCTTATTCCAAATTTTGTCTTTTTTGCAATGCGAAGATTGGTCTGGTTTGCCTTGCAAAGGAGGTTAGTATTGTTACTGCGTAGTTTGAGTTGGACTTTAAAATAGTAAGGCTGAAAAAGTCTTTTACAGAACTAACTCAGTTTATGTGGCTACTTCTGAAAATGCGCAAATGCTGATGATACAGTTTTATCACAGCTTGGTATTTTTCTTTCTTGGCAAGAGGAGAATTTAGATTTTTTTGCATACTGAATTTCCCAAAGTTGTGAGAATTTAGTCCTTAGGCAGAGTTTATTACATCAGTTGCAAAGATTAAATGTTCTTTTCAGAATCAACATGAAGATGTAAATTGGCATGACAACATTGAGTGACTGATAACTGTAGCTGTTCACAAGATTTATGTGTGCAGGTGACTAAAATTATGTGGGTAGTAGTAACAGCTGCTAATGTTTCATCTGTGCTTGATCCCTTACCTGGCACGTAGTTGTCTTTCTGTAACAGGTTTAACAGGCTCAGCATTCCTTTTTTGAAATGCAGATGGAACTTCTGACTTACCTGTGTAAGTAGTTTGGTTAGTCCCCTTTTTTTTGCAGTGGTGCTAAATAGCTGTTTCAGGGTTTTTATCACTGCATGTTTTCTTTTTCCATACAGTTTTGCAAAGATGGTAAAAGCAGAATCGTAGATATTGGAATGCAAATATGGTAGTAAAGAAACCTGTGCTTAATCACTTTTTATAAACCATAATTTTATTTTATAGGATATATAAGCCCTAAGAAGGAAAACACCTACACAAATCAAATAATTCTACTTGATTTAGGAACTATTTGCAAAGAACAGGAAGAATGGAATCATTTTATTGTAGACTTTATAAGAAAAAGGAGCAAGAAACCCCATAAGGCTGAGTAGCATTTTTTCCTAATGGAGAAACTATAGAAAACAGAAAAAATAAGACGTGGGCAGTATGTAACCAGTTACACAAAATTTGTATTTTCCAGTTGACTAGAAGAAAAAATGGACCTCCTGTTTATAAGTTGCAGAAGCATTTCTAACATAGGTTTTGTAAATTAGAAAATTAAGGAGCTGAAAGAATGAATGCTGAATGAAAAATGACAGCAAAGCCTTTTATTAAAGTGGGGTTGCACGTGCAAATGTACCAGCAATTTAATTTTTACCATTCTCATGAAATGTTATTAATGAAATTTTTTATCTATTTATGTTTTTGCATTATAGATCAGAATATGGCTACACATCCCTGCTGTCATGCAGCACATTATACCCTTTAGGACTTACGTTATCAGGTAAACTTTTAATTTTAGAATTTTTCTTGCGGGACTTTTTGACAGCACCTATTTCTCATTTCAGCTGATATACTTGAATTGTTCAAATTCTGCTCTGACTGTATCATTTCATCAAGGAGAGTGAAGATAATGTTTAAAGTTAGTTTGGGAGGTTCCTTGCATCTATTTGGTTTCAGTATCAATGAGATCACTCTTGTTAATAGCATTTTTAGTGTGACATAAAGCCCCATTCTGACATGTTGTGACAAGTTTAGTTGTAATACAGTTTCACTTACCACAGTATCTTCGTAAAACTTTACATAACATTTACAATGAGACAATGTAAGTAGAAAGCAATTTGTAGTCATGGAGATGTCCTATACTGAATTTCACTGAGTTTTAACACTGCTATGCATTTTGATGTCCTGTGTTTCCATCTGGAAGGAACTGAAGTGTGATCAAAGGTCTACTTGCACTTTTGTGTATCTAAATATGTTAATCTCTAAAGATTTTCTTTATATCAAGTTGCTTACCATGAAAAACACTTTAAAATTAATGTAAAGATATTTAATTATACAGCAATTTATTCAGTTTTTCAGAGCAACAGAAAAAACTCAGTGAGCTGCTGATGAAATCAGCTTGCAGTGTGTATCTGCCCAAAGGTCAAGAGGTGTGGTTACAGCTAATTCTCCTTCCAGTGGCCTAGTGTTAAACTTTTCTGGTGCAGACAACCTAAATGGCAACTGCTCTTGCACAGGCCCTTATCTTCTCAATGGCTCTGGATTTCCTATAACTGGAATATTGGAAATGAAATTAGACCAATCATAGCAACAACAATAAAAGTGCCTTTACAGATTATATGGTCTTAACTAGGCAAGTATAAAATCACAAAACAAAAAATTACATGGCCGATGAAGAAGTGCACAGAAAAGAAGTCTTAGAACTATGTTGCATATTTAGAAATGTTCTGGTTTCAGTTGTAAAGAAATATGACTAATAATGTAAGTACTGTCTTGACTGTTTATGTGGGTTGCTATAATGTGGTTTCTATCAAAATTATATCAGCAAAGAGGAGAGTATGCTGATCTTCTATTAAAGCATAGAACTCTTTGACTTACAGTTCAGTTGTGTGCATTCCTTTAATGGTGATGTGTTGTTTTAAAAATCTTATAATGGTAATAATCACAATTCAGACAGGCAGGATATCTTCAACTTTTTGTCTCCATACGTATCCCATTAATGGCTGTTCATGTACCTGGGAATTTGGTTTTTGAGCCTTACCTTCTTTTTGCAACCTATGGAAATTTAAGAGTGTTGAAGGATCAACAGTTAGAAACAGGCTAATAGGGAACTTGAGTGAGACAGAATGGCACAGCTTGCAGTCTGATATTAATCCTCACATGTTTGTCATTCTATAATTCTTAAAGCATTTTCTGTTTTATAACTCTTTTATAATGTGGACATAATTAGGGATACTAGAATGAATAGATTTTTTTTCCTTTTGTTTTTCCCTTCTTTTTTTTCCCTTTCATCTCTTCCTCCTTACCCATAGAATTGTAGAACAGCTTGAGTTGGAAGGGACATTAAAGATCATCTGGTTCCAACCTCCTTGCTTGTGGGCAGGGACAGCTCCCACTAGACCAAGGTGCTCAAAGCCTCATTCAGCCTGGTTTTAAACACTTCCAGGGATGAGGTGTCCACAACTTCCCTGGGCAACCCATTTCAGTCTCTCACCATCCTCATATTGAAGACCTTCTTCCTAATGGCCAATCTAAATCTACCCTGTTCTAGTTTAAAGCCATTGCACCTTGTCCTATCACTGCATGCCATTATAAAAAGTCCCTCTTCAGCTTTCCTGTAGGCCCCCTTCAGGTACTGGAAGGTCACTATAAGATCACCTCCGAGCCTTTTTCAGACTCAGTAGACTCGAATCCCTCAGACTGTCCTGGTGAGAGTTGCTGCAGCCTTCTGATCACTTTTGTGGCTCTTCTCTGGACCTTCTCCAACAGGCACATGTCCTTGTTTTGGCAGCTCCAGAGCTGAGTGCAGTACAACAAATGGATACAAAAATACAAGTAATACAAGTAAAAATGTGACTTATCGCCAGCTTATTGCCATAAATAATGCCCTTGATGTTTGTTCTCAGTACTTACAATATGTTCATGTCACCATAGAATGGTTTAGGTTGGAAGTGACCGCGAAGATGTTCTGGTTCCAAACAACACACACACACGCCCCACTATAGGCTGGGACTCTTCCCACTAGAGGTCAATCAACAAGATATATTAGTGGAAAACAGTAGCAATTCAGAGAAGGAAAGTGATGTTCTCCCAGCTTTTCACAACTGAGTCCTGATGGGAGAGCTGAGGTTTCTCAATGGGACACAAGGCTTACAGGTCATATAGCAAAAATAATCTCTAGTCCTATATCTTTAAATGGGACAGAAGTTAACACATGCTTTTGGTAAAAGATTACTTTATTGATGTATGCAACTCATCCCATTTGTCTGTCAGGCTTACAGATCTTGTGTTAGCAGTGTAGGTCTCAAGGTCTCCATCTGCTTTTTACTTCAGTGACAAAAAGGGCAAATAATCCTCAATGCAGCAGCACAGCACCTTTGCAACAAATCCTGCAATAGCTTTTGCTGCTGTGCAAGCTAAGAATGAGTTTGGAGAGAGTTTTAGTCTAGAATGAGCTCTTGGGAATCCAAGTGATTTGTAGTCCAAATGGCTGCTCATGTAGATTCCTTGCAAGAACTGCATTTTGGCGTGATGATCAGCATAAGCAGAAAGAGAGATCACCCAACTGGCATCTTAGCAGCATTTTTTTACAGATGAGGTTAACCTTTGTGTGCCAGTTCTGTCATTTAAAAATTTATTCTAGGAATTAATAAAATCAACAGCAAAGTGTGTATTCATGTAGAACAGACCTCTGCTGGAATTTGCAAAGAGCTGTGTGTAGCATTAGCACTACCCAATACTGTATTCAGTCTTAACCCTTTCTCCTGCCCTCCTTTTTTTCTGTCTCCCACTTCAAGATGGATCCTGTGAGATTTTTTATAATGGCTTCATGTCTCTGTCCCAGTTATGGAAAAATAGAATGCTCTGTGCTCAAGCATACTGGGAGGAAATTGCAAGTGGCAGTTGCTCCTGTGTTATTTGAGTACTCTCAGCAAAGGGCCCAAGATTGGTGTGGTATATGCAGAGGACATCGAAGCTTTGAGCAGAATTGTTGATCTGCAATAGTTCCTGCGGAATACAGTGAGAGACAATTCACCTGAAAGAACTCAGATATCGTCTACTTAAAAATATTTTTCTCAAGAATCTGGGGTTTTTTCGAGAGTCCCCAAGACCACTCTTTGCTAGTGTCAGGAAATGCACTTGTGATATGCCTATAAGCTTTCAAATGCAAAAAATATTTAACTCCTCCAAAAATCTGAAAATTTATGCTGTAGATACAAAGAATAGATAAGTCAGGACATAATAGCCAGGGACTAAGGTGAATTCTTCATTCCACTGGGGAGCAGTGACTCATTCTGCTAGATACTGCTTTTGCATCTGTGGTCCACAAGAATCATATTAAGGGAAAAAAGATTATTTCACAGCTGAGTAGTGGAGATCCTGAAATGCATGATATGATTGTAAGCATTACATCATCATGGAACTGCTCCAGCAAAATAAAATAATTTCAGTCGACTAAAACAAATGTAAAATAAAATTTATGTATGTGTTGCTTACACGTAGATAATATATATTCACCAGTTATTTTAAGTAAGCCAGACTGGCAAGGCAAGTCTTATACATCTATAATCTATCCTCTATGTACGCATATTAAAAAATGTGTGTTTCTTTTTGAAAGCCTAATTTAGGCAAGCCCATCAGATTCACAAAAGTAAATAGATCCTGAAGTGTTGTTTGTATATTCCTTTAAGATGTAATGCTCACCAGAATTATAATGATAAAAAATTAGGAATAAAAGAATCTGAAATAATAGAAGCTATTATTAAGCTGTTACATGAATCAGTCACATAGTCACATTTATATCCTATATACAGTTCTCATTGTTCCATCTCACAGAGATAATAACAACTACCTAGGTGGTAGAGGAAGGATGACAAGGAAGGTAGAGCATAAAAAATCAGACTGATAGGAAGAAAGACGTAGTCTAGGATGTTTTTTTGACAGGGAAGTAGTTGTTATGTGAGTTATATGAAGGCAATAAATAGAGAATGATAATTCACAGTTTTTCAGAACTGAGAAATGGAGAACAAGCAATGCAGTTGTCAGGTAGCAGATTTAAGAGTTAAAGGGAATTGTTTTTCAAACAAATGGAATTGTGGAACTGACAGATACTGTTTAATGAGAAATCCAGAAGTATAAATACAAAGAGATAAATTAATTCACAGTATTAGATAAGTTGATCCATTTTTTTAATATATAGGATAAATTTTTAATCTGCCTTTAATGTGGCTATTTTGGACTAAATAGAATAGTCTCACTGTTGTTATATAAGGCAATGGGGCAAATTTACAGTTAATGTGAGGGAGGACACGTGTTAATTGCCAGTACTGTCTAAATATTTATTTTTTAAAAATAATAATGATGTTCTTCTGATAAAAATGGACCCAGTTTACTGATACAGATAGGTTTAGGCCACTGCATCTTTCCACAATAAAAATCACACTTGGCCTACTCTGCAAGTTTCTTTCTTTTAGTTCTTGTGGTAAACATATGATAATATTTGATCTATGACCATTGTAAAAGTCTCCATAAATGTTTTATTGTAGATGAAATTTACTATCTTCAGGATTTGTGCTATGCCAGGTTTCATTAAAAAAAAGCTCTAGGTTGCACCTTAACAAGTAAAAGGTGTTCTTTTCTCTGGACCTTTCTTTAGGGACTTGGCAAGCCAGATTTTATTGTTCAAGTTCTTCTTTAGCTGTAGAAATGCATCTGCATAATGGTTTCAGTTACTATAAAGTGGGATTTAAAAAAAACCTGCTACCTCTTTATGTTATAATACAGAAAACAAGGTAGAAGTCTGAGACTTGGACTGCAAGAATCTCAAAAATGTTGTAGCATGAGTTTTATGAATGAAAGTAGGTTTACAGTGATCCTCTTGCATTAAAATTTTTAAAAACCTGAACATTTTGGGTAAACTAGTATAGTTGCATCACCAGACTTTCAGATGAAAATCCTGTTCAAAAAATATAGTGAAGCTACTGAAACTCTAGTTATGTAGATGTGTCCATTTCCACTTGTATGTTGCATACAAAAACTCTTTATAAGTCCTATGTATAGTGAGAAAATTATTTATTGTACCATCTTTGAGATCTTTAGAAATGCTTGACCAAAATATTGACTAAGGTTTGATGTGCATTGTGAACATTGCAAAACTTTTGGAACTATGGCCGATTATAGCTTGTATATGAAGATGAAGAAATAAACACTGATTGGCGGTTGCCTACAATCCTACTGAATTTACTGTGTTTTGTAACATGGACCAATTTTTTTATTAGTGTAACTCCTTTCACCTGCCTGTAGGTTAAAGGTAGGTCACTGGCTCTGGTTTGCTCCTGAACTTTTCCACATGAGCATTCCCTTCTCAGAGCTACTTTTACTTTGTTTAGAACTTACAGCACAGAATCATTACTTTTTTGCCATGATTTGATTTCCAGTGCTGCACATAAGACAAATTTCACAATTATTAACAGTGATAGATGTGTTTGCCTTGGCCCTGAACAGTGCTCTTTTTGTCCTACCCTTAATTTCTATTTGCAGTCACTACGATTACAGCAGATTCTCTTTTCTATGTTTGACAAAGTTAAGTATCATTTAAGTGTGTTTATTTTAAATCCTCTACACAAGAGCTGTGAAAAAAGGCCTCAGTCTAAATAAGAATCAGGGCCTGTATTTTTACTTTTGTTTAAAATTTACTGATGTTTATATTATGTCAATGCAAAGGAATGGTGCATAAATCTAGTTAAGTGTAGTTTAATATCTCTTGCATTTTTATTAAAAAAAACAAAAGAAACATCTATTTGGGTGATCTCCAAGGATAGATCCAGGCTTAGGCTGTCAAATGGATGATTATCACATTTCTGTGTGGTTATATCTAACTTGGATGTAGTGAAAACTTCAAAATGCTGAAGTACAGCATTTACTCTGCTCTTGTCAGACCCTACCTGGAGTACTGTGTGCAGTTCTGGAGCCCCCACCACAAGAAGGATGTGGAACTGTTGGAGAGAGTCCAGAGGAGGGCCACAAAGATGATCAGAGGGCTGGAGCACCTCTGCTATGAGGACAGGCTGAAAGAGCTGAGGCTTTTCATCCTGGAGAAGAGAAGGCTTCCAGGAGACCTTTTAGTGGCCTTCCAGTATATGAAGGGGGCCTACAGGAGGGCAGAGGAGGGACTGTTCACAAGGTCTTGTAATGACAGGATGAGGGGTAATGGGTTTAAACTGGCAGAGGGGAGATGTAAATAGGGTGTTAGGAGGAAGTTCTTCACAATGAGGGTGGTGAGAAACTGGAACAGGTTGCCCAGGGTGGTTGTGTCTGCTCCCTCCCTGGATGTGTTCAAGGCCAGGTTGGATGAGGCCTTGAGTGACCTGTTCTAGTGGGAGGTGTCCTTGCCTATGGCGTGGAGTTGGAACTGGATAATCTTTGAGGTCTCTTCCAACCTAAACCATTCTATAATTCTAAAAAAATAATGTGCATACTTTTTATGTGTGTACTCTGTAATCTTTAATTGTTTCAAATTAATTTCAGGAAAGCTGTTTCTAAAATTTTTTCTCAGACATTCACTTTAGAAGACATTCTCAGTGATTTGTATAGAATCAGCCAGGTTGGAAGAGACCTCCAAGATATCCCGTCCAACCTATCACCCAGCCCTATCCAATCAACTAGACCTTGGCACTAAGTGCCCCATCCAGTCCTTTCTTGAACACCTCCGGGGACGGGGACTCCACCACCTCCCTGGGCAGCCCATTCCAATGGCAAATTGCTCTCTCTGTGAAGAACTTCCTCCTAATAGCCAGCCTGTAGCATTCCAGCACAACTTGAGACTGTGTCCCCTCATTCTGTTTCTGGCTGCCTGGGAGAAGAGGCTGAGCCCACCTGGCTACAACCTCCTTTCAGGTAGTTGTAGACAGCAATGAGGTCAGCCCTGAGCCTCCTCTTCTCCAGGCTAAACAACCCCAGCTCCCTCAGCCTCTCCTCATTAGGGCTTGTTCTCTAGGCTGCTCAACAGCTTTGTTGCCCTTTTCTGGACACATTCCATTACCCCAACATCTCTCTTGAATTGAGGACCTCAGAACTAGACACAGTACTCAAAGGTGTGGCCTGACCAGTGCAGAGTATGTGATTTTTAAAAGTGTTTCAGTATAGATTTTCTTTGTGTGTCTTGATCTTGTAGTTGCTTAGGTAAAGATTGAGATTACACTAGCTTCCATAAATTTTTATAATTGATTATTTCTTCTGCCTGCCATTTGCAGACAATATCCTTGTTGTGATTCATTGTGCATGATTAGGTGATCTCTTATCTAAGATGTCTGCAGTAGGAAAGACGTAGCTGTTTAAAATCCTTTAGCATTTATAGTTTCTCTGTAAGATTTCCTGTGATCCTTAATGATGCTTCTTATGCATCCTCAAAGATCATAATTGCAGTCAATGGAAGAAAAAATTTGGGCATGTGTTCCTTTACCAACCCATAGCAAGAGCAGGACTCTGACATAGGGGGTACTGGTGTACAGACAGAGATGGTGTATGGTTATGGCAGAAAAAAATTTCCTGTACCACATTTACTGTTAATTTTATGAGAGCGTGATTGCACAGTTATGTCGGTTTTCCTGTTCTATGATTGAGGCTGCAAAAAGGGATTTATTAACCTTCAGAGTATTGTCATTGTCAGAGCATGCCACTTGTGGTCCACCAACACTGTTTCCAGAAATTCAGTTTTAAAGTATATTAGTATATTATGTGGATTATAATGCTTGAGTTTTAAATAAAGTAAATAAACACAATGTAGCTGCCTGGAGGAGGCACCTTCCCATGAAATAGGTATGAGATTTAGACTTCCAACCTACATTTCCAAAGACCTGTCATTTTGTGAATTAAGGAAATCTGCAGAGGTTTAAAATAATTCTGTTTTTCCTCAGTGTTTTTGTTTTTTTGTTTTTTTTTTTTACTGTTGCCAGCTTCTGATAGAGTATTTTGAGACTTAGTACACCTACAGCTATTGGAAGTATGTGTTTGCTATAATTAAGATGGTGTTTCATTGAATCTTCTAGTTTAACTCATACTTTTTAGTTTTGGGTTTTTTTTTTAATTCTATTTGTAATTTATTCTAGGTATTTATGTAAACTGTCAGACCAGGAGTTGCGACAGAGTGCAGCCCGGAACATGGCAGATCTAATGTGGAGTACAGTCAAAGAACCATTGGATACAGCCTTGTGTTTTGATAAAGAAAGTCTTGATCTTGCATTTAAATACTTTATGTCTCCAACTCTAACAATGAGATTGGCTGGGCTGAGTCAAATAACAGTAAGAACTTTTTAAAAATATAAATAATATTCAGAAAAATATGTTTATTTGTTTTATGAGTTGCAGTCTTATTTTGAGGGCTTTTTTATGTGTGCAATCAGCAGAATCATGCCTATAATTAGGAAATTATAGACATGATTGTGAAGAGATAGCTATGTTCTGCATCAGATGGAACTGTAACACCTTTCCCGAACAGTTTGCATGCTAAACAAATCTCTTTTGTTTTGTGACAGTAATTGGCGAAATTGAGTCCCTCGACTTGGCTATATTTGCGTTCAATCTATTGTCACTTATACCTTTGCAGTGTCTTGACTCTATTGTAATTAGCTGTTGCTTTACGTTGTGCATACCTTTCTTTCTTGTTTGTTTAGCATAGTTTGTTTCCCAAGACATTATTTCTGTGTTAATTGGCAGATGACTGAATTGAAACGATTAACATATGTAGCATCAGATAGAAAGAGATTAAAACCAAAAAAACACAGTCTTCTTTTCCCCATGAAATGCTGCACATTCCTCCAGTCAAGATAACACTGTGCATCTTTTGTCTGTCATTGCTTCTTACATGTATTATGGCCAGAGAAGTTGTACAAGTCAGAAGTGACCGTTTTTATTCATCTCAGTATTTTCAATTTTTTGTTTCTTCTGACACTCACATATTTAAGATTTATAGCTCATGTTGCCATGTTTGCCTTAACACACGAAGTGGTGAATCATTACAAACTATATACTAGGATGAATGTAATTCTTCTCAAGTTTTAAAATATTTTATGAATACACCTGACTTTCTCTGTTCTGACCCATTACGTAGTATCACTTAGCCACTTTTCTCATTGCTATCACTAAATACAAGTTTATTAAAGTGTGATTTTGCTTCTCCCTATATTTACATATAAAGTACTCATAATAGTTTTAATAAATGATGTAAGGTATATCCAGTCAGATTATTGGTGGTTTTAAACAAAAGTAAATAATTTATGTAGGTGTGTGACCCACTAAGTTGTTTTGGTATGTTTGGGTTTTTAATAACTCTATGAATTACATTAAGTGTTACTCTAAGTGTAGCTGCATTTATCGGACTCGAGTGCATTAGGCATTCAATTTTAAATTTATATAAATGAAAACATAATGTATTTCATCCAGTAGAGATGCTAAAGCAAGATACAGAGAAAGTTAACTTTGGGAAGAAATAGTGACATTACTGATGATGTCATCTTACATGAAAATACAACATATTTTTCTTTGTCTAAAATGTATTCCCAGTGTTTGCATAGTTCCAATTACATTATAGTTTTATTTCTATAGTACTGTCCTTAGGGTTTATACAGTTGTCCTTTGTTCAACTACTAATGTACGTCCTTTTGTATATCCCAACCAAAAGGAAGTCTGAAAATAAGAATGCATCAGTTTTACTTTTTCAGGCATGTCGTTAATTTGAGAGTGTGTGAAATGGACTAATTTTATGATTGATAAATATGACTGTAAAAATGTGATTTCACTAACAGAAATTTATTACCAGAAGCAAAATTTTACAATAATTTTACCTTAAATCAAGTTGCTTTTAACTTTTGAAAAAATGGAGTATCATTAGTGAGTTATTAAAACTTTTTTATGTGAACAGTAAGCAAAACTGCTCTGGAACACTGATACAATTTATTCTTCTTACTTATTGAAATCATAGGAAATGTTCTCATCTTTGTTTTTTTCTTTAAAGATCTTATATCTTTGGAAGTATATTTTGATTTTTTTTGCTTGACCTTTGAGTCTGAGAATCATTTTGTTTTAATTTTGTATGCCTTGCTTGGAAGAACTTTTAACTGCTAGCTCCATGCAATTTGAATGTGAAATCTGAACCACAATTTAGAGAAATGTTGGCTGCTGAAGTTTTCTGCTGTCTTTGAAAACAAAGATGTGATGTAGTTCAATTCCGTTAGTATTTTCACACAAGCTTCTCTGTTGCAGATGTACCTTCATGACTGCTTTGTAGAAGTTTCTTTTATCTATCAGTATCTGTGATGACTTGAGTTTGTCAAAGTAATTTCATTGAACTGTTCTTGTCAACCAACACAGTTTCAGCTTTCTGTTTTGTATTCAGGACTTTACAAGCACAATACCTGTTTTTCTTTCTTGGACGTTGGTTTGCCAGAAGTTGAGCATTTGGCCTTGAAGCAATTCTTCACCTCATTTTTTAACATACATGAACATTCAAATAAAAAATTAAGTGAAATTATGTGCAGTATAATTTAGAATGTGAAATTTTCAATATATACTTTATTTAAAAGAAAAAAAATTTCTGAAATTTCACATGGGTAGTTTACAGATGCAGATTCTAAGTTCAGCAGATTCTAAGTTCAACTTACAAGATCAAAACTAAAATAGATTTGGTTAAATAATTTCTGTAGCTTGCCTGATTGTTTCTAATGGAAGGTTTGTTCTCAGCATAGAGAGAGAATTCTTTGACCGATATCAGCGAATTTGAACAGATTAATCTCTCCTAACAGGGAGGTGTTGATTTGTGTCTGCCAAGAGATTTTTTTTTTTCCCTGTCTGACAGCTAACATGACCAGTCCTAAAATTAAACCTTTCAGTTTTGTAGAACCTCTTGAGACTCACAGAATGCATGCTGCATGGCATACAGGGATTATATTTGCTTACCACCAAATACAGACTTGTCTCCCTTGAAGAGTAACATATACATAATGTGTCACATCATCTTGACTGAAGTTCTTATTTACAAAAGAAGGTTGAAGACAGACATGAAAGTTAATTTTAACAAAGAGGAAGCGTGATTGGTTGAATATTATGTTGAAAATAGCTGCAGAAAAGAACAGCAAAATGTAAACCAAGATACATCTGAAGCTCTATTTTTACTGTTGCTTTTTCATCTGATTTCATCCGTTGAGGTGGTTCAGCTCCAAACACCATCTTATCTCTACTCATCCTTCACAAACAGGACTCTCTGTTTTCCTATTGTTCCAATTACAGTTGAACTTAAGCATATGAAAATGAATATGCCTCACTGATTTGCCCATCCTTCTGAGGTTTTCACCCCCTTTCTGCTTTATTCACTGCATTAGTAACATTTTTAGGTTTCCTGAACAAATTTAGTGCAAAAGTCAAACAGTGCATTTTTACTCTTCTTGCATTGGATTCTCATGTAGAAATTTTCATTGCTTTTGAGCAATGTCTTGAGATAAGACAAGGTAGGGAGATGCCTTTTTGTTCTCAGCTTCCTTTGCTGAAGAGTTTACACCTTTGTAGATCTTGATAACTAACACATTTGTGTTACATTAATCAAGTATCAGGACACACATATCTTTAAGTTCTTAAAATGTTACACGTATGTTAAAAACCCCTGTCTTCACTCTGATATTTTATGGTAAGAAAACATGAAGTGAACAAAATGTTCAGAGATAAGTGAGAATAAGGTGGTGCAATGCTATTCCCTGTGTACTTCATTTTGTACTGTGGTGTCAGAATTCTAAGACTTTTGTTGAAATTATTGTAAAATCTGTTTGAAAATTCCTGCGAAAAAGAACGCCTTTCATGAAAATTCCTTTGGATAAGGATTTGATATGGGAAAATTAGATCAACATGTGAGCATGGATTTAAAATTGATGATAGTAACAATTCAGCACACACTCCTTGCATCCCTTACAAAATGTTTTCAGAAACTTTCTTATTTGACCTAAGTCAAACTGGTCATAACAATTTTTTAATGAAGTTCTGTTCACACTTCTAAATATGCTTTGCATATAATTTGCAAATATCTGTGAATAACTTGTCTATTAATAATTGTGTAATCAGGCTGACTTTGAATGCATATTTTCAATTTTGTTTAAAAAAAATTCCCATGAAAATTGACAAGATTAGGCATAAAAGGTCTTTGTGTAAGGACTGCAGGAAATTAGCTGGTACCTGAATGACAGAATGTACCGGTCTTGTCTCAAGAAAGAAAAGAGTAAATATTTTGTTAAAGTTACACAATAAGTTTAGTTTGAATTTTTAAAATTCACATTACTCTGTATTTAATTTTTTTTTTAAACAAGGTAGCAAATAAGCATAGTATGTAATGTTAAATATTTTTTTAAATACTGTGTGCATATGAAGAACTGGATACAGAACCACCTCCATATCTGAAAAGCTGGGGAAAGGGATGGGTAAGAGATGTAAAACTTTAACAAGATTCTTTTTCCTTATCTGGGATTTCTTGAATTTATTAGTTCAGATACCTTTGAAAGCTCAATTTTCCTTCTCCAATATTGTAGTATTGTTGCAAAAGAAATGTTTGCTGCTGTAGTAAGTGTTGCAGTAATAAGGAAACTCATCCTAAAACATCCATTTCCAGAGTATGTCTTTAATTTCTCATGAAAACCAATGTGCAAAGTGACTGCTACATACCTTGTTTTGATTTCGGGAGTGAGTGGAGTTTGGTAATGTAATTTAATTGCTCTAAGGAAAGAAAGGTTGATTGCAAAGGAAGACTGATCCTTCTTGCCTGCTAGAATGCCTGTTTAAATTTTTGCCAAAGCAATGTATTTAAAACTTTTCAAAGTACCAGAAAGTTTTGTTTGCTGCCACTAATGCTATTTATAAATATAAGAAAAGTACCTCACAAAATGTTTAGATACAATTTTAATATTTTTCTTCCTTTTTCTAACTGTAGAACCAACTTCATACCTTCAATGATGTGTGTAATAATGAGTCATTAGTTTCAGACACAGAAACGTAAGTAGGAACATTATTATGAATATTTACAAGTGCGCTATAAGTTCTTCTGTATTGTCACTATAGATTATATACAGTGGGGAATTGTGATAATATGAGGGATTTATTAGAAATATTCTGATCAGTGGTTTAATAAATGTTTTTCAATACTAACTTTTAAAATATTTCTAAAGATTTCTAGATTTGTTTTACTGTGTTAAAAGATAGAGTCAAGGTAACCTTTAGAAAAATGTACACACTGAAAGAATAAATACTTGTAATTGGCTGTTACTTCCACTGTGGTGTGTAATAAGAACCACCTAATTCATATCTGAGTAGTACTTTTGTCACCTTTTTAATTTCTTCTGATTATTTAGTCAACTAAGATTTGTCTTGCCATCACTGTCTCTCCCAGCCTTGTGGTTAGTTTTCCACCAAGGCTGTGAAGCTATGCTTTTTATTGTTTTTCTTGACAGTCCTTATTTGTATAATCTGTGTGTGTTTAACAGTTCAAAAGGGAACTCCTATAACAGGAATATTCATGTGTGGAATTGTATTCCAATGAGGAAATCCATTGATTTTTGTAGTAACTCTAAACTTACAATTTTAGAACTGTCTAGAATTTAGACAAACATGTATCTTTAGTTAAGTGAAATAACATTCTTTTGACATAATAGGCAAAATAGGTAAAAATCTAGGACTTTACTTGTATACCCTTTTTATGTTTATCTTGGAGTGTGATCTACTTTTTACATTTATCTTGGGGGTTGTATCCAAGTGCTCTTTTGTTTCAGTGGAAACATGCTCTCTGCCATCTTTTGCGTGTTAATGAGAAACCTGTTATAGCAGCAGCTGACTTGCTTTTTTCATCTGTGTAGCTTTATTATGTTTTTATTTTAAGACTTGCTTATTGGAGGTCAAGACCTCAGTACTGTAGACTCCATGTAAATAACAGCTTAAGTATTTGTAGTGAAATTTATGGTAGTAGGTTATTATTTTAAAACTAAAGAATCAGAACCTAGAGCAGTTTTGCTTCCATCAAGATGAGAAAATACCTTGACAATACAAAATAAGTAACAGGTTGTGATCCGCTTTCACTTGTTCTTTGTCACTAAATCAATATGTAAACATTATTTCAAAGTAGATTTTGATACACAGTGTCAGAAAAATCCTCAAGAATTCTCATCATGTGTAGCTGAAATTTTGTATTAGAACCTGATAAAACATGAATGTTGTGTCATTAAGGTCATGTACATTTAAAAAGAAAAACCTCACATGTAATCATACATTTATTAGTTTAATATAGGACTAAAGTAATATATGCTTACATATCAATATTATTTCTATATTTTGTGTCCTGGGAGAGGTGTTGGGTTTTATCCAAATCCTCCAGTTCCATAGCAGTAGAAGGAGTGTAACACATTGAGTCTGAGGTGGCTTGGTTGCCTGAGATATTTTCAAAATTGTACTGCCGGTTTTTGATTGTACTGCTACACTGGGACTGCCAAATCTTATCTATTCTTTTTCCTCTTTCCTTCATATTGAAAATCTGAAATTGAAGTGTTTCTGGTTAGTTTATCTTGCGACGCACGATTAAAATAGTTTTTAACTAGTTGTAACTAATTAAGGAACATTTACAAGAAGTTACTATACTAGTTAAACCTAATAAAAAGTTGTTTGATTTTGTGTCAAAAGTAAGAAAGGAAAGTTCTTGACGGGGAAAAAGAGAAGGGTGCTTAAATTTCCTTGCAGAAGAGCAGATGTACTATGCAGGAACATCAGAGTTATTTTAAATCTTGAGGAGATAGTCAAATTCTCATTTGGGATATTACTTTCTTGGCAAGGGCATCTATAAACAGCCTGTCATTTGAAAGGAATACAGCATGAACAGAAGACCTTCTTTTTCACTTCTATAATATGTGGGTATATTTAATGTGAATTCCAGTCATTCTGGAACTCTGCTTGAAAATTTTGGTACAGTTTATTATTGAGTATTGCTGTTCATCTTCAGATATCTTTTGATGTCACTGATTTCTTGCTGGGAAATAATCAGAAAATGCCAATGCAGAAAATGGGGGAAATGTGTCACTTCTACACTTCGTTCAGTACAAAGCTACCCTCTCATTAGAGACTCTGTTCATGAGAAATTTTTAGATGAGAAGGCACTTAAGGAGTTGGCAGTGACTGAATGAGCAGTAAAAGGAAAGCTTTTGATTCCTATTTTCTTTCCTTAGTGCAGAAAGGAAGTCTAAGATTTATTTTGTACCTTTGCAGCCTCTGCAGATATGTCAAAGGAAGATGGTTTGCATTATGTCTGGTCATCCCCTTTATGTGTTTTGACTTTTCCAGATGCATTTGGAACTGTCAACCTTTGGGATTTCTCCTTCTGTATCTTGATAAGGTGGGTTTGCGGGAGGTATCTTCTTTTTCAAAAAGAGCTATCAGGTTAGCCTGCTCTTCTCTTCTGTTTGGAAGTGTCATCAAGATTTTTTAGGAAATAGTTTACAATGGTGGCTTCCCACCTTTATTTGCGTGGTTGCAAAGTTTTCCATTGTGTAGGAGAAGCTAAATCATCTTCCATCAAGAAAAATACTGGTTTTCACAATTTGCACTTCAAAGCAGCAGAAAGCTAAGACAGAGAAATCTGGTTTCTAGCTGTAAGTATTTATGCCTTTATACATTTAGTTGACTTGACTGTCTTCTCTAGGGTTGAGCATTTGTGGTGACAAAGTATGCGTATAGTCTAGATACATGCAATGTTTCAGTGACTCAACTTCATAATTCTCTCTCAGAGATACATTTTTATTTTAGCTATTCCTTGCTCTTAAGATAGAATCAAATTCTTGGCAATCTAAGGTACTGAGGAGTATGAAATCCATTGACGCTAAAAATAACAAGACTGAACACAAGAGTTTTCAAGTCTTGGAACAGTGGTTCCTAAAACAACTTTGCTGATATTGCTTAGTGAAAGAATGATTGTGCTTTTCAGGGAGGGAAAGATTTTTTTTGTGTGTGCTGTTTGGGCCACAAGAGGAAAAAGTGGGGTTTTTTTTCCTTAATGAATACACTGTCAGCTTGTGAAAATGAAGTGTGTAAAGAGGTATTTTGTTTTGTTCTTTGCTTGGCAGGCAGCCAAGCATTAGAGTGTCAGGATTGAGGCTGATGCTGAGATGACCTACTGCTTTGTTTAAAAACTTGATTACTCTCATTTAAAAAGCTTCCTACAAAGTAATTTCAGGTGTCCAGAACTCCTTTCACCTCTGAACAGAAAGATCTGTCCTATTTCTTCTCTTTTTTTCTCTCTTTCCTTATTTCTTGATATACTACACTGCAAGTTTTGTATCACTTTTTTCCTTCACCTCTGTTTTCTTAGCTCTTGCTTTCTAATCTCAATTCTTGTCTAAGCTTACCAACTGAATTTGTGGCAGCATCATTTAAATCCCTCTTCCTTCTCTCTGCTCTGTATTAGAGGGAACTTTTCAGATTTTCCCTGAAAAAACACTAGCAAATTTTTTTCCCTCAGCTGACTAATTTTTTTTTCTAGTGGTTTTGCAGAGATTAATAAATATATGCAAGAGTATGTGAGATCGGTGGTTTTGGAGCATCAAATAAGAAAATGTGTGCTCATAAGCAAAAATACGTGCTCGAGTGTGCATCAGGCAGGTGTCTGCTGTATCTTCTTTTCATTTCTGATCCTAAAGAGTTGAGATCAGTGTCTTCCATCTGTTACGTTGTAGGTGTTATTTCAATGATTTTTGTCAGTAAAAGTCTTCATCCTTTGCAAGCTGCTTGTTAGATTCCTACATATTTCTTTTAAGGTTTTCAATTATATTTTTCAGTGATGTTGACTTGCTGTCCTATTTCACCCTTTACTGAGCTGATGTTTTATTGTAGCTGTGTGGTGAATTGTGTCGGGAATTGACTAGCTGGATAAATAAATTTTACTTTAGGAGTGTTATTTTGCTGTGGGAATCGTTCCTGGATCTGGATCATCATGTGTGGCTTCCATATATTGCACCATAGCCTTAGATTAGAATGTTTCTGGGATATTAGCCCAGTCCTCTTATTGAGAGGTATTCTTTGACCTTCCAGGAAAATGTGTAAACCATAGCTTTCTTCTGGATAGTTTTATTTGCAATGATGAACAAAATTTAAGCTCTGGTATTCACTTCTCCTAGTACTGCTCACAAACATCAGGTTGTATCAGAAACTACCTAGCTTCTACTCTTCCCTTCAATTTCATGGAATGCCTGGGGAAACTTTTCTTGGAAGTAAACCCGTTACATTTGATAGGCGTGAATTGCCAGTGAATTTGAACTACAAGTCTAGGGGGAATTGATTAAGTCTGGAGATCATGTAGCCCAATATGCTGTGTAGATTGCCAATGTGGGAAAGATTTAGAGACAATTAAACTGCAGTAGCTGCTGCTTTTGCTTTTTCATTCTCTTCTGCTTCTGCACCTATGACCAAGACTTGTGACATGTCAGGGTCTTTAAATGACTTTTCTTCTTGCTATCTCAGTTACTAACTCCGAAAAATACGTGTTATTACCAAGGTTCTTACTATTAAGGCCTAAATGACTTAGGTATCTAATCTATAAAACTGCTACCTTCATATTGGAGGGAAAAGCTCATTTATACTTCAATCATAATGCATGTTTTTCACTCTCACTGTTTCCTTCAGTGTGAAGAAATTTCTTTTCTATAATATTTTGAAGGACTTCATATAAAAGAAAATGTAAGCATATTTTGATTTAAAATTGAGTTCTCGCTAAGGTGTCTGAATTGTAGTGGTATCATTAACTAAGCCATACAACAGTTTGCAAGTAGCTCTATAAAAAAAGTACTTCTGAATTATGAAAAATTGAGACTATATTAAAAAATCAACACAGTTATAAATGTAAATGAAACTGCATTGAAAAATATTGGAAATTATACTTAATAAAAAGCTATCCAAGACTGCCCTGCTTATTTGGGGCGGCTCAGAACTCAGCGAATCTGCATGAACTTGAGTTTATCTGAAATTTCTTAAGGCTATATGGCTTTTGATAACTGTTTAAGTGAAAATGAGATGAGTGACAATACCCAAACCTCAATCATACAGTAATTTATCCATAGGCTGATAATTTATTTATATGAAGTTCTGGAATCACTTGTGAGTTAAGATTTTCAGTCTGTTTGAAAATGAGGAGAATTAGCAAGAAGTTGGAAAACCAAAAAGTGAAACAAACTTGCCATGTAATGGAAGTGTTTGGGAAATAAGTCAGATATCCTTCACTTACACTGAAATTGTTTTTATTTGGTGAATCCTCGAATTTGCTATCATAAATATTTATCGCTAGTCAGAGACCAAATACTTACTTAGTCCTGGTAATAAGTTAATCATCTTAAAAGGCAGTATATTTACTGACTGCTGTGACCTCAGCTAGAACTTTCTGGGAGGAGCAGTCCTCTCTGGGAAACAAAGAAAGACTACATTCTGCCTTTCACAAGAATCCTCTTGGTTTTGGTCATCTTCAGCAAATCCATATCAAATCAGTGTTTACCTTCAGAAATATGAGAGATCATTTTATCACAGTTGAGCTCACCAGTAGGATAAAGAGGTTTTTACCTCTGAGAATACATCTATTTAAAAAGGCATTCCTTCAAAAGAATAATGTATTATTTCTCAGTGAAAGAAATGGTGCAGACTTGGAATAGAGAACTACCATACTCACATAACAAAATGTGATGGTACTCACTTTATAAGAGAGGTCTTGTTTTTCCTTTGGAGTACCCAAAATGGAAGGCATGACTCTGGATACAATGTTTAGTGGGCTTCGGGCTAGTAGCAGAATTATTTGGTTTAAAAAGCCCCTGAGCAGTATGTCCTTTCATATTAACAATGCCTAGTGAATCTAGCAGTGTTTATCTGGGATTCATTCTGAAAGCTACAAGTTTGAAAAATCAGATCCAAGAAGAAATTAAGTGGTTTTGGAATAAAATAACCTTCACTGATGTATGACTTGAGTATTAGGGCTTTTATCTTTTATGGAGGACTATATGCAGTGATTTCTTTCATGACCAGAAGTGAAATAATTCACATATCTTTCATCTAGTGGGTGTTTGCTCACTCATGTGATCAGCTCTCGCTTACCTTTTATGTGTGAAAAATGCAAACTATGAGACTGCTTTTATTTTAGTCATAGAGCATGAGCATTTCCGCTCACAGCAAGGGGAAGCAATCTGAGGTCATAAGAAGTAGGGTGTGTGAGTAGACTGTGAGTTCGAGGAACTTCTTTGCAGGCTGCATTCAATTATCAGAGTGTGGATTAGGCACTTGTGATTTAAGCTGAATGTGTAATATGAAAATGCCAACTGTCTGACACAATGGAAAATAACAGAGCTGTAGTCTCTTGAGTTATATGGGCAATGCCACTACAGTCACTTGGGCTTGTCAACATGGATGCAAGTAGGTAAGAGCATTGTTTAGAGCCACGTCAGTTGCTTAAGGAGACTGATAGCATATATTTAAATTAATACTAGATTCCTTTAGCCCTAAAATCTGCAAAATTTCATGTGTAAAGGTCTCAGTTCAGATTTTGTTACAAATCCCAGCCTTGAAAGACTCTAATATGCATGCTCTAAAGTTGTTTTGGGCTAGGCATCTTTAAGTTGTTGGGATTGTTTTGGCTTTGTTTTGAAATGAGGCTGTAGGAAGTTAAGTAGATCTGCATTTTGTGGAACAGATCTGGCTTATCTTTTTTATCTCTCTTTGAGCAGATACCCTGTGAAACTGACTTTACAATATATGAAATAATTTATTATTAGGACAGATTGTTGGTAAATTGTTGTACCTTGCAAGCCAGTTATTACTTAAATGTTAGAGGACATTCTCTTTTTTGAACAATATAAGAATATTTGATTCTTTGTGTCCTAGGATGAGAATAAAAAAGGACAGTATAGGAATGGTGTTGAGTAATAGAAACTTTGCTCCTTGAGTTCATCCATAGGGATCAGGCAATATTATTGAAGAACCAGCAACATGCCCTGGAAAATCTACAAAGGCAATCTCTTTTTACCAAAAGAATCTTACTTTCTTATCACGGGTGATAAAGATTGTCAATCCTGGAATTTTAATAGTGACCATAAAAATGACACAGATAGCAGTGGTAGAAATAAGTCTTCCTCTAGTCCTCTAAGACCCTCACTCCTTCATATCCTCTCCTCCATGTGGAACAGAGTGCTTTTATTCTAGGGCCATTTCAACTACAGGCTGTGCTTCTAACACAGTGATGTCCTTTAATTACTTCTGGTGCCATAATCTTGGTAAACAAATGTTTGCTTGAAAGGAAGGAATAGAAAGGAGCTTATACACTGATTTCCAGACAGCACAGTCTTTTCTGGAAGTTAACTTTGGTTTTCAAAAATTCTGTTTCTTTGATGAATGTTTGCATACGGATTAACAGTAAGTAAAATTCCCTGTTATTATGGATGAAACAAAGTGAGAATTTTGAAGCATCTGTGTGCAAGTATGGCCATGTAGAACGGGATTTTAAAGTTGTATCAGTTGGTGTTCAGAAGAATCTTAAAATATTTAAGTGGCTTTCTTTAAAAAATAATTTCTATCACTCCCAATTTTAGCTATGTCTGTGAACTCAGTGGTCCTGGAATTTCATTCTTAATTTGAAACATGTGTTGTGTTAAGGAAGAGCATGGTATATATACCATAGGTAGATAATTTTACCTGTTTCCACTCTTTTCTAGGTCAATTGCAAAAGAGCTTGCAGACTGGCTTATCAGCAACAATGTAGTTGAGCACATTTTTGGACCAAATTTACATATTGAGGTTTGTCTAATATTATTGTTATTATTATTACAAACATGGATGAAGTAACTTCTTGTTCTAGTAAATACTTCCTCAATATGTTCTCACTTTGCAGATCATCAAACAGTGCCAAGTGATTCTGAATTTTCTTGCAGCTGAAGGGCGACTGAGTACGCAACATATAGACTGTATATGGGCTGCTGCACAGGTATATATAGAATGTTTATAATTGCAGGAGTGATTAAAAAACCAAACCAGGATATGGCGGGTGGATTTTGGATTATGTTCATAAAGCTGAGTTTCTTACTTGTCTGTTCTGATGATCAAAATTTTGTTAGGTAACTACTGCAATTGCTGGTTTTTCATTGGATGCAAGAATTCATCTAGGCTGTTTTTCTAACAGAAAAAGACAAAGTTGTATAGCAAAGACTGTTTTCATTGAGAATGGAGATAAAGATTGTAGGGCATGTGTAATATTTGCACTGTTGTGCTAAACTGCCTTGCTGCTATGTAATGTAGTTTCCATTTCTGTTACTCCTGGTTGGGAACCATCAGTTGAAATTGTAACAGTGGAGTTTACAGCTGTGCTACAGTGCTAATGTTAGAATCTACAGAAAGCCCTGAGAGATTTTCCACTTGATAAACCTGGAAACTGATAGGCTTTTTTATTACAGAAGGATTTATTTGTTTGCTACTTTTCATGAAATGATGTGCTTTTTATTGTAGGTTGTTTGGAGTTTTTTGAGCATTTGAATGCAGTAGGCATTGTGGTTTCCTGTTGTGGAAAATATTTTTCTATGGTTTCATTTCACCTTTATTATTAAAGAACCAACAAAAAAAACCTAAACAAAAACCCCATTAAAAAACCCAAACAAAACCCAAAAAACAAACCCTTCAAGGTTTCATTGTGAAGGTCAGAAAAATAAAATTGATATTTTTTAATAGGTATAAGGAACATAGTTTTACACAAGTTATAATTTGAGAGGGTTGTGTGTGTGTGCTTACGTGTTCAGTATTTCTCTGTAATTTGTTTCAGTCAAGTACTAGTGTAGGCACATTCTGAGACTTCTGTAGTCCATTGTTATTATAATAAGTAGCTGATGTGGTAATAAATACTCATTATAATGGCATTAACTTTAATATGCTCCAACAGTTTTCTCTATCACAGTAATTAATAATTGCTTACTTCACTTACGTTTTTAAAGCGATATTTACTGGATCTAATACATAAACACATGTACAGCAATTCACACTAGTGTTAGATCTCTGCATTTTTTGTATCTATTTAAAAAACTTAGTATATTTTATTTCCACGAATGTGATAATCCTTTTACAGTTCACATGTTCATTTTGACATGCTGATATTTTCCAAATATGTTTATTTGGTATCAGAATTAAGTATGTCATAATTAATTCCTTTGAAAGATTTAAACTTCTGATACTGTTCAAAAGGTGGCAGACACCTATAGATTAAAAGAAGGCCTTAAAGAATATATTTTCCACTTGTAAAACTATTTTTGACAGAAAAATATCTTCTCTGACTCAAGGCAGATGTCTCAAGATGTGTGATCCATCCTTGCATAGAACCCATGTAATTTCATTCCATTTTGAATACTGTGAAAGATGTCTTTTACCCATAAGCTGCTCACAGAAGTTTTATATGCCAGGAAGGCAAAATAAAATAAAGAATGGAAAAAAAATCTTTGGAGGTGCATATTTGGTACCCAACATTCAGAATGTGTTTTTTAGAAGCTTTCTGTAGGGAGTTTTTTTCCATTTTTTTAGTAGCAGCATCATTACAAACATAACAAAACCCTTTGAGTGACTGTGAAAAGCAGCATTTAACCTAAGAGGAAACATGTAAGAGCGGTGTCACTTTAATGTGTAAATAGAGTAGTAAGCTTAAAAAAAGTAATATTTTTTGACAAAAACATTTATATAATGCTCACACAATCAACAATCCTCACAATCTGTTTGCTCAGTCTCATATTACCCTGTAATGCCTTTATTTGTATTTACCACTGCTAATAAGGTAATCATGGCAAGTGTTGTTTACTTCAGGATTTAGCATCTACACTAATATTTTACATATTATATTTAAGTTAAAATACAAAATAATGTTCCAGATCTTCTTTTCACCAAATCTGTTAGAACTGGAAGAAAGAAAGGTATTGTTGCATTGGCACAGTATACAATAAAAAAATCAACTTTAGACAAAAATTAAAATCTGATGTAGTTTGGAATTGTTGAACAGGTGCTTCCTGAGGATTTGTGCAAAGATCTTGTTAATTCCTGCAATTTTATCAGTCTTTGAATGTTTTTGTTGTTTAGAGTTTATTTTGCTGTTCCTGTTACCCTCTCTGTTTGTGTTTTGTAGCTAAAGCATTGCAGTCGTTACATACATGACTTGTTTCCTTCTTTGATCAAAAACTTGGACCCTGTCCCACTTAGACATCTTCTTAACCTAGTATCAACTCTCCATCCAAGTGCTCACACTGAACAGGTAAAGGCAAGACAAATGAAAAGAAATTATGTTAATATATTAAACAGGAATTATGTCTTTGTCTTTCTAAAGGAATACATGTATAGGTAATACTAATACATAAGAAAGGAAACTGAGTAAAGTTGTCATGTTTCTTCAAGTAAACATTTTCTGGTTTTCCAGTTACCTTTGCTCTTTTGAAGACTGTATCCACTGAGAGAAGATTTTAACTTTATATCCGAAATTAAGTGTTTCATACATGATTTTATGCATTTGTTTATTTTGGTGAAACCTAGAATTGGCACACAGAAAGATGAACAGCAGATCTTTGCATACAAGACCTACTACTTCATAATGGCACTGTTGTGTGGTTTTGCTCCTAGACCTTGTATTTGGCATCAATGCTTATAAAAGCACTGTGGAATAATGCACTAGCAGCTAAGGCTCAGCTGTCAAAACAAAGCTCCTTTGCATCTTTACTGAGTACCAATTTACCCATGGGAAATAAGAAAGGTATGTGGTTTTCCACTAGATCTGGTAGTTAAATGTTTGATTTCCATAGTCTCCATGTTGGCGTTGGACAAAAGGGACGTAGAGAACTTTTTGCTTTAAGTATTTTTAACAACTGTCATGCTGGCATATTTTTCAAGCAGAGGTTTTGGATAGAGACAAAAGTGTTAGAACTTCATAAGCACATTTGGAAAGCTTTATATTTCAGATCAGTTCTGTTCATATATCTAAAGTAGTTTTGGGGTTTTTGTTTGTTTGTTTGTTTTTTTTTTAATTCAAAGGATGGTCCATAGGTCATCAATTAATTATTCTTGTTCCACTGAATATCTGCAATTTGCATAGCTACATAAAATCTTACAAACACTTAACCTAATTTTTACCTAGTTTTTGATACTATATGCCATTGCTAGCTTTGGGGTTTTTTTTTTACTTGACTGTGTTTTGCCCACAGTCATTACTAAATGTGCTGCCAAGCCATTTTACTGTAGTTTCTCTTTCTTTCCCTACTGCTGATTTTTATGAATCATGGATAACTATACACTGACAAAAAGATTTTTAGTCACTTATTTTTCATCCTGCCTTTTTTCCTTCAGAAGAAGAGGAGCTCAGAAGAGCAGCCCCTTCACCTTGTAAGTATAGTTTTAGAAGTACACCACAATCTGATAAGTTTGATACTACAGGGTTTTTCTGGAGCTGTTGAATTTGAGTAGTAAAATTTTGAAATTATGTTTCTGCAAGACATCATATGAAGGTTATATTTCATGTAGAAGGTAGGAAATTCATATAGCTCTGCAAGAAGTGTTTAATATACTGGCAAGAAGAGATACTAGAATACAAATTTTGTGTGAAGTGATTGTTGTAAAAAGTATTTTCAGTCTTTTGGGATGTTAGAGTTATATCCCTTATTTGACTGTTTGCAGAAATAAAGCTGTTGAAGTAAATATTTGAGGCAGATTTTTGTAGTGCTGTTACTTTCCAATTAATAGATACCTGAAAATAATCAGGAAATGTGGTTTTGAACTAGGGTCCCCAGCAGCAAGCCCTCAAAGTAGTGACAACAGTGACACCCATCAGAGTGGGGGCAGTGATATTGAAATGGAGGAACAGCTTATTAACAGAACAAAACATGTACAGCAGCGACTTTCAGATACAGAGGTAAGTGTAAATCTTAGCCTGTGAATTTTATTGCCGATTTGTCTATTATTAGCTGTAGAAATAATTGGTTTTCCATATTCATTTCAAAACCTGATATCACATCTTCTTATCTGCAGCAGGATAGTAGATATCCTACATTCTTTGCAGTTAATGTAGAATATGTGCCTTGCCTATGAACAAGTGCACTGTGAAAAAAACACCTCAAACAAAAGGATTCTTGCACTGGAATTGTACTTCAATGACATTAATCTATTAATATGTTGTTACAGGACATACTGTTTATGATTCACAGTTACTCTGTGAGCAAAGCCTGTACATAGCCCTATTATAAATAAGATAATGCAAAAAGTGAAGTTATTACATAATTTTGTCATTTGCCAACCCAGTTGAGAAATAATGAAGAGTTGTAGATTTGGCATCTTTCTTCATAAATGAAAGTAGTGTTTGAATGATTATGACGTAGTTTGTGTGCTTTCAGTTGTATTTTATCTGTCCACCAATCTTAAAAAAAACCCAACAATTTCAGGAATCCATGCAAGGAAGCTCTGATGAGACAGCCAACAGTGGTGAGGATGGCAGTAGTGGTCCTGGTAGCAGCAGTGGCCACAGTGATGGATCCAGTAATGAGGCCAACTCCAGTCATGCAAGCCAGTCTGCTGGAAGCCCTGGCAGTGAGGTGCAGTCTGAAGACATTGCAGATATCGAAGCTCTCAAAGAGGAGGAGGATGAAGAGGAAGAAGATAGGAGTCATAATCCCCACAAAAGCAGTAGGAGCACAGATCTACGCAACAGGAAACTAGAATCACAAACAGGCATTTGTTTGGGAGACTCACAGGGGGCAGTGGAGAGGAGTGGTGCAAACAATGGGGCAGGAAAGGACCATGTTTTTAACACTGACTCTGTGACACCGGTGGATAATCGAATTAGAATGCTGGATGCTTGTTCTCATGCTGAGGATGCAGAGCATGATATTACAGGGGAAATAAGCACAGCTCACATCTCACAAGGGTCTCAAGATTCTTGTATAACTCACACAGGGGACTTCCTTGGGGAAACTATTGGAAATGAATTGTTTAACTGTCGACAGTTCATTGGGCCACAGCATCACCACCACCATCACCACCACCACCATCACCATGACGGGTAGGTAGCTTGATGTTTCTTCTGATTCCTTATATAACAGAATTAAAAGTGGTAGCAAAAAACACTCACTTGGGACAGAAATTTGAATGGACATTTCACTATCGTTCAGGATACTTTTGTGTAACAAAAATTACAGTTATCACAGGTAGTTACAGTAATCTGTTTTGTTAACATCTGATTAAGGGTTTTTGTGAAGTTTTTGTATTTAGTAAGAGCATGTTTAACAAAATGTTAAAACTGCTCTGAAAAATGCTCTGTTTAGTTAACATTAATGGAAATCAGCACAATCATGATAGTGATGCCTTCAATTTATGTGTCACAGTTTCTCAAATTTATACAAAGGTCTGCTGTTCAGACAGATGATTCATTCTGACTCATATCTTTAGGGAGATGTTTGCTCACTTGTAATCTGCTATAAACAGCTTTCTCTTTGATATTGTTCATTCTAATATTCTTTTATAGGCATATGGTTGATGATATGCTAAGTGCAGATGATGTCAGCTGCAGTAGTTCCCAAGTCAGTGCAAAATCAGAGAAAAACATGGCTGATTTCGATGGGGAAGAGTCTGGCTGTGAAGAAGAGCTTGTACAAATTAATTCACATGCTGAGCTAACATCTCATCTTCAGCAGCACCTTCCTAACCTTGCCTCTATCTATCATGAACATCTTAGTCAAGGTAAGACTGATAAAAAGAAACCAGAAAAACTTACTTGTTAACTGTTTTATGTAATTTCAAATTAGTCTCCAAAATTAAAATAAAAAATTATTTTAACCGTACATGTGTATTTGCCCAAAGAAACTACTATGACTACTGAGGTTTTACTGTTTCTCCAAGAGTTTAATTTTTGTATCATATTAGATGCTATGTCTACCTTTTAAATTCCCCACCACCACACTTCTACTGGATCTTTTAATGCAAGTTAAACAAATACAGGCAATAAAGAGCCTAGCAAATGTTTTTTTGTAATCAATTATTAAAGTAAAAAGGAAGATGGTACTGAAATGCAAGACAGTTTTTTTCTTTTCTCTTTCAAAACTTATGCAGTATTTCTTCTGAGGGATGGATCTTATTGTGATTCTGTAAATTCGTCATCTTAACTGACTTAACCATAATGGGTGGCACAGAGGATAAATTTGGAAAAATGAGTTAAAATATAACAGGATATCATACAGAGCTGTCTTAAAGGCTATTTTATGCTATTTCATCTTACACTGCCGAATCTTCTAGTTTACTTCAGGGTGCAATTTAAGATGCTACTAAAACATTTCTCAAGAATTATGTCATCTCTCCGTATGCTATTGTGGCAGCTTTATTTTCTATTTTATCTTCCTTTTATATATAATGGAGGGCATGGCTGGTGAAACTTTGACATTTTTCTTCACTTGCAGAACCAAGTTAGGAGTCTTGCAGCAGACAGTAAATCCAGTGCAATTTGTATCTGTGTCTGAAGCACAGTTGAGTAAGAAGTCTCTTCTCTACTCTTAGTGCTTCTTGTTGTGTGGAGCTGAATTACTATTGCAGCCTGACATTGAAAATTTGTAAAGACTTTTTTCCTACATTAGAGAGTTGAATAAACTAGCAAAACTTTGTCATTAAAACGTTCTGTAAATCAGCATATTTTTTCAATATTTTGCACAGATACTACATATCTTATCCGAATTATTGTTTGAGCTTGAGGCCAACAGTGCAAATTAGTTTTGACATCCATAGTTTTGCACATGCAAATAATTAGTGTTCTGCATGCAATCTAAATTTTTTTGCTTGACTTTCCCATGGCATAAAAATGGTGTCAAATAGTAGATAAATGAATGATGTCAGCTGTAGCCATATAGGAGGAAGATTTCTCTAGGTGTTTATGAAACATGGATGAGTTTCTAAAATTGTGCACTTTGATATTCTGTCATATATAAAAATTAGCATTTGTTTTTCCTGGTTTTATAATTAAGTATAGTAGATCATGCAGTATGAGGAGAATTTATTGAAATGCACTTTTTTCTTGCTTTCCAACCATGGTAATTACAAAGATGTTTCACTTTAGATCTCATCATTACAGAAAGACCTAAGAAATATTTTAATTACACTGTGAATTAAATCTAATTACATTAAAAAGTAATTGCACTTACATCTGCTGTTCTTCAGTAGTGTTTTTATTGCACCTTGCCATTACAAAAACCAGTATAAATATTGGCTTAACTGTCCTGTTGACTTCCTGTGTGGTCATAATGTTTTGTCTTTTAAGAAAACCCTCTTTAGGAAAAGGCTGCAGCTATAATGATGTTGTGCACATTTTAAAATAGCCAAAATGACAAAGCATTTAGTTGTTCATGCAGTGAGGGAATAATGCCCAGATGAGATAGTTCCTTTTATTTATTCAATAACGGTCTTTATATTTTGTTCAGGACCAGCAGTTCATAAACATCAATATAATAGCAATGCAGTGACGGACATTAATTTGGATAATGTTTGTAAGAAAGGAAATACCCTTTTGTGGGATCTGGTCCAGGATGAAGATGCAGTAAGTTGAATACCAGAAAATAATATTTTTAAAAAAGAAAATAAGTATATACAATTCAGTGACCTCTCTTTCTACTTGCTGTAGATTCATCTCTCTGAAGGGTTAATAAACGAAGCAGAGAAGCTACTCTGTTCTTTAGTATGCTGGTTCACTGACAGACAGATTCGAATGAGATTTATTGAAGGCTGCTTAGAAAATTTAGCAAACAACAGGTAACTTAAATTATCTGGTTTTACATTATCTGTTTTTGCAACATATAGGAAATCCAAGTTGACTGTAATGATTATTTAATTTTACAGGAAGACAAGTTAAACCAGAACAAAATAGAAGGATAAAAATAGTACTCAAGGTGTTATGGGTGTATCTGATGTTCCACTTTTCTATTCTGTCAGTGTTCTTAATTTCTCTCATCTTGTTGCATTTGTCTGTTCTCCCTTAACCTAGAGGCTACTGCCTTCCTATCATCTGATAAATTTGGGTCCAGTTCTTAGCCACTTGAGCACAAGCTCAGGTGCCTTACATAAGCATTGTGAGTTGAATATTTTGATTTTTATATGCAAGTAGCTGAGGAGCAGACAAGTTCTTTTCCACCAAGTCTATTGTGGGGTCTAATTTTTGTGAAGAAGTAGATGCAAATAGGTATAATCACTAGACCTTAGTTAACTTGTTTTAGTATAAGCTGGAGCTATGACACTGCAGTGTGAAGACTAGTAAAAGCGGGATTTGTTTTTCTGATACAACAAATCTGCTGGGCATCACCTTTTTGCTAAGAACTGTATTTGTGAGATGAGTTACAAGTATACTGAGATCTTAATTGCAGAAGAAATCTGAATATACTTATCACTGATGTGAAAGTTAAGTTACATGCAGTTAATGCACTTCTTGAGTTTTCCTAGGTAGTTGCCCTGCAGTACATGCCTACTTTGAGGCAGATATATTTCTGCTGTGTCATTTGCTTGTAGAAAAAAACTAATTTTGCTGAAATTTCAAAATAGAAGTACTATGAAGCTGAAAAAAAGATTTATTTTCACATGCATACTAGTTTATTTTTACACGTAAAAATAAATTTTTACATGTGAAAGATTTGAGGTATGTGTAGTTCACACTCAGAGAACTAGCTGTCTGATAGAATGGTGAACTTAACACAGATAATTCCAGTGCTTTGTTAGAATATTTGCTTGCTGAACTAAAGCTTCTTGAAGTACTTTTTAAATAGACTATTTTAATCTTGTAACAATCATGTATTGTCATCATTTCTCTCTTTCTCCTTTAGATCAGTAGTAGTTTCACTTCGTCTTCTTCCAAAGCTGTTTGGTACTTTTCAACAATTTGGGAGCAGTTATGATACACATTGGATAACAATGTAAGTAGCCCCTTGTTGGCAACAGATTAACAGAAGTGATGATATTTAGTGGTCTGCTACAAAGCTTGCTTCTTCAGAGTGGTTCAAATTAATAATGCCCTAAGGTTATCATCTGTGTATGTCCTAGATATATGAACTTGAATGAATCAGGCTAAGATTTCATCATAATATATACTACTCTTCCATCTAAGGTGAAGACTAAGTTGTGTTTTTCTTAATCTCCACTCCTTTAAATTCCAAAGAATGTTCAGAGAGTATTAGACATCAAGCAGTTGTAATAATTTTATCTTCTGTCGCTCTTCTGATTGTGTATCAAATGCTTCTCAGTAATGAAACATTTAGTTTATAAGAAAATCTTTGAAATGTGAAGATAGATTATATGTCATTCTTTACCAGAACAAACTGTATAACTTGCTGGTCTAACTGTAGAGAATGTACTATTGAAACTTCTGAGAAAGACTGCAGTGATTATCAGCAATTTTTCTGGGCCTTTTTGGCATGGCATTTACATATATGCCCAGTTTTAAGTTTTGGCTTAGACTTTTTCTGAATTAGGGCCTTTAGGAACAGTTTTCGTAGTCTCAAAAAGGAGTATTATCCATTGGTTCTGTGCCTGAAAATGATGATGGATGAGAGTGCTATACTGGAAAAATAGTCCTGAATTCATGGTTGATGAGAAATGGAATATTTGCTTTGGAGTTTTGCATATGCAGTTTTTCTATAACGACTTCGTAATTTCTGTAGTTTTTATAGTGTTTTTAAGCAAACCATAATATTTCTGCCCTTTGATTTGACACAGGTGGGCAGAAAAAGAACTTAATATGATGAAACTTTTCTTTGATAATTTGGTACACTACATTCAGGCAGTCAGGGAAGGACGACATAAACATGCATTGTAAGTATGCAACTGGCCCTGTGTGTTTGATATTTTATGATTTTAAACATTTCTTTCCTGCTTTTCTGGTGCTTCTGATTTGTTCTTATAAGTAAATACTTCTAATAGGGACATTAAATACTTAGGGAGATAATGATCTGTAAAAACAATGACACTTAAAATAACTTACTTATCCTTAAAAATCCCACACAACTCTTGTGCCACTTCTGTTAAACATTATGTTGAATGTTCGTTCACAAATAAAGCACAAACATTTTATACGTTCAAAAAAAATTCAAATTATTTAATATACTAAAACTATTTAAATTATTCACTTTTAAAATATATTATCGTTAACCTTTGTAGCAGAGTTTTTCTATTTAACACATTGATCTGCACTCTACCATCTGTATGATTAAAATTAGGTGTATATACACAAATGGCACAGTTTCTAGGTTTCCTAATCCTGGAGTAATATACTGTTCATGTTTTGATGGTTGTCAAAATCAGTGTGTAAATATGGCATCCACAATTGAAACATCATGCTTTTAATGAATGAAACTTCTACTTTACCATACTTGTTTACACAGGGCATTGCTCTAGTAAGGAAGGACTTCAAAAGCTATTTGAAAATGGTATGAATAGTTTTTAAAATCAGGCAAAAGAGTATGTTGTTCTGCTCGTTTGACCAATAAGCTTCTACTTTATAAATTTAACATTTTACTATAAGTTAGAAAAATATTTTTATAAAGAGTACCTACCATCTGAGATTGGAAATTCAGAGTAGGAATATCATCATTTTACAAGCTAGGGTAAATACAAAGGTCAGATTCTGCAAGGCACTAATGACAAAAAGATGCACTTGATTTGGACGATTGTATACCAAAACCCCCATAATCTCACTTACCCCCCAAAACCAACAATGTACCTTATCTAGTAACAACTGTTGTGTCCTTCCACTAGTTTGCTGTGGTCCTGTAATGTTACACAAGTGGACGATAGACTGTATACTGAACTAGAAATTCAGAACTAAGTTTAGAAGAAAAAAATACTTGTTTTTTTAAGAGACACATGTATGAATGGGAAAATAGTTACACCAGTAAACAATTAAATAAACCTCTGGTTTTATACAAATTTAGATACAGCCACAGTGCAGAAGTTCAGGTTCGTCTTCAATTCCTGACTTGCGTATTTTCAACTCTAGGATCACCAGACCATTTCAGTAAGTATTTGAGGTACTTTATCAGAGAGGCACCTCACAGTAAGGCTCACATCATTCTTAATAGTTGATGTTACCTTAATAAACATAATATTTTAAACAGATGCAGTTTTAAACTCTGGTAATGTTTCAAAAGAAGATTTTTTTAACGAAAGCACAGAACCAGCATTGGAATTTTGATTCTGTTGCAGTTCTATGATAACAGATTTTTGTTCTCTGTGCTTCAGTTTTTCTAAATATTAGAATTGTTGTAATTACAGAAATAAGGGTAATATATTTGGTATTTGTGGAGTTTGATTCATGTCCATAATGTTACCAGAGCTCTTCTACTGGAGTGCACTGTAAGTTGTGATATCAAAAAGGAGTAATTCATTATACTTTAATATTGTCCAAAAATGGTTTACTGTATAGTAGTTGATGTGTGCAGATGCTGAAATCCTTTCATTCTAAATGTTAACACTGGAAATATTTTTATGTAGCTGATGGAATTTGAAGTGAAACATTATTTTCTGTGGTTTTAGTGACTGTTTTTTTGGTGTCTTTCCATAAATTGTTTTGGCTGCTCTCTTCTTAAGCCTTTAAGCCTTTAGTGTTGTCTCAGCATCAGCTCTGTACAAACCTTCAGTTGATTGCGTTGAAGTAATTATTAAAATGACTGAAAGGAGGAGTTGTTTGGGTAATCTCATTTTAATTATTTAAATTTGGCATACAGTGCTTGGCTTGTCCCTGTGGTCCCTAAGAGTGCAGAAAGAAATGAGAATATCTGTAGCCAAGAGGAAAAAAGCCTTAATGCATTTGCTGTTAGAATAGCCACAGTTCTTCTTAAAGAAATTAATTGGGATTACAAGTGTATGTGCCAGCAAAGAAAACAGACCTGCAGTTTTCTTGAAAGACTTAAAAATGCAGTAGTTATGGAGGTACTGTTTTCATCCAGTCTCGGTACCCAGCTGAAAGATAGACTCTGGGTTTTATTATGAATTGAGAAACAAGCTGCCATCTGATAACAAAATACCATGCCGATCCTACTCTACTCATTGGTATAGTAGAAACTGCCAGCACTAATGAACAACAACTGTAAATGATTACCAGCTTGAAGAGAGGAAAAGGCTATGATTCTTAATTGGCAGGTGGTGCATTTTTCTTTCTTCTTAGCAAAAACTGTACTAATTTTTCTGTATTTATTCTTGGGTTTATAGACTATAACTATATATATTTGATGTTAAAAAGGAGTAATTAAAAAGACTTCCCTAATTTTAGGGTTGAGTTTAGAACAAGTGGACATACTGTGGCACTGCTTAGTAGAAGATTCTGAATGTTATGATGATGCACTACATTGGTTTTTAAATCAAGTTCGAAGCAAAGATCAGCATGCTATGGGTATGGAGACTTACAAGCATCTTTTTTTAGAAAAGGTATGTAGAGAGTTCATTGCAGCCCTGTTAAATCTGATGAATGTGTTTGTCTCCATATAAGCACTATTTAACCTATTGTTTCTGTGGAAGGTATGTCTTCAGTAGACTGGGAGGGCCCCACTTTTCATGCAATAATTTTCTCTGCTTAGAGGGAAGAGGGGAGCAGAATTGTTTGTTTTTTTCACACAAGTGTCTGACTGTTGCTTTGCAGCTACACTAGGTATTGTATCTGAAGCTGTGTAGCACTTTTCAGTTTGAAAAAAAAAAGGCCCCTCAAAACTATACTTTGTTTTATGATGTATAGTTTATCTGGCTTCTACTTGGGAGTGGTATATAAATATTACTGATCAATCTACTGAAAAAAGGAACATGCAGCAGTTGAACTTTTTGCAAGGGGTCCAGTTCATTTCACCAGATGACATTACAAAAAGGATACATTACGCAGTAATGAGTGAAGGGGTTTTTTTGAGACTGCAGAGTTTTTTGACTAGTTTTGTAATTGTTTCAGTTTTTGAATGAACATTTCATATATGCTAACAAATTGTCAAGCTGTTTATAAGCAGCTAATGTTACAATAATACTTTTTATTCTCTCTGCAGTGTTAGCAGTCCAAATCAGTGTTAGAGAAAAAGGTCTAAGCCAATTTTAAGGGATTTTTTTTCTGTTGTATTGTATGTAAAATTCAGAGAGTAAGAATACATTTTAATTGATCTGCTTTCAGATGTAAGTTGTAGTAACAGTGACGTTTATCTGTTCTAGTGAAATACATACCTTGTAATTGCTATTCATTCTACCACTGTTTGGGGGATTTTTGCATACTAAAATCTATTCATTTCATTTAGATGCCACAACTAAAACCTGAAACTATTAGTATGACTGGCCTAAACCTCTTTCAGCATTTGTGTAATTTGGCTCGGTTGGCTACTAGTGCATATGATGGTGGTTCAAACTCTGAGGTAAGTCTAGATTCTGTGCTCACCTTTTTTTTTTTCTGAGGGAAGGGAAAAGTTAAATTACTTAACCTGCGACACCATATCTCTTGAGAACATAATGACTGGAATATTTACTGTTTCAAGGTAGTAATGCCACAGCCCACAGTGGTGGGAAGCTATAAAGATTTCTACTTTGAAGAGAGCCCTGGAAGCTCGGGACTCAAAAGTTTCAAATACAATGTAGTGAAATGACAGTAAAAAAGGCCAGTGATCCTGACCCTTTCCTCATGACTTTGTGCATTTGTGCCTTTTGGATCTAGAGACAGAGATAGGGAACCACAAAGAAAGTGATGTCTGGTACCTGCATATTTGTGCAGTTTATCGTGTTCTTAGCATAACTGAACTATATTCACTATTGTGTTCAAATATTATGTTTGTACCATTTACTTCTAGAAATTTGAAGAATCAGATGGCATTGTATTAAACATATTTCATTCTGACTAGAAATTGTTGTAGAATGTATCTCAGTTTACGTATTATGTACTTCAGAGGATTTTCTTCTGTAGCTTTTTATACAGAGAAAACTGTCTTGGAAATAAAACAATATGTAAGATATTTTTCTGTGAACTCATTTCTGTTATTTACATGAATATCACTAGTAGTTGTGGTTTTAAGACTTCATTTTAAAGTGTTCCTGTTTTTCAAAAAGGAAAATTCACTCATTTGAATCTTAACCAGTTCTCCTCATGCTTCAAAGTACAAAAATACTTCTGTGAAAGTTAGAGCTTTATGGCAGTGGTGATAACCCAAGCAGAGGAAAACCAAATACCTGTAGTAGTTTTGTCAGGAGGCAAATGAAATCTCTCAGGTCAGAAAATTATCATTCTTAGTAAAATGATGAGGCAGTGTTTTCTTTCTGTGTTTCTTTTCCATTTGTCAAAACAGTTGTGTGGCATGGACCAGTTCTGGGGTATTGCTTTAAGAGCACAGTCTGGTGATGTCAGTCGAGCAGCTATCCAATATATCAACTCCTATTATATCAATGGTATGAATTTTCATTTTTGTTTTCTGTTTAAAATGTCATGAGGAGTATCTAGTCTTATGCTTTTTTCATATATACTTAGTATTAAAATACATAGTCTCAAAGTTGTGTTTACATCATTTACTTTAACTGATGTTACAGGCAAAACTGGTCTTGAAAAAGAACAGGAGTTTATTAGCAAATGTATGGAGAGTCTGATGATAGCTTCTAGTAACCTCGAGCAAGACTCTCATTCAAGTCTAACCGTTATTGAAAGAGGACTCTTGATGCTGAAGACGCACCTGGAGGCTTTTCGGAGAAGGTAAATACTTTGATTGCTATACTTGGATTCAGAATCTATTCGCATTCCACTTACAATGATTAATGAATTATGAGTTATTAATTCAACTGATAGCTAATATGTTTTTCTTTATGTAAAGGAAGGATGGACAGTAGTGAATAATTTCAAAAGGTAATACATAAGGCTTAAACAGTTACAGGAGTTACCCCTTATCCTTATATGAAGATGTATGGATGTGGTTCATGCTTCGTCATCCCTCAATAAAGAAACATTTTCAAAGTTGCTTATTTTTTTTTAAATAGTGATAATATGAAAAATTTCCTCTTAGTTTGAGCAGAGTGCAAGCTTTGTCTTTCCACTCATTGTTTATGAAAATGTTTGTGTGAAATGCATTTTGGCAAAACTACTTTTTTGATATTTTTACCTGCTGCTTAAGGTTTGCATATCATCTGAGACAGTGGCAGATTGAAGGCACTGGTATCAGCAGTCATTTGAAAGCTTTGAGTGACAAACAGTCACTTCCACTGCGAATTGTATGTCAGCCAGCTGGTCTTCCTGACAAGGTAAGTTAAAAACCCTTTTACAAGTACATCCTACGTGGTTAGGTTTTGGTAAGTCCGCTATGTACTTGGAAAAATAAAATGTGTTTTGTTTCAGATGACTATAGAAATGTATCCTAGTGATCAGGTGGCTGATCTACGGGCTGAAGTCACCCATTGGTACGAAAATTTGCAGAAGGAGCAGATAAATCAACAAGCACAGCTTCAAGAGTTTGGTCAAAGCAGCCGTAAAGGGGATTTTCCTGGTAAGCTGTACTGCTTAAAACTGTATATTTCACCCTATGAGGTTTCATCCATTTACAGCTTTGAAGGTGGTTTTATTCTGCTGTAGATAAGCTAAATAAACAAGCATTAACATTTATTTTAAAACACCTACCTCAGTGTTTAGCTTACTTGCTTTCTTGTTATGAGCAAGAGTTAGTATTTATTCAATATTATCTGGACAAGTTTTGTCCATTTATTCTAGCTGTAGCTATAGTTAGCATCACCTTTAATAAAAAGCATTGTTACTTGAGCACTACCATTTATTTGAAATTACAAACAAAATGTAAATCTGACAAATATAATATCCTTAGATCTAGCCAAGTGCCAGGTCCCAGCAGACTTTTCCCCACATTTTCTTCTTATGATTGTTTTAATAAATTATTTTTGGGTTTTTGTAACTTGAATATTTCATTAGACAAAACTTCATTTTGTGAAATGTACAATTTTTGGCCCTGCTGTTGATTCAGAATTTGAAGTCATAAATAAAATTCATAATTGATAACTCCATATATATATATGTATTCCAGTCAGGTGTAAGATTTTCCTTACTCTTGCAACTGCTTTTTAGTTATGCTGATTCTGTATAAAAAATGGTCATTCATCGTATTTTGATGCTATTTATTGGGAATATCACATTGCTCCTTAGATGGTCATTGCTTGCTTATGGTATGATGAATATTCATCCTGTTGCTGTTCCCTTTCTGTTACTTTCTTTTGAGTGAATGAAAAATTCTGCTTCATCTTTTAGGAAGGGGACATTTTCTGTATCCTGCTGGTGGTAGATATTGTATTGGCTATTGCTGTTCAGAACTTTACTGTTTTCTGAATTGTCTTCTCCTCAGTGTTATTCTTTCTTTCTTGTTATGAACAAGTGATAATATATAATGCATATTATTTGAACAAGTTTTGTCCATGAAGATCTTGTTCCAGCACTGCTGACCATTAGTAAAAGTATAAATGTGAATCTTACTTTCTTTTAATGAGACATGCTCTCAGTAAAGCAGAATGAATTTTAGACAACATATTTATCTTCTTTATTAAGTCCTTTTCCATTCACTCATCAGAAGCCTTTTGGTAAAGTTTGTGTTGTTTTCCACCAAGTATAGCCACATAGCAGAAATTTTTATCATTGTTTTAGCTGGGATTTTAGAAATGCTTGATTTACAGAATTTAGAATTGCATTGATACAGCTGCTTCAGTTCAGTCATGTTATATATGTACAGTGGTTTTTGTTTTGTAGAAAGCCTGTGCTGATACCTGTAATTTTGTACATTTCTTGTGGATGTTGCACTCTTCTTAATGTGCTTATTACACTAAATATTAACATACCATAAGTATGGGAAACTGAAGCATCATATAATATTTATCTATCGATTCATAATACCCAATGTCTTTTGCTAGGTTTAAAGCTCTATTAATGACTCTTAAGTGCTTTGTCTTGTGATTGATGTATGTGTTGCCTTATAGATGCATTAAATGCTGTAAAAGGCTGAATCTCTTACTAACCAAATCCCTGAAGAAGTCTCTCTGCATTGTTCTCTGTATACCACTGCACTTTTTGATTTATTTAGTCACATGAGTTTTGCTTTTCAACTGCTAATTCTGAGAAGTTAGGATTGAAATTGAGACTTGTGGGTTCACTCATCCATACACTATTTTGAGGACTGTTCTGTATAACAAAAGGACTTTCTAATAACACTTTATCACAAAAGCCTCTGTGAATGATTCAGTGTAATGACTATTCACACTTAAAAATGTCGGATCATTCTGCATCACAGGAGATAGGTGTTACAAGGTAAAAGTGCACTCCTCTGAGTGACCTTTTACTATGTCTATTTTAATATACCTGTATTAGTTAATCTACCGAAATTATTATTATTTCATCAGCTGAGGTAGAAACCTGAATAGAGTTTTTCAAATCCCAAGTAAAAATTAGTGGCTCATAATGTCAAAGCACAAGTTTTTCTCTTGCCTTTTCTTGATAAAGCTAAACCTCGTTGTCCTTAATCAGTTTTTAGTTGCTTTCTCTGATGAGCTTTCAATTTCATTGAATACAAGGAGTTAACAGAAATTTTATATCAGCTTCTTGCTCTTGGAATTCTAGACTGGCACATTTTTTAAGCTTTTAATTTGTTTCATCTGTTGTTGACTGTGACTGGCACATTCTTATGCTGTTGGCATTCTCTAGCAGTGCTGTTAGCCTGCCTTTTCACCACTATATACCTGGCCAGTTCACTTCAGCATCTTTTTTCATTTTCTTGCTCTTGGGTTTTATGGACAACCAATATGTCTGAGGTGACACAGGTCTCGTATAACACCTGTTGGCGTAATATTAAACAGATTGTTACAGAAGTGAGGTAACTATTGTCATGAAAAGCAAAGCTGCAGGTCTTGAGACAGGCTAAACTAAAAGCATTTATTAGTTACAAATATTTCTCTGAGGTTTTTATCATCGTGAGTCTGTCAAGGAAATATCCAAGAATGTGCACTACCCAAAACTTTGAGAATGTATCTGTAAGTAGTAGATGCATTTCATATTAAATGTTTCTTTTAACTGTCTTTCAGTACAATAAACTGAATTTATATTTTTCCATTTACCAGGCATTTACTACACAATTATTTTGAGGCCTAAATCATCTTTTGTAACATCTCTTTATCATTTGAAATCTGCTCAGAGAAATGTGAGATTGCATTTGCTTCTCGCTCAGATTGTTTACTCTGTTCTTTTTTCCAAACTTTGTTGCTGCTTTGATGAAGTGCAGAGGATGGTAGATTTCTGTATTATTTTTGTGGATGATGTGTTTGCCTGTATTTACCTGTTTGATGTTATTTTGCATGACTGTATTGATACTTTTCAAAGCAGCCAGCTGAGGAGATTTGAAACAGTGGTAGATATGTAGGATGATTCCCAACTCTGTATAAAAACTTAATGGCTTTATTGTTAACTGACAGATGTCCTTGGAGGGTTGCTGTCTATTCAGTTTTTCCCAAGAGCATCCCAGATATTTTTCTGACTACACACAAGTAAATTTAGTTGAACATAATAACCAGTTTTCATAAGGAAACTACATTAAGGTTTTGCCTCATTATAAGTGCAACCAAAGGGTGCTGTAAAAAAAAATCTTAGCACTTTCATTAGAGAGAGAATGAAATTTACTGAAATATGTTTTATCCTAGGTGGCCTCATGGGACCTGTGAGAATGATTTCATCTGGGCATGAACTGACAACTGATTATGATGAAAAAACGCTTCATGAATTGGGTTTTAAGGATATGCAGGTATTACCAGCATATAAATAGCAGTCACTGAAAATGATGGGTTGATGTTGCATTTGTTTTGTGTAGCTGGTACATTTAGTGGTGGTAGAAGGTACGTTTCCTATATTTTCCTGAAACTAAGTGTTTCAGTCTATCCAGCACTTGCTTTCTGTAAGCTCAAACCACTGCTGTCAGTCATTGCTGCTGTCAGCCTTTAGTAATTTTTAAAGCCTAATTCAAGTTGTGTTAGCAGATGTGGTTTTTGTGCTGTTTCATTAATCTGCTGAGAAGTTAGACTAGTATTAGGGTCTCCCTAGCCTGAATGGCAAAGTAAGGGATCAAGGACAAGGAAACAGGATTGTACTCTTAAGAAACAAACAACTTAAGCCATTGCTCCATAAGTCCTTAAGGGAAAGCAAACCCAAGCTTTAATTATAGCAATTGCTCAAAATGCTGCTCAGTATAGATTTAATAATAAAGATATCAATGTATCTTTAAGTTCTTCATTATGATCCTATTGAAAACAGTCTATGGTTTATCATAGACATAGAACCATGGAATGGCTTAGGCTGGAAGGGACTTTAGAAATCATCTGCTCCAGCCTTCCTGCCATGGCCAGGGATGCCTTTCAACTAGACTTGGTTGCTCAAGGCCTCATCCAGCCTGGCCTTGAGCACCTCCAGGGAGGGAGCATCCACAGCCCCTCTGAGCAACCTATTCCAAAGTCTCATCACCCTTATACTGAAGAACATTTCAATAATATTTTCTCTCCTCTTTGTTGTTTATCTGTTTCTAGATGGTCTTTGTATCTCTGGGTGCACCAAGGAGAGAACGTAAAGGTGAAGGTGTTCAGCTTCCAGCATCATGCCTACCTCCTCCTCAAAAGGACAACATTCCAATGCTTTTACTCCTGCAAGAACCTCATCTCACCACTCTTTTTGATTTGTTAGAGATGCTTGCCTCTTTTAAGCCTCCTTCTGGAGAAGTGGCTATGGAAGATAGTGAGGTAGTGTAGATTCGTATTACTAGAATAATTGCATTTAAGTCTAGTCTGTTTCTTGTGTACTCTATCCAATTGATGTAGATACATAGATACAGATATGTCTGTATATTCATATTTAATTTACAATATAATTATTACAATGACTTTTCTGATTTCTTAACATTATTACAGTTTTTCGAATATTCTAAATATTGCAGAAGCTATAAAGGAGTAATTCTTAAGAAAGAATATTGATTGTTTAAATACATGTAGTGACTAATAATGGAAATTGGCTTGAAGAGAGGTATGTAAAGGTTTTATTGCAGAAACTCAAGCTTTATGTCTTATGGCATCATTAACTTGTGGGAAATTAAATAATTTCTAGTATATTTGAAGCAGTAGTTTATGAAGTGTTAATTACACTCAAGTATTTCAAAATATGTGATGAACTGTAAAGATAATGTAACAGTTCATGCAGGTTCACTGGGACTTCAGCTATTTATGTCTTATTAGTAGATTGCATCGCTTCTCAGTTAAGAATAAATATTCTGGTTTAACTTTGGAATCTTATTTTCACAACAAAGTTAACAATAACAATGGTTGTTCTCTGATTTGTCAGAGTGCAAGGTGTGAAGAACTTCATCTCCATGCAGAAAACTTATCCAGACGTGTCTGGGAACTGTTAATGCTTCTGCCCACGTGCCCTAATATGTTGCAGGCATTCCAGAATATTTCAGATGAGCAGGTGAACAAAGAATGCTTGTTTTCACATTTGTTATATGTGGATGTTTTAGTGTCTAATGTTTTAGTTGAATTTCCCCCAAACAGATATGTTAAATAGTGTTAAGTATGCTGAAACACAGGTAAACCTAATAAACTGAATAATTCTTAGAAAATTCAATTAAACAGAAATGCCACTCAATTCCCAAAGTTTGTTTTTTATTGTATTTTTTTTTAGTCAATACAATCTTTTGGCTTGAAGTGAAAAAGCAATTTTTCATCAGCAGACTTGATTTAATATTGTGACTGATGTGACAGTAATCCTTTTGTACTCTCTCCTATAAGTTCAAAACATTGATAGTAGCCTGCTTATTTTCTTGCCCTATAAATGAATATTTTGCATCTTTTGAAGTTGTAGAATTTACAATTAAACAGTTTTTAAATATTATGATTATTTACGGACATAGGCATCAAAATTTCAGTGGAAGTTACAATTTAGAGTACAACATGTGGCTTACTCTACTTTTAAAATTGTGTGTACCTTAGCTTGCAGGTAGTTTACTCAATTTTAATTCCTGAGTGCACATCACTAAAGTTTTAAATTGTCAAATTTCAAATAATAGTTGAAATTAAACCCCAAATAAATGGCCTCTGCCACTTCAAAAATCCTCTGCTTGCATTATTTCAATAGATCTGCAGCAGATATAATTGTATTAATCCATTTCTGCCTTTTTTGTCTTTTAAGGGTAATGATGGCTTTAGCTGGAAGGATCTTCTGCGAATAAAAAGTGCCCATAAACTTTTGTATGCCCTGGAAATTATTGAAGCTTTGGGAAAGCCCAACAGGAGAATAAGACGTGAATCTACGGTAATACCGTTTCTCGCACAGAGTTTGTTTATCTCTCTGAACCAAAGTACATATTGATGAGTTGTTTTAACCATTTTTACAAGTAATTGTTGTTGTTTATTTTCAGGGAAGTTATAGTGATCTTTACCCAGACTCAGATGATTCGAGTGAAGATCAAATAGAAAACAGTAAAAACACATGGAGCTGCAAGGTTTGATTTTCCTATAGTGCCTAATACAGTTTTTCAGAAAATGTATGAAATTAAAACTCATTTAAAATACTATCTAAGAGGTTTCTAGCTTAAATTTGGGTATAACATTTAAAAGTTTTTCTTACATTATCAGGCCTGTAAATTTGTCCTAGTTGTGTACAAAAGTTACATCCCCCTTCCCTCCCTCCTAAATGCCTAGCTCAATAGTAGCTGTAATTTTTAAAATTATTTATTTGTAATGCTTAGCTTGGTGTCTGACTGATACCAGTGATATTTCTGTGTTTGCTTTTTCTTACATTGGTTCCATAATATACTTACAGTTTGTTGCTGCTGGAGGGCTCCAACAATTACTAGAAATTTTCAATTCTGGAATCTTAGAGCCTAAAGAGCAGGAATCATGGACTGTGGTAGGTTTTTATTCACCCTTCTTCTCCAGAGTAACACAGCTGTCATTTATGAAGACTTGCATTACTTTCATCTTTGTTATAGTTAGTTTTCTACAGTAAGTGAAATTAATTCTTTAATTGAAAGCACTGATGTCTATGCAATAGCATCTTTTTCATGGGTATTTCCCATGAAATAAATTAAATCTTTGCATTTATGTTTTTTATATTTTGAACCCATCCTTTTTCTGTGTTTTTTTTAATTTATTTTTTGCTTCAGTCACAGAAGTCATACTTTGTAGAACCAGGATTTTTGTAGGTCATGGGAGCATCTTAGAAAAATAAAAGTGGGTTCCATCTTTAGCAGTGACTGCAGCTGCATTAGTAACGCTATTGCATATCTCACTCTTGTAAAACAGACAATATTTACCAAGCAAGAAAGGGGACAAAAAGTACTATTTCCTCTTGTTAGTATTGCGACAAAAGTGTTATGGTTCTCGTATAATGTCTTTTTCATCACTGACCTGTTACTAGTTTGAGCTAAATTCATACTGTGATGAAAATGTTTTAAATTTAGCTGTAATTTTTCTCTGTTTTCAATTCTGTGGCTTTTTATTAAAAAGTTGAAATATATTGAGGTCCGAGTCATATGCATGTAAAAATATGTAAATGAAGAAGAATGTGCATGTATGTCTAAAAATGATAGTTACTGACATATAAAAGAAGGCAGATACCCTTTTAATTAAAAATTCAATAGTTGTAAACTGTTTTGGATGTATTTGTTCTAAAATATTTAAATATTAGAAAAAAGTAGTTATTATCTGTATTAGGCATGTAAATAAAAGTTTGTGTGATTGCCTTTATTGGTTTTCCCAGAAAGCATGCACAGCACTGAAAATAGTAACAGATTAGTTACTACAGAGTGCTGACTTAGGTGTGTACAGGTGCTGGATAGCTGCCTCCCTCATGTCTTGCTGTGACATAGCTCTTAATTTTGCTCTTGTAACCCACCTTCAGCTGGTGGAGCAGATGTTGTGTGTAGTGTGTGTAGTCACAGCCACTGGCGAGAGCCATGAAAATTGATCTCAAGAGTTACTAAATGAATTGATGGTTTTCATCTAACAAGAGATGTTACAATGCAAAATTGCATTTTTAAACTAGTTTGCATTGTCTGTGCATGGTTTAATAGAGTCAGCTTGAAAATATTTTTATATGTTATGCTTTATACCCTGTGATATGGTTGAATACTATGCAAGAAAGGCTCTTAACTGTTTAGCTTATCTCCTGTACTGTTTCCTCTGTGTTACTTCCTGCATTGAGTAATAGAATGTCTTGAATGCACTGTTAATAGGACTGGGTCGTGAAAATAGTTTCATTATAAGAAGTAAAGGGATTTTTAATGTCCTTCCTCTTCATCATCTGTTCTGTTGAGGTTTTGGCTGTTCTAGCTGTTTACACCTTACTTAAGCTTCTCATTTCAAATTCTGTAGTAGCATAGAATTATATGTAAAATAATTCCATGAAAAAATAAGATTTTGTTTCTTTCTCACAGTGGCAGCTAGACTGTCTTGCTTGCTTGCTGAAGCTGATATGCCAGTTTGCAGTTGATCCTTCAGATCTGGATTTGGCTTACCACGATGTCTTTGCCTGGTCTGGTGTGGCAGAGAGTCACAGAAAAAGGACTTGGCCAGGCAAATCAAGGAAGACTGCAAGTGACCATGTGAAAGGCCTTCATATACCTCGTTTAACAGAGGTAAGAGATAACAGTGTGCCTATTTTGTGACCTTTAGAAAAATGACTAATTTGTTGCATGGAAACTTTTATTTTAGTAATAAATTAACATAGAGGGAAATTTACTAATATTGATCTGTCTCCTACCTGTTATTCGCATCTAAAACATACCTTAATTGCTCTAAACCTGCCAGTTTAAAAAGCTATAACTAAAAGGGTGTTGGGGAAATTGGTGAGCATGTGAGTTGGAAAGTCCTAATTCTGGTGCTTTATCTCTGTTAGATCCTATTTTCCAATTGGATTGTTCCTTTTTTTAAAAAAAATGACAACCTGTTATAGAGGCTGTTCCCATGCTCACTAAATCAATTCTATATTTCTTCAGTGACACTAAACTTGCTCTGTTAAGGATATCTGAGCGTGTAGTAAACTTACCTAAACCTTTAACCTTCCTACCAGATTCCTGCCCTCTTATTTCCTAACATAGACCAAGCAGATGTAATATTTTGGCATCAGAGATGCATTCACTGTAAACTCACTACTGTTGGGCACAGGACCAGCTGTGATTACAAGAAAGTTTATATCTGCACTGAGCTGAAGCCAAACTTCCTATTTGTCAGTATTCTTCAGGTATTAGGTATTTTGGGCAAATATTGCTGAAGCTACTATGATACAGGGAAATGATCAAATGTATTATTTTTTTTTAATGTTGACTGTGTGCAAATGCTGCTTTTAGTTTTTAGAACTGTTTTCAAATTTTTAGTTGTCAATTACTGAATATTTTTGATGGCACTGGATTTGCTATCTAAGTATTTTTAAAGATTTTTTCTTTAGACTTTGACTTGAAAATTCCATGTAGTCTGTCAGGTTCTCTAAAGATGACTAATTAAAGTGATTGTATTGTCAATAAAATGTGTTTGTCACAGTGACAGACAAGGTGTACATGTCCAACCTCTTCCTCAAGCCTAAGATTTTTTTAAAGCAAGTAAATAGTCCTTATTTTAAAAATCAAAACTGTGTTTTTTATGGAAAGGATTGAATAAGTGATTAGTTATTCTGTTCAGTTCAACTGTCTTTCTTAGAGAAATAGAATGACATTTTAGCATCTAGACTTACCCTGTGAAACACAGGATTTTACTTCCACTTTAATAAAAAACAATACAAGTTTTAACTATGGAGATGCTATGATTTGCTCTTCTTCCCTCTACACAGGTGGGTTTGTTTTAGATTCACACAGTGTGTATAATTTAATAACAGATCAAAAAGCTTGTTGTTATATTAACTGTTTTTTTTTTGTTTTGTTTTTGTTTTTTTTTCTTTTGACTTCGATTTTTAAAGGTGTTTCTTGTACTTGTCCAGGGAACCAGTTTGATTCAGCGACTTATGTCAGTTGCTTATACATATGACAACTTGGCACCTAGGTACAATATCTTTTCATTTTTGTAATAAAGCTAATCAAGTGTGCACAATTTCATCACTGCTTTATATAAAGTAAATAGCTCTTTCAATTGTAGTCCCCCTTAACACCCATATCAGAAATTTAAGTCTATAGGTGATAGACTTGCTTTTCTTAGTCACCTCTTCTGGGAGTTATTCTACCTACCCTACCCTTACAGGAGTGAGAGAGACGAAAGCAAAGTGTGTAAGACAAAGAGCAGCAAACTACTATGGTACGCTCTCATAAATCCCCATGCCAAAACGATTTCTTTTTCCCATGTATTCTCAATTTCAAGGCAATGTAAAGGAGAAATTAGGATAAGTTCACTTGTAAGTTGCTTAGTCACCTGCTGGTTTTGACTTATTTTTCCCATCCTATATTATATTAGTTTACTAGTGCTGAAATTATCCTCAATGTGTAGTGAGTATGTGTACAGAAGGCCTTAATTTTATCTCCAGAAATAGGCTATTAGATTTTTATCCTTTTTCACTTTTTGTCCTGAGAAAAGCAATTCTGTGTAAGACTTCATTGTGCAATTGGACTGTTGGTGAGGGAGGTCAGGAGTTTTGCTACATTTGGTGTTGTATAATTTCTTGGAATATTCCAAGTTATGGACAATGTGTTTTACCATATTTTGAAGAGATTGTTGAATACATTCAGAGCATTTCCAGTCAGATCTCCAAGTGTGCCTAACTTTACCCTCTAGCTGAGTTGCAGGAATAGTTTTTAATGTGTGCAGTATGGCTTTTGTTTCATAACCTTTTACTGAAACTTATAGAAATGTAAGTAAATAAATGCACCTTCTCTTTTTGAGGTAAAATAGATGGTATAAATTTTTCTTGATTACTTACTTTGTAGTCAAATTTTTTAGAAGGTGACTTGAGGATTTTCATTGTTTTATTACTGTTGCTAATTTTGAATGCTGCAAGAAATGAGCCTTCATAAGATTACGATTTCAGTTTCCTTAGTGGTTATTTAGCAGTAACTCTGTTGCGTGTATGTACTTGTATTTCTAAGTGATAATCTATTGCAGTCTGTGATTAAGTTCAGTTGACTTTATTTTCTTCCTGTTCAGGGTGTTGAAAGCTCAGTCTGATCACAGATCGAGACATGAAGGTTAGTGCTGCAAAATAGCTGTCGATCATGAATTCATAGTAATGAAAAGATTCTGAGAATAACAAGTAGCATATTCAATTTATTCCACCATTAGAATGATACAAAAAAGTGTTTCTTGGTAGTGTGAGGGCTGTTACAGTCCAAGTGGGAATACAGAGACATTTCTTCTCTGGAAATTGTTTTATATGTATTGAAATGTTGGACTACAGCCTATGTATTCATCTCCAAAAGAGCAGCATATCTATACCATAAGAGTCACCAATAGTGACCGTTGTTCTGGTTTGCAGAAATCATTCTGGGCCCATAACTCCTTTAAGCTCCTGCATCTATTGCTTTTGATGAGATCTTTTACAAAAGGGCTGAATGACTTCTGTCAGGATTAAGTCTGTGTCATAGTGATTGTCAGAAGAATAGCACAAGTGTACATGATGTCCTCCTAGGTTTATGTGTTACTTTCAGTTTTTTCACTTTTTTGTCCCCAGAAGATGGTAATGTCTACGAACTCAAATTCTTAGTAAATGCTTACTTCTAGTCTTATTTCTAGTTGTTAAGAAATGAGCAGATACACTCATCACACTAAGGAAGTGTTCATGTTAAGACATGATACAACCTGTTAGCAGAGTAGCAGCTCACAGCTTCAGAAGTAGAGATGAAGGAAAGGATTGAGCCCCAGACTGGTAGTATTTAGAGTCGTGTAAGGTAATTGTCATCAGGTCAATATGTAGTAGGCATATTGGTAAAATTCTGAGTTTAGATTTGTCTCTTATTTGCAGAAAGTGTTTAGTCTTGTACTTTAATGTGACTGAATCACACATTATATGTGCTAGGAACAAGCAACTCTTTAACATAAAAATCATATTCTGCTACATAGAGCATGATTTACTTTCATCTCAATTTTTTTCAGTCACTCATTATTCAATGTGGCTCTTGGTGAGTTGGGCTCACTGTTGTTCCTTGGTGAAATCCAGTCTGGCTGACAGTGATCATTTGCAAGACTGGCTAAAGAAACTTACCCTTCTTATTCCAGAGGTATGTTAAAGGAGCATAATATTGAACAAGATTAACTTTGGTTCGAAGGTATCTTTACATTCAAAACATCTTTCTTGCTAAAAGTAGTAAGGATCTGACTCAGTTAAATGAAATCCCTTTAAGGGGTAATCAGTTTTACTTCAAATACTACATAAAGTGACCCCTTTGTTGGTCCACTGCAAACCAGTTGTCTTTGATCTTGGTATCTGTTTGAATGTAATCTTGTTCATTGTAATTTACTGAATTGCTAGGCAGTACTTTATACTGTGGATTAGTCTAAACATATTTCTACCATCTTTTTTTCTTTCAGTTGAACTTAGTATCACAAAACTAAATGAATGATAGTTAATATAAAAATATTTGTCGTTGCTGGATCCTTGCCTTTGCCTGGATCTTTAAGTAAATTTTCCTGATGTAAAATGAACGTGAAAGTTGCATAAAGATATGAATAGTAGAAAATTTTTTTTGTTTACTAGTGACTGCTTAAAGGTGCAATATGTACATTATGTGATAATTTTCACTTGTTGCTTTATTACTCAAGCACAGAAAAAGCTTACATGCTGACTTCATTTAAAGACTGTGGAAAATGAGAGAGTCTTGAAACTTCCAGACCTAGGTTAGAGATAGTTGGTGAATATTTTCCTTAAGAAAAGAATAAAAGAAAGAAGAACATAATTCTTCTAGTGAAATTAAACAAATTAACTGTATAGCTAGGAATAAGTAAGTGGAAATTTCAGCATCACACACATTTCCCTAATTTGCCCAGATGGGAGATGCTTTATTTTAGTAACTGGCTGTAAACTTTGGTATAGAAAATATGTAACTCAAGAGATACAGATAAATCAGACTTTCCATTAGAATAGTATAATTTTGCATTTTCCTGTAATTAAATGTATGTTGGAAAGATGTATTTGACCTTGATAACTTGACAGATACTGTGAGAGGAACTTACTAGCTATGTATGAGAGAAAGTCAACAAGAAGAAAAGTATCTTCTAAACAATATCTGTAATAATTCTTTTCTTTTTCATGAAGACTGCCGTTCGCCATGAGTCTTGCAATGGTTTATATAAGTTATCTCTCTCTGGTCTGGATGGAGGAGACTCAATAAATCGATCCTTTCTGCTGCTGGCTGCATCCACATTATTGAAATTTCTCCCTGATGCTCAAGCTCTGAAGCCAATTCGGGTAAGAATTTAAGAAATTGCAAGGCTTTATCAATTATGTATTTAAACTTACTTTTGTAATATCAAAAGCACATTATCATTGTCTGACATACTGTTTCTGATACACTGAGATATTACTACTTCTATTTAGATGCTTCACGAAACTTCACAAAAGCCATTAAAGCTGTGATATTAGTTTAGAGATTTCCTGTGCTTTGGAAAATGCAGAATAACATTTAGAAAGTGCTCTTTTTCTGGAAATTTAGTGTCCATGTACCATGCTGTTCGAGAATAAACAGTTGTGTTTTCAATATATGCCTCTATCTCACTTTTAAATGTAGGTAATAAATAAATTAGAACATTGTTTTACTTGCATATAGATACCTTCTCTTGAGCGGCTGAATGTTACTCTTCTCCAGTCAATTAATGCTGTTTCAGTTTTGGAGTATTATTCCCACAGTTCTACTAAGCAGAAGAATTTTTTTTTGAGGGTCTGGAAAATAATTCTCTTAGTCTTTCAGGAAAATTGATAAGTATTACAGAAGAAGAATAGAATGTAACACCATTGTAAAATGCATTCTTCTTGTACTTGGCTTATCTGAAATAGGGACTTCAAGAAAGTAATATGCTTGTTAGAGTTCCTGTGTTTACTGTGTTTTTTTAATACACAGGCTTTTCTTATGTACTTCAGAACAAAAGCAATTTGTTTTTGCAGGTAGAGGATTATGAAGAAGAAACAGTTCTACGACCAGGTTGTAAGGAATATTTTTGGCTGCTATGCAAACTGATTGATAACATACATGTCAAAGATGCGAGTCAGGTAGGTTTTACTTTACATTCACAGGAATCTTGGCTTTTCTAAGTTTCAGTATTAGGACCTTGTTTTACTTCAGTGACACATTTTTATTTAAGATGTGGTGAACTGCTGTGAATAGCTCTTGGATCTTTCCAACTTCCCATCTTCTCTTAGTCTCAGATGTGTATTTAGTAGCTCTTTGCCAAAGGAAGCTTCAGATAATGAATGAGGGAAAATAGGTATATGTAAAGAGGGTGAACTTCAGTGAAGGTAACAGACGTTAGGAATACTGTAGTTATCTGTGAAAGATAAAACCTTCCTTTTAGTTGATCCAGAGGGGAAAAATTTTGTCCTCTCCTGACTATGGACGTTTTTCCTATTAATTAGTTAATTCTATTAATTAATTTTTTTTTTCTATTAAAACACTGTTGCAGGCATGTTTGAAACATGAGTTTAAATTGTCCCTGGTTTTCTATGTGCAGTAACAAAATTTCATCCAGAAGCAAAACAGTGGTTTCACACCAGGCTTATAAATTGTAATTCATGAAGCACATGATTATTTTTCACTTGTTTTTAATTTTCTTTATTCTTGATCAGACAACACTGCTTGATTTAGATGCACTTGCAAGACATCTTGCTGACTGCATTCGGAGGTAAGATTTGATAACAGAATTTTCACTTGTACTTGCATTATGTTTATTGTTATCGAAACAGAGTTTCAGCATTTCTCTTTTATATGTATATCTAGCAGAGAAATCCTTGACCATCAGGATGGTAATATAGAAGATGATGGACTTACAGGACTGCTTCGTCTTGCAACAAGTGTTATTAAGCACAAACCACCCTTTAAATTTTCTCGTGAAGGCCAGGTATGAAAAGGACTTTGAAAGCCTGTGAAGAGATCAAAATAGTGTCATCTCTTATTACTATACTTCCTTCATTTCACTGTTTTTCCACCATTTTGATTGGAGGGCTCAATATATGAGAGTGTATTTTATTTCTAGCCTTAGCATGATGGATAAAAATATGCATATCATTCTTTATAAAGAAGTTGCACATACACCCCCTTCCCTTTCCAACTAATATTTAATTTCAGGATACAGTTCCTAAATACTAAACATTTATTAATAATCTTCAAATGGTTTTAGCGTTGATCACTGTTAGCCAGTTTAAACATCATTAACAACAGCTTCTTCTTGACTATATCCTAGGACAGTTGTGATGATCTAGAACTGGTTTTTAAGCTCTACATCTACACAGTGGTTGACAACCTGTTACAAGAATACTACTTTCTACCTGTGCTTGTAAGATGAGAGAGTGACTAGGCAGAAGCTGCTAAAAATTTCAGTTTTGCTTTGAAGCCACATTGTGTTAAAAGAAAAAACATCATGGTGTAAAATATAGTGTAAAAGCTGATTTTTAGGCACACTTTTTTCTAGAGATTGTACTGAGCATTTGACTGGGCCTTTAGTGAGGTTTCACCAGGAAAACAGTCCTCCGTGTCTAGTTATGTTCCATATATCTTGTTTTCTTGCTCTATTACTATAAAATAGCCCTGAAGGCAGTCCTAACCTCTAAAAGTTTTAATAGTGCCTACATTGTGCACTACCTGACATAAACTCACATTGCTGACAGCATTTCAGCAGAGCACCACTATATCATTCTTTAGAAATAAGGTTATTTTAAGTATGCAGAGTGGATATTAGGAGACTGAATATTAGGAATATTTTGTCACTGAAAGGGTTCTCAAACATTGGAATGGATCTGCCCAGGGCGGTTGGTGGAGCCACCATCCCTGGAGGTGTTTAAGCAGCATATGGACCTGGTGCTTAAGGACATGGTTTAGTGTTGATCCTCGAGTGCTGGGTTGAGGGTTAGACCGTTTGGTCTTTGAAGTCTCTTCCAACTGGATGTTTCCTGTGATTCTGTGACTATGCACTGTCTTTCAACTAGGACAATCTAATCATAATGCTACCAAAAATGTGTGTGGTTTGTCAAATTACTGATAATGAATCAAGCATAATTTGTCATTCTGTTTCACGAGTCATGTTTTTCTTTAGACTGTAGTATGGTTACAGTGAATTTCATGTAGTATAAAGTACCTTGTTAAAATGTGTATTTCAGAACTTATATACAAGTCAGAGAGTTCTTGAAAGAAGTCAGAATGTCTGTAGAAGTTTCTACAAGATTGCTAATACATGATTGTTGTCTTTCAAGAGTGTTTTCAGACTGCTGAATGTGCTGATGGAACTGTTTTACAGGAGTTTCTGAGAGACATCTTCAATCTTCTGTTTTTGCTGCCAAGTTTGAAAGACAGACAACAGCCAAAGTGCAAGTCACATTCTTCAAGGGCTGCTGCTTATGACTTATTGGTAGAAATGGTCAAGGGTTCCGTGGAAAACTACAGGCTACTCCATAACTGGGTTATGGCACAACATATGCAGTGTAAGATCCTTTGTGGAGCTGTTGAGTATTTTGTGGAAAACTGTTCTTTTATGTTCTGTTCATTTTGATTTTATTTTGAAATTTCAGATTCATAAAGTTGAGTGAGAAAATAGGAGTGTATGTAGAGACTCCTGAAGACGTCATATTTATGGTGGGAATGGGCAGCCAGTACTGTAAACAGGACTGCAGTCATTGAGTTTCTGTTATCTCCTAAAATACATTAGAAGGGTTCACATTTAATGAATTCCTAAATATAATGATCTGTTAAGAATGAATAGGTGTAAACAGGGAAATACAAAAGTGACACAGAATATTTTTAGACTTACACAGAGTAGTCCTACTTTGTAATAAAAAAAGACATTGTTACCACTAACACTGCTCCTAAAATTCCACTTTGCAGTTCTACTTAACCACCATGATGGTAATGTCACAGAGTAAGCATCTTTTCCTCACCTAACAAAAGAGTGGGTCTTACCATGTATATTTTTCATATGAGCTATTCTTAAATATGGTTTAAGTATGTGGTCTTGTTAAATGACATCAGCACACACAGATAACATTGTTAAAGTAGATCTTATATGTTTCATGGGCTTAGACTGAATTTTTTTTCTCTAACTTGAGACAACATTATATGTTTACATATAACCAAAGTATATAAAGCACACTGAGGTGCTGTAGGTGTTTTGTCTATTAGCAGCACTGCCATGTTTTCAAAGCCTCAAGAATATTTGTAGTTGTCTTCAGTTTGTACCTAGATGTCTGCATGAAGTGCTAATACAGTTTTGCTATACCTCTTGGTTTTCACGGTTCCTGTTTTAGAAAGAGTTCCTATGTATAATATGTAAATTACCAAAATTTGGAGTTAGTTAATATTTTATCTTTGATTTTCAAATTCTCATTATGCTTTTTTAGCTTGATAGATTTCCCTTCACATGCCCAGTTTAAATTTCTGTAACCTGAGGATCTGTACTGTATTACAACATGTGTTATTGATTCAGTGCCTCACAATTCAGGAAGCAGAAGAGAAATCTAATCATAGTAATGTTTTGCTTTCTGTACCCATATGCCTGGGGCCTTCTAAAGAGACTCCAAAATCTCCTGTGTTCAGGAAGAATATTATGAAAAACATAATTTATGAAAATATTGTATAGTTCAGTTTGCTATGAGTACATCTGCTGCTGCTGAGGTTGTCTCTTTCTCTCCAGGTCCAGTCATTCATTTTTTACAGTTAGTATTTTTATTACTCCAAATCCCTCCAGTAGTTCCTGAGTGCTGATGTTTTCCATAACATTTACCACACCTTTTAATTTTTTTCAAATACTCTTCTATAGGTAGTTCCTTCCTGAGATCTCTAGAGCCATTTGGTCTGTGCTCCTGCTCCATATTCAGCATATCTCTGTCAGTTGTAATAAAACTAACTTAGACAAAAGTGAGTGCCATTGTCTTTTTCAACATACAACTGACACAGGACTTCTGATAACCTCATTTGTTACAAGTCTTGTTATCCCATTGATGTTATACAAAGATTCTTAAAACTGGGTTTTCCCACTTTGCTTATCTCTGTAATTTTACTGGCCTTTAAAAATCTTAGTCTTAGGCCTGTCTCTTATGTTCTTTTTATGAGAAAAGTTAAGGAAAATACAAATTTTCACCCTGTCTTTGGTTTTGGTGTTTTAGTTTTATGGGGTTTGATCCCACTACTTGTACATTTGTTGTCCTCTAGTCTCACCAATTGCTGTCACTGCTATTGGTCTTTTTTCCTCACACTCCTAAGTGATGTAAGCCAGGATGCTCTTAAGAGATGGCTGCAATTTAAGACAGCAGAACAAAGTTAAATATTCAGAACAAAAACATCTTATTAATGGATATCTAGTATATTTCACTTCATATGAAAGAAAAAAAAATAATTAAAAATTATGTTACTGAGGCTTTATTCTGACAGTAATTTTTAGATGTACCTCTGTATATTGTTCTTCAAACTCGGACTGGTATGAATAATGTAGCTGTAATAACAAAATTTTAACTTTAGCAGCATATTTCTTTAATTTCCATTAAAGCAGCTCCCTTCTTTGATTGATGGAAGATGAGAACAGATTGGGTGCTTTTCTTTTTACTTCACAGTTACAGGACTTCTAGTGGCAAACATGGGGATGTCCTCATGCATTTTCAGCAAGTGATGCTGTAGGAAATGAACTGCAAAGCAGCTGGTATTGCCTGACTTCTCCTCTTCCTTTCTGCAACAAGGAGGGGAACTTAATGGAGTCTCTTTCACCAAAGAGGGGATTTAGATGCCCTCTATTGTTCATGGAATTTCTTAGTGTTCTGGTTTGGGTTTTTTTTTTAAGACTAAGATTAATAAAAGAGGGAAATAAGACCAGATGCTTTGCTTTCTGAGAATTTAAAGGTAGCGTTCAATACTATATTTTAGGCAGAAGCATGATAAGGAGTTGGAATACAGAGAAATGCAGTCATTTGAAGAGGGAGAAACTCAGTTTTTGCTTGAATGTGAATATTGAAAGTTTGGTTACAAGTTTCCCTGTCTTTTCCTGAGAACAGGCTTATTTCTGTAAGAAAGTGAGGAATAAAGAATATAGACATAAATGAGGCTCCAATTAGCCATTCTAGGTAATACCTATGAGGAAGAAGGGAAGCTGTTACTATGAAAATGAATGCCGTTGCTTAAAAGTCCCATGGCAGAGAAAGGAAAATCTTGCTGTGAAATTCCTTGTCGTATTTCTGAAAGCCCTTTGTCAGATTGAGCTAGGAGGAAGATACTTCTGACTGTTCTCATGAACTATAAAGAAGTCATCTGATTTCTTTGTAATTACAACTGGCTGATCAGCCCAGTGTAACCAGGTAACAAGAGGTCACACTTCTGAGGTTTGTTGAAACTAAAATTAAAACTCTTTCCTTTCCTGTGTGAAGCTGAAGCACTAATAGTTGTTTTGATGCCAGTGCCAAAACGAAGATTACAGCAATTACTTGTGCAACAGAACTTCTTATGGGTCTGGTCTCTGAAGATGTAAGGATCCGTTCAGAAGATGCCAAAGTGTTTCCTGAATTTTAGCTAGTAGCATGAATTGAGAACAGTCATTATTGAGCTTAGTAAGCTTTGACAGAACAAAAAAGGATTTAAAATTTAAATCTTGAACTTTTGTGGATTGTGAAGTAAGCCCAGGCTACTTAGATATCTGAACTTATGCTTCAGTAGAGGTACAACATTAAGTTTGGGAGATGCTACCTTTTTGGAGAATGACATTCTTGGGGGTGAATAGCAAAGCTATTTCATGTCAAGCACCTTGTATTCTAAGGAAGATAGGATGCAGTGAATTTCTTTGGACACGGGGTTAGTTGCTTTGCAGTTTACTTCTTGTGTCCTCTAGTTGCCTTTGCAGCTCAAATTGCCAGTTTTCATTCTGTTCTCTTGTGTGGGAATGCTCGAGAGAGAAGCCTATCAGTGTCTGGGCACAGTACTGATCACTTACAAATGCTTTGTCTAGTCTGGTTAGCATCTTCTTGACTGGCAGATGAAGAGAACTTTTCCATCCTTCTGATTTCTTGGCAGCCATATTAGAACAAGGTTTATTAAGAAGAGTGTGCCAGGCTTGCCTAGCCTGTCTAATCCCATGCTGTATAAGAAATAGATTGCTACATCTCATATGAAATATAGAGGAATAGAAAACTTAGAGAACAAGAAAGTGTCTTTTTAGTTTGGTTCTAAGCAGTTCATTTCTTGCTTACCCCTATTTTCTTGTAGATTGCAGGTTTCTTTGATATCTGTAGTTTTGAAGTACAATAAAAACTGATTTTTCTTTTCCCATAGAATCTGTTGCTAAGTTTATTCAAGCTCATATACAGCCAAGCTCTTCATATCACTGCACATGTGCATCTTATCTCTGATAAGCATCTATCCATGTTTTGTACTGAGCAAAAAGATCTTCTGCTAGCCTGGCAACCTTTTTGAGTAAATTTTGTGCCGAATGAATGACTGGTGTACATTTGAGAGCTCATAAGCATTGTATGTTATCAATTAAAGTGTATTCTCAGTGATTTAGGCAGTGCAAGTGCTGAGAGAGCTGTGGTTGGCTTAAATTATAAGAAAAAACTTTCTTACATATAGAGAATGCATAGCAGCCAATGTGTAGCATTTATGGATACTATTGATTGTTTGGTTTTACCAAACTTTACTGTAAAAATAGAGACCAGAAGACCATTACACATCAGACCATATCAAATACTACCACTAGAACAAGTGTGAGAAATGTTACTTGCCATGAGTAATAGCTTGGAGAGCACAGCAAATCACTTGAAGCACAAAGTAGCATGGGATGTACCTGGTGTACCTATAGCACATTTTCTTAAAGAGCAAGTACAGTCTGGTTCATGTGTGGAAATGTAGAAAGCATTTTGCTAATTTAAGCATAAAGCTTTTAATTGTATTTGATTTTGTAAATTGTACTTCAAATTGTTTTGTTGGTATTTTCTGCATACACAATTGATATTTTTTACAGCTTCCCATGCCCCATACAAGTGGGATTATTGGCCACATGATGATGTTCGCGCTGAGTGTAGATTTGTTGGTCTAACTAATCTTGGTGCAACATGTTACTTGGCATCCACTATTCAGCAACTGTACATGATACCAGAGGCCAGACAAGCAATATTTACTGCAAAGGTATGCTTTGTGATCTCACCTTCTGTGTGGATTTTGGTGAAGTTTAAGTTTATAGTCTTCAGGATCCAGTTTGTTTTGTGTTCAGTTGGATGCTGATGTCCAAAATGAGGAGCTTATTTTTAAAAATAAATTTCTAATGAAGCAGGTTCTTCAGGTAACATTGTAATGAAGCACTCATTTTCCTGTTGCTTCAACTAGATTTATTGAAGTTTGGTTTTATGTGAATTGTCTGTTTTTTCTTACTTCCTAATCTGACTTTTTGTTAGAACATAGTTTTATTCTTCTTGAATGGTTTTGAAGTCCGAGGGCATGTATTTCATACAAATAGAAGTACAAGTCCTGTGCATTTTTATGCATTTGTTAACCTCCAGAAATAATACTGTTACTTATATCTATTCATTGTAAAAGAGAAAGCTTTGTTTTCGTCTCTGATATCAACAGGGCATATTTAATGTGTGAAATGCCCTAACTGGTAGTTACCTCATGATTTTTTGTTACCATTAGGTTATGGTAGTATGGTACCATGTCTGTGAATTGAAAAGAATGTTAAAATTTAATACATTCTTTTGTAATCCCTTCCCAAAAGCTTCTAGCTGCAGTGAACTTTTTGAAAAGAGAGTTGGATTTTGACTTAGATTTGATATTGACTTGCCAAAAAATTAGTAGGTAGTGCTTTATCTAAAAGCATAAAATAGTGTACTGTGTATTCTTGTACACAATCATTTTTCTTAATTGTCCATAATAAAATGGTTGATGATTTTCTTTTAAAATATGATTGTTTAATATAACTTATCAAAAAACAGCCCTTAAAAAGATTATTTTTTCATCTTTTTAAGGGCTGTTTTTTAAAAAATTATAACCCAAAAGATAATGTAGTCTTTTTTAAATTTCTTTCAGTATTCAGAGGATATGAAACACAAGACCACTCTACTAGAACTCCAGAAAATGTTTACATACCTAATGGTAGGTGCAGAGGAGATATTTTCAGAAGTATCTATTTTCAGGGAAAAAATAAACAGGCAACAAAAGTGTAGTTATCATTCTGCGTGTACATTCTAGGCAGCCTAAGTCCATTGTGGCCAAGTTTTGTGAGTGTCTTGCTGAAGTAGCTTTTACTCCTTTTAAAGCTATTACTCAGCAAACCAGTCGATGTAATAGCTATTATGAAGAGGCAGTGTAAATCTTGATCTAAGATTGGTTTTAATATTAGGCACCAACTGAGAGAAATCAGCATCTGTCAATGTTAGTAGTTGTCTGCTGTGTTCATAAAAAATGCTTGTGAAGTGAATACATGGGACTGTCAGGTTCAGGTGGCACAGTCTGAGCCTCCTTCATTTAAACTTACTATCCCTACCATATGAATCCTCCAATGAACACAGGATGTTTACCATAACTAAGGGACTTCAGTTACAAGTGAATTACAAGTATGGAAATCAAGTATGCCTTTTAGTTACAGTTATAGTGTAGCTGAGTATCAGGGCTGTGCCTGTATGCAAACCCTGTTCATGTACGTTGATATATCACGGAGTGCTCCAGGAGCATTTCCTTTCATGCAGTAATGGAGTGTCTTGAGACAATAGACAAATTTAAAACTGGGCAATTGGCTGTACCTTCCCAGTGAAGTATTTGACTGATTGTTGCAGGAACCTGAGACAATTCTACTACGGCCTCTGCTGTGTGTGACCCAGTTTCCAAATCAGCTTCCGTAAATGGTCAATAGAAACTGTTCCTGCAGAAATTACTGCGCTGGACAATCTTTGTTTGGAATTAAGATGTTTAAGAGATACTTTGTATGTGGTTAAGGTGAAATAGTAGTAATGATACTTCTCAGCTCGATTATGAGAATTAGCAAAATGGCTATTTGAGAAGTCTCTCCAGGTCTAACTGAATGACCCTAGCAACAGATTCCCATCTCACCAAATACTGCTTAACTCTCCTATCAGGATATGTCAGCACTATGCCAAAATTCCCAGTAAATTATTTTTTTTCTTTTTAACAAACACTCTGATACAAGTGTCTGTCCTACATCATTGCTATTCATCTTGTTTCAAGTAAACCTTGAGGTAAGGAGTTCTAAGTTTGATTCTTCATTTAATTGTGGAACAACTTATTTGCCCCTGTTTCCCAGGTGACAAAATAAATATTTTTGTTCATTGCATTGTCCTTGCTTCAGTGTTTCAAAGGTTAATCTGTTGAAACACAGGAGTAAAATGCAGCTGAATTTTTTTTTATTACAGAACCCGAGGTACAATATTAAGGCAGTTCCCAGGTGTTCACTGTTCTTAAAATAGTTGTTAAAATATTTCTGAAATAATTTAAAAAGACAGCCAAGGAGAGCTGAGTGTTTTTATTCTTGGCACTGATTTTTGTGAAATAAGCATGAATCATCTGAAGATTTACTGTTATTAAAAACTTTAAATACTTGATTCCAAGAAAAGGTAATATTTACAGATCTCACTGTCTCGGCACACATCTTTAGAAGAAAACAGTATGTATATACATATTGTTGTTCATGAGAGTAAGTTCCTTCTGCTGTAAATAAGTTCTGCATTTCCAGTGTGCAAGTCAGTGGAGATGGGAGGATGTTGTCCAAAGAATTGCTTTATACTTTTCTCTGACTGAGCACGCATAGTGCAGAACAGGATGATATAGTTTTATACCATACAGAAGTCTGAAAGAGAACTAAGTACTTGCCAAGATTTAAGTTGATAGTGTCCAGAAATGCATAATTACAGGCTGGGGTTCTTCATCCTGTGTTTTGTATTTGAATATACATGCTGAAACTGGATGCATCACATCTTCAGCCAGATTATTTTAATGATCCGTTTTAGTAAGCACTTATTAAATAGTATTTAATACTATTTTGTGAATGCTATTATAATGAGTATCATCATGATAATCAGTTAAAAATTGCTTTACATTCCATGAGAAACATGAGCTTTGTTGTAGAGATACGGAGAAATTGTATGTAGATGTCCTTCTTCAAGCAGTCATTCATGTAGGTGTGTTCAGTGTATCTGTCTAACTTAAAAATGCAAGAATTTGAGTTGATTTGCTTTGTTTGATACTTTCCCCTAAAGGAAAGTGAATGTAAGGCATACAATCCAAGGCCTTTCTGTAAAACCTACACCATGGATAAGCAGCCACTGAACACTGGAGAACAGAAAGATATGACTGAATTCTTCACTGATCTAATAACAAAAATTGAAGAAATGTCTCCAGAACTGGTGAGTTATTAAGAGATAACAAAATGGAGCTTGAAAACTGAAAAATTTGCTGAAATTTCCTTGACAGAATTTATTAATTCATTCACAGAAAAATACAGTGAAAAGTTTGTTTGGAGGAGTTATCACAAACAATGTTGTTTCTTTGGTAAGGATTCTTTCCCTATCCTTCTCTTTTAATGATATTTATTTAAATTCTCAATGGAGTTATTTCATTGCTTTTCCATTTCATTGCTGTGATTTAGGACTGTGAGCATGTAAGTCAGACTGCAGAAGAGTTCTATACCGTGAGATGTCAGGTGGCAGATATGAAGAATATTTATGTAAGTAATGCCCAGCTGAGATATGTAGCATAGCTCCCAATTATAAATGGGGCCCCTCAAATATAAAAGACTGTACCATATGCTGTTGAATATATTGGTGTTTTTTTTATCTGTACTCTAGTTTTTGTGTATTTTTAGGTAATTTTGGTTTAATTGTTTCTTTTTGGCAGTGCAACATGCTTATCAGCTGGTGCCATTTGAAGTTGGCTAAAGACTGTTGTCAGTAATCACTGTGTACTCATTTCTGTGTTTGATAAATGCTGTGGCTATTTGTTACAGGGGAGAACTGTGAATGTCAAAAGATGTTACTTACTATTGCTTATGAAGTTAAAAATTAAATCAGCATAATTGTAGGTTGTTGATTTTTTAAAAATCTATTAATCCTGACACTTGGAATTGGAATTTGAAGTACTTGAATTCTTTGGGACAGCTTGAAATCTTGAGTGCAGTTTTTCTGAATCAGTTCCTTAATTTTGTCTTTGGGTTAGGAACTGGGTTTTCAGTCTAGCTCTTAATTCAGGTGCATGCTTTTCTTGGAAATTTTTGGTGCCTTGGACCACCTTTAATAATTCGAGGAAATGCTCATTAAAGAGAGAGGTTTGTAAAGCAGACTACACGAGCACAAGATAAAAATACCCAAGTTAAACATAAGCTTCTTTTTTTGTTGTTTATTATATGTAGGAATCTCTTGACGAAGTAACTATTAAAGATACCTTGGAAGGTGACAACATGTACACATGTTCTCATTGTGGAAAGAAAGTACGTGCTGAAAAAAGGTATGATTAAAAAGTAAACATTTCTTTTTAGCAAAGTACTGAGTTTACTGTTGGAGTAAGAGCAATACTTCAGGTGAAACAGGACTGTGCTTTGCTACTGTGTATGCCTATGAGGATGTGGTCCTTGTGCAAATGAGCGTGTAACTATGAAATCATACTTCCAAAGCAAGTAATATAAGATGTGTTACTAAAAGATGACCTAGACAGAAAAGTGTTCTGACTTTTTCTTAATGAAAATAAAAAAAGAAATGCGTCAACATTAATACCTTTCAAAGAACACTTTCAAAGAACAGATTCTTTCAGAGGTTGTTCAATACTTGTGTCATTCATTATGCAGGGTAACTGCTGATGTTTCATACTTAACCCAAAGTTTATTAATTAAAATTGGCAGTTGTAAAAATGTTTCCATATTTTAAAAAGTCTGCTAATAAAGAGAAAGCTAATTTTAAAAAATATGCTATTTTTATATTATAACTGATTACTTTTTACTGATGAAAGACCTTATAGCTGGGTTTGTACTGGTTAAGATGACATGGGTGAAGGAGTAACTTCCTTTAAAATCACGAGGTTTGAGACTTCATGCAAGATGTGTTCGGCATTGAAACTTCCCAGTTACAAAACAGTAACACTGTCTATTGAGGGGATTTACATTGTTAAAATCTTTTGTGAATCGTTTTACAATACCATTGTAGAGCACTGTCATTCATGCCGTGCAGGTAAGTTTGATGTTTCTTCAGAGGCGTGATTAGGACTGTTTGACAAGCTAGTTCTGACCTGGCAGGACTGTCTGCTGCTGCTTAGACTGTCCTGCTCTACCACATTGTGACAGCTGAATTTTATAGTTGTGTGACTTAGCAAAGGATTTCTAGTTTTCAGGTTGAAATAAATGTTTTTAAACCTTTGTGAAAATATAGTTCAATCTATTAAGCTTTTGTTGATCGTGATTGTTTCTAATTCTTCAGGGCATGTTTTAAGAAACTACCTCGTATCCTAAGCTTCAACACAATGAGATATACATTTAATATGGTAACCATGATGAAGGAGAAAGTCAATACACATTTTTCATTCCCTTTACGTTTGGATATGACACCTTACACTGAAGATTTCCTCATGGGAAAAAATGACAGAAAAGAAGGTATGCCTTATGAAATCAATTGAACAAGCTTTCTCTCTTTTATCTCTGTACCACTTTCTGCATATGTAACATAAGTCAGTAATTAGTGATTAAGCAAATAAAATCCAATATAATTTTAACCCGTACTCCTAAAGTAACGCTATTTAATAAATGTGAGGAAAATGGCCATAATTTTTTTTTGTATGCTGTTCAATTTGAATAATTCTTAAATGTGTTTTATAAGTACGAGGGAAATTACAAATAAGTAAGCAATAGGTATTTTAATTTAGCAGAGTAATATTTTAACTTGAGCAAAAGACTAACTGCCATCATGAAGATGTGTTAACTTGGAATAGCTTTATTAGCCGTCATGTCTTCTGTAGTATGCTAAAAAAAACCCCAACAAAACCAACAAACAAAAAACCAACACAACCGTAACAGTTCCATGGAGTTGGGATCTATGCTGTTTTTTCTGGGTATAGAGTTTCCTTCTGTCATTGTGGTGCATTACTGAAAAGAAAGCAAATTAGGTGCAACTACAAGAAATGTGTGTGTAAGACATACTAATGTTGAAATTCATGTGTTGAGGAGCTAACTGTCTACTATTGTATCTAATTATTTCAGGATTTAAGGAAGATGGTGATTATTTGAGAGAAACTGAAAGTTATGAGTATGATTTGATAGGTGTAACGGTTCATACTGGAACAGCAGATGGTGGCCATTACTACAGTTTTATCAGAGATATAGTCAATCCCCATGCATACAAGAACAACAAATGGTGAGTTATGCAAAACAACATTTTGTAATTTCTCTTTTTAAAATAACTAAAACTTGTTGATTTTGTCAGATGCAATTGTATAGGAGATACATGTGCTGTAGGCTCCTCTCAGATCCACCAGATATTGGAATTTAATAGGTTTAAGTGTATTTACTAACATTAGAATTTGTGTGCTGTAACCATGGAATGCCTTGGACACCAGGGGAGCAGTATAATGCTGTGCTAGTCTGACATGCATCCAGTGTTTGTTTCTTGACAGGAGTATTGAGTGTATTTCAATCTACTTCATTACAAATGAGCAGTAAGGTATAATAGATTGCTCTTTGTAAAATCTTCTTGTACATATGTGATAAATAGATGAACAAATGCTTTGTAATATATTCTTTAATAAATATATTTTTTTTAAAGTGAACTCAGCAACTTGGAAATCCCACTTTGAAATGTTTTTGGGAAATTTTGTTTGGAAATTTCCACATGCATTGAGCATATCATGGTTATGAAGAGGAAGAAAAAGTTGGGAGAAGTAGTATGGGAAAGGCCTGAGACATGGGCATGAAAGAGAGAAGTGTCTTACTAGGTGACAGGCGAAAGCAGGAAGCAGTCTCTGCCTGTCTGTTGTATCTCAGATTCTCAGCCGAGGCCTTGGAATAAGAGACAAGATTTCCTCTCTTCCTGTCTGTAAAATAACTAGCTGGAGCATTTTCAAAATGGTTCCAACTTGTGACTAAATCACTTCTCCAAAAGGAAATCCATAACAATGTGCCATCTTCTCTGCTTCCTTCCAGTTTGAGTTCTGCTTTGTTATATGGAATTATTTTTCTGTTTAATTTTTAATTCAGTTTTACTCAGATTAAAAAAGAAAAGGCAAATCATATTTGCTGCATTAAAGTGTTATCTGTACTGGTGTAAAACTGGAAAAATGAGGAAAAGTATGTGTCTCTTGATAAAGAGAAAAATCAAGAACTCTTGAAATACTGAATTCCTGATCTTACTGAAAGGAAGTCACTTTTGTGATTAGTTTTCAGCTTGCTGTGATTCCAAAGACATTAAAAATTAATACTTAAATCTTAAGAGTAATTTGAAGTGCTTGTTATGCTTTATTTGCCCTTGAGTCACACAGCAGTTGTTTGAAAAGCTTACTGTTTTACAGGTATCTTTTCAATGATGCTGAAGTAAAACCATTTGACTCTGCCCAGCTTGCTTCAGAATGTTTTGGTGGAGAAATGACAGTAAGTTGACTTGTTTTTTTATTGCATTCAATACAAGATCTGTCCTGAAGACTTTCATGAATGATTTTACAGAGTCTACATTTTGTCTACCATGTGTTGTGAATTCATATGAAATAATTAAAGTGTTAGCTGGGTTTTATTAAACTTTTGACATCTTCGTTGTGCAGGTGATGCTCTGTCTTATGTTCATGTAGACACCTGTTCTTCCACTACCAGTTTTTTCAAACATTGTTCTCTTGCTTTATGCCAGCTACTGATGCAAGCTTTCTCTTTTTTTTTATACTTTCTGTCAAACAGAAGTTAAGGTGATAAAGGAGGAAGGGTCTTAGTTTATCAGTACCAACTACCTATTATTTAATTTGTGAACAGCAATCCAGGTATTTTTATGTGCTTTTAAAAGGCAGGTATGGAAAGTACAGATAGATATTATTCATGAATTAATGAAGTCTCTCCCCAAAGAGGAGGTATTTCTTTGTTATATCTGGTTTTTGTTGTCATTTACTTACTTATTAAAAAGTGAACATTTAGCAAGCCTTCTCTCAGATAGCTGCTTTGCTGAAAGTATTGACTGAAAGAATAATAGCTTCAAGTTCATACATGTCCTGGAGAAACAGGGCATCTTTGTGTGTCCCTTGTGTCAGAAATTTCCAGATTCTGGTCTGTGAACCTTTTAGGGTCAGATCCTTTTTCAGTGGTGGCAGAAATTAACTAAAACCTTGTGTGATCTGTGTACTGCTGTGCTGCTGGAAAATTTGAGCTCTGATAGTAGTAAGTGGTTTTCAAGCTAATGAATCTGCAAGTTTAAATAGTTTTGCTTGTTCCTTGTATTGTAAGAAGGTGAAATTTCTTAAGATGATGTCTGTTTGCTTTTAGTAGCACAAAGATTTTTAATACATAAATAATTTTATTTTTTAATATTGTAATAAATCTTAATATTTTGTCACAGCACTCAGGTTGTGTAATTAAGAAAAATCCTTTTGTCTGACAAAGAGAAATAAAACAATTTTTTTTTTTTTTGACAAATGAATAAAATATCCTTAAGTGCCTAGAAAGAAGAGGCGTCACTGAGATGCCAATGAGCAAGAAATAAATTGTCAGCAGCCTCTCTGAAAATGTCCTGAAATAATTGTCAATAACCAGGTCATTAAAAAAAACTTGTAATTAATGTTTTTGCTTTCTTCTTGACAGACAAAAACATACGATTCTGTTACTGATAAATTTATGGACTTCTCCTTTGAAAAGGTATTTCTCTTCCAAACACTCTTTCATGTGATTATATTTCTATTTCCATGATTTACCTCTTAAAGCAAAAATTATACAGATGTTTTTCTCTTAAAGACACACAGTGCTTACATGCTGTTTTATAAGCGGATGGAACCAGAGGAGGAAAATGGCAAAGACTACAAATTTGATGTTTCATCAGAATTGCTGGAGGTACAAGTTGATTTGTTTTAACACCAACTTTAAAATACTATAGGAAATCCTAAGCAGATCAGGAATATGGGTAAACATAAGAAAGGAAATATAATTTAAATCAATAAAACAGTTCTTTCATTTAGCTTTCTTCCTTAGGAGAACATAATGTGATATAAAGTAAATTAAGATCTCCACACTACGTAAAGTTTAGACATTTTCTCGTTGTTTCCTGTGTTTTCCAATTCAGATACCTGAATTATTCTCCTTCTCATTTGTAAAGAATGGCAGAACACTGTTTGCTTGGTTCGGAGAGCACTTAGCAACATTTCCTGCAAAATGGCAATGTTACAGGAAGTATTCTTATTAGCCATAATCTTTTTCATCCTTTAGTCCCTCAGCAACTTGTCGGTTTCAGTAGGGACAGAATAAGAGGACAGTTCCAGCTGTTTGTTTACTCTTCTGCTAGTGCACTGTGAAATTTTGTAAGATCATGACTATTCATGCTTATGATGGCAAGCATCATTGAGAAAAGGATCCCTTCCTTCCCATAGTCATATAGTAGCCTAGGTTTTAGTGAAAGGGACCTATAGGGGTAATAAAACCCAGAATCATAGGAAACATCTAGTTGGAAGAGACCACAAAGATTATCCAGTCCAACCTTTGACCCAGTACTGAAAGGTCAATACTAAACCATGTACCTAAGCGCAAAGTCCACATGCTTCTTAAATACCTCCAGGGAAGGTGAGTCCACCACTACCCTGGGCAGGCCATTTCAGTGTTTGATGACCCTCTCTGTGAAGAAGTTTTTCCTAGCATCCAGCCTAAACCTCCCCTGGTGCAGCTACATTTTCCTGTTTTCTTCAGTGATGAGGGCTGCTCTTAGGATACTTGACCCTTCATCTAAAGATGTATTTAAGACTTGTACATTCTGAGGGAGTGGAAAATGCAGTGTACAAGAGCAGAGTATTTCCCTACAGATCTTTTTGTGCTAGATAAAATCCCCAGTATGGGATCTCTAAGACGTTCTTCTCCTTTTTTTATTACTTGAAAAGCCAATTTTCCTGCTCCCTCTGGACGGAAGTACTGCATTATCATCTCTCACATGTTAGGTTCTTAATTTAAAAAGACTCTTCATTCCTAGCCAGCAAATCAGGTCATGCTTTTTGTCCTTTTCAGTCTTAAGAATAACATTAGATTTAATCAGAGTTAAACTTGTAAACTGTTGTCTGTGTGGAAAATTCTAGAAACAAATTTGGTGAGAAACCTCATTTTGGAGAGAGGAACAAAGAGGACCTGTCATGATCTCCTTTTTTGGTTAATGATTGAGAGTCTAATTTTAGTTTTTAAGAATTTGTCTAAAGTTCTTAGAGGTAATCAGACTTTGGTCAGAACTTCAACCTTTAGGCATACCTACTTATGTTACTGGAAAGTCTTGACTGATGTCAATGAAGTTGTTAGGAGAGTGGGTTTCAGTTTTCAAGTCAGTGCATTATTGCAGACATCAAAATGCAATCTTAAACTGTGGTTCTTTTTTAACGTGTTGTAACAGTTGTCAAATTTCACCCTGAAAAGGTGAGTAGTTAAGTTGTACAAATCAGATGACAGAAAGAAAGGGTTCTATGAGTTCTATTCTGCAATTAGATGGCAGGCAAACTAATATTTATTGTAGTATGAATAAAACAAATTCAAGGCAATTCTTTAAAACAAAATGTGTCCAGGAAAAAAAATTGTTTTCTTAGCCATGGCAAGCATTTAAATATTCTTGAAATCATACTTATGTAGTGAAATAAACTGCTTTCTTGTATCTGATGTTAGCATTTTTTCTTCAGTGGATATGGCATGATAACATGCAGTTTCTTCAAGACAAGAACATTTTTGAACATACATATTTTGGGTAAGTTTTTCTTTTAAAATGTAATATTAATGCTTCTTTTCTTCTTGCAGATTATCATTATTTATTTTAATTAACAAATAAAATTACTGACTCTAGGTTTATGTGGCAGTTGTGTAGTAGCATCCCAAGCACACTACCAGATCCAAAGGCGGTTTCCCTGATGACAGCAAAGGTAAGTGCTTCAGAAGTATATCATATGTATTTTAATGTTACTCTGTTTACATTTTTATTCAGGCATTCTGTATTTAATGGTGCAATCTTTTTTTATTTTTTTCTTTTCAGTTAAGCACTTCCTTTGTACTAGAGACATTTATTCATTCAAAGGAAAAGGTATACTATTTACATGTAAATTCTCATTAACTGCTTAAATGTAGTGAAAGCTATCTGTATGTTCTCATTTCAAAAGTGTGATGTAGAGTTGTATTAATATTTAAAGAATGTAATTTGACACGTTTATAGTAAGCATTGCAAAACCAGAAGTGACCACTGTGCCTCAGCACTGCAGTGGGAAAAACAGATATCTTCTTTCATTTCAAAATTTCTGGATGAATCAGATCTTAATTTCTTACAGTATGATGTAGAGAGAAGTGTTTACCATTGAGCAACAGTTGTGCTCATGATTTTTTAACTTATAAATACTAGCATGAACAACAAGCCAGTTCTATCTGAAACATCTTTATTTTCAGACTTCTTTCTCATTGATGGTGGCAAAATGCTACTAATCCTATCATATATATGTAGTAACGTGTAATTAACAGTTAGTCCAAAGGAGAGGTACTACTCGTGTTAGTTCCAATGTACATACTTCTGTGTAGGTGCAACATATTACTAGTTTATAAAACGTTTAGTATTTGTAACTAAAATGTTTACTATTTTTAACTATGTTCTTAAGATACAGTGTTCTAACTGACCCTTTAGAAATGTTTAAAGACTATGCTGCCATTTATTATTTTAAATTATCATTTTCTCTGTATTTCTTCTTGCAGCCTACAATGCTTCAGTGGATTGAACTGTTAACAAAACAGTTTAATAACAGTCAGGCAGCTTGTGAAGTAAGTGACTTAGGAACTCAGCAAAGTACAAACCAACTTTCTATATATTGTTTAACTTTCCTGGAGGTTCGTATCCCTGGAATATTTTGGACTGTGAACTACTGTGTTTGGCTATTTGTGCACAATGAGATTAAATCCATCCTCTCTGAACATGGCACCTTCTGGGGAATGACTTGACTTTTGTTTTCAGACATCTGTGGCAAGACATACAGGCACAGTGTCACAACCTCTTTATTTGATTATTACATACAGATTTGTGTAATAAGAGGTGTTTAAATGAAGTGACACAAAAAAGATGCATGGACAGACTAATGTTTAAGAACTAGAACAACAGGGACTGGAAAGGGAGAGGACAGTGTGTTAAAAGGCTGTGGTGCAGAAAAGAAGCTTACAAAGGGAATAAAAACAGGCAATGTTAGACTTGGGTGAAAAGTAGTTCATATTGTGCCTTCCTTATGAAGCTGAGGATCTTATGCCCAATATGTTGAAAGAATGAAAATGCCTAGAAGAAAAAAATGGAGGAATCATTTTTATATAAGATTTTTCAGAATACTGCCCGAACATAGTCTGGGACAAAGTGATGGGGGACTGAGAAACCATAGACAAAGAATTTACTATGGTGTTAGTGAAAACAATTTTGAGAAAGAGAAGAAAAGTAATAGACTGTAATTTATAAGGGCCCCATTGTATACCATATCTAGCATTAGACCTTGTTCAGTACAAACTAATAAAATACTGTTTGATAAATTGTTCTAGGTTGTTAAATTATGTAACATTCCATGCTTGGGTGATACAGTTTCATTAGTTGAGGAATATAGTAACATATGGTTTAAAAAAAAAAATATATATATATATAATCTCTCTATATTATCTATAGTGATTGTAGTAAAAAGTAGGTACAATGAAAATAAAAGGAGCAACAACTTGTAGTCTTTAATTTAAATTGTCTTTCCTTATTAATAAAATTTGTGTATCAGAATACTCAGCTGCATTATTTTTGGAGTCTAACTTTGAATGAATCATACTCTGTTATTTCTGTACATTTTTTTTGTCTCTTGGAATAGTAAGGCATTTTCCACATTTTAAAATGCGAAAAGGAGTCTAATTCAAGACCTGCATTCTTGTCTAAGCCTATCCCTATTCTACAAAATTCTTCAGCTTATATTCCTAAACATTGTTTATATTCCATTGACATTGCTTTTCAGGATAAACTCATCCTTCCAGAGAACTGAGTAATGACATGCAGAATCCAGGGATAAGAAGATGCTGGATGTAAATTTATACAGATGTTATCTGCTCTTGTTCTTTATTCCTTTCCTGTCATGCATGGAAGTTTAGATTTTCCATTGATTAACACTTGCTTAATCCTTAATATTAGTGACAGCAATTTCTCTTCAGACTTTAATATGATGCAAAAAGAAGATTGGACTAGATCAAGTTTGGAACAAAACTAACAAAGTATGTATCTTCTGCAGTGGTTTTTGGATCGTATGGCTGATGATGATTGGTGGCCAATGCAGATTCTAATAAAGTGTCCCAATCAGATTGTGAGACAGGTAAGGAAAAATGTGACTACTTGACACATGAACACAGGCCAACAATTATCCCAACATATACAATGACTCTGCAAATCTTTATCAATACCTGTAATTAGCTTATTCTCTTCTTGCCCATGATTCTGAGAAACTATTTGACCGTGGGAGCTTTACTGTTACTTGAAACAAAATCACCTGTTACTGTGCTGCTGTAGTTGGATAGCCAGAATCACAAGATGTCATGATAGATACAAACTAAGGATTCTGCAACTCCCACATGATCTCTACAAATGTAAACACTTTACATTAAATGTTTTGAGTTTTTTTCTGAATTGGTTCAACAATAATGCATCAAAGAACACTTAAGAGAGAAAAAGAAAAAAGTAAATTCAGTACTCCTAATGGAAAGCCTTGCTTCTAGACTTCTGGCTTTGACTTTCATGAGATAGATTTTTGTTTGGTAACCTTATGCCACAAAGTTTTGTTAATACCCTTTTCTGGAATTGTTTTAAATTGGGAGGGAAAAATAGTATTTTGGCTGTTCATAGATACAAATACTATTAATAGTTCCACTTAAGTATACTCTTGTTACAAGTTGTTTAACTTTTTTGAAACTACTTTATCTCCCCTCAGCCCTTTAATTAGTTTAATACTTCTGATCATCAAAGTGGCATTTGCATCTAGAACCATACATATTTTCTCAATGCAACCCATTATTAAAGGAATGTACTTCATGGGAGAGCTCTATGCAAGAGTTTAGGCAAAGTTCTAATCCTTGATGAATGTTCTATAATTTTTTTAATTACTGGAATTTCCTTAAAATTGTAACATAAATTCAGCCAAAACCCCCCAAAACATTTCAGAAAATAGGGCTGAAGAAAAAGTGTTTATGAGCAGCAGCCTTAGGTCATGTTTCAGGAGAGTATAGTGCACACTGATGATGGCTTCCTCCATCAGATATGTTTACAAAACCAGGTTTGACTCCTCTATTAAAATACAATGTGTAACAAACCAAGTAATGGAATGTGGACATCTCAATCTTAACTTAAACTCAGAATCACATAGAGCTGCAAATAATATTTGGAGACAGACTGTTCTTTGCTTAGAAAATACATAGTGACATATGCGTTAACAGAAGGATTTTATTTACTTATGTATTTGCAGATGTTTCAACGTTTGTGTATTCATGTGATACAGAGACTGAGGCCAGTGCATGCACATCTTTATCTCCAGCCAGGAATGGAAGACTGGTAAAATAATAATACCTGAAGACTTCTATTCATTGCTGCTTTTGTTTAATGAATTATTCAAAATGGTCCTGTAAACCTAAAATGGTATTGAGTTAGTTGTTCTTTATTATTCTTCCCAAAATGCTCTTGATTTGTTTAAAAATACTACTGTGGTTGGAAAAGTCAGTGTCTGAATATCCATTGATTGAAACATTTGTTCCCTTAGGTTAAATTTTCAGCATAGACTATATTTTCACTACCAGGAATTCACTGCAAGTGTAAATTTCACTACTTACACATAAAAATCTGATTGTAAATTAGATCCATATGCACACAGATGCAAATTTTAATTTGTATATGCAGTAAAAGAGGTTGGAGATGACAGTCTAGTCCTGTATCATGTAACTAGTCATAGTTTTTGTCAAGAAGTAGGAAAAAAACTTACATGATTTTATTTTGTTCTGCTAAATACCACGAAAATTGTAACTTCGTCTCCTATTATTAAATATCTATTCTTTTTGATACATAAAAAATAGGAAAGTATTTTTTCTTTCATCTGTTAAATTTGTGGTCCTGATGGGATTTTTTTCAGAGCAAAAATGGCAGAGATTGTAATAACTCCAACTGCCATAACAAAATTTAGGATACGAAGATAGTTTTCATGGCAAAAAGTATAATCTAATTTTCTCTGGAAACCTTACGTTACAAGATTCTGTTGCTTGCTTTGTTCATTGATAAGATCCAACTTTTAGTAAATGGAAGAGATTGAAAGTATATGTTTTCTGGCTTGTCAGGATCCTTGTGTAGGTGTTTAGGAGAATGCCTTTCCTTAGCTCTACAATAAAATTACCTGTAACAGCATTCTGTCTTGAAACTCAGGGAACTGAGTGTGCAAATCAAGATGATTTTAAGCAGCAGATCCCCTAATACTTTTATTTCTGACTAGAACCTTGATTCACAAATTGATTTTATTAACCTTGTCACACTTTGAGTGACAGATGCTACCTTATATTAAGTCATGGTTTTCTAGGCTATACTTGACATAAAAGAAATTGTCAGAAGTGTGAATATGATAGTAGGACAGTGTAGAAAACTGTAAATATTTTTTAATTTGGTTAGGAGGGTTTTTTTTAGTGGTTCAAACTCCATATATTGTATGAAATATCTAAATTGGATTTTGTTTTCAGTTCGGATGACATGGATGGTCCTGTGGAAGATATTGGCAGTCGCTCATGTGTAACACGCTTTGTGAAGACACTCCTTTCAATTATGGAGCATGGCGTTAAGCCTCACAGCAAACACCTCACAGAATACTTTGCCTTTCTTTATGAATTTGCCAAAATGGGAGAAGAAGAAGTAAGTAGAGTCTAGTAGTTTAGGGAAATAGGCATGTATACACATGTATGTATTTTCAAGCAATTTATTATCTGCATATTTCAGAGCCAGTTCTTGCTTTCGCTGCAAGCCATATCTACAATGGTTCATTTCTACATGGGAACTAAAGGACATGAAAACGTAAGTTTGAATACTTGTATGAAAACTAGTCCTTCATATTTTACATATGTGATAATTAATGCTGTGTCTCTTGAATCAATTAAAATTGCTTCACTCATGCAACCTATTTTCAGTGTTTAAGTCAACATGAAAATCTACTGTTTAGATAATTCCTTGGTTTATTAAGTTGTTTTGAATAAAAGTGAGGAGAGTATCTATGCAAAACCATGTAGAGGCTCTCAGAAATTAAGGCTCAAAATGTCCACAGTGAAGTTTGTTTTTTTTCTCCAGCCACAGGTTGAAGTACTTTCTGAGGAAGAAGGAGAGGAAGAGGAAGAAGAGGAAGATATACTTTCTTTAGCAGAAGAAAAATACAGGCCTGCTGCACTTGAAAAGATGATTGCCCTGATTGCTCTTCTGGTTGAACAGTCTCGCTCAGAAAGGCAAGAGCTTAAGAAACAAAATAAGTTCTTATCTAACATAGTTCAGAAAGAAATTAGGGATTTTGTGGGTTTTGGGGTATTTTGGTGGGCTTTTTTAACAGCCTAAATGAGTTTGCATAGGGTTCTGCTGTACTACTAATGATTTAAAAGATTAATGTTTAGGTTTTGTTGACCAAATAAAAACTTTACACGAAATCCTCAAACACATTTAGTTGCTTACTTTTGGATTTCTTTTTAAAATTGGTTTAAATACAATTGTGTTTTGCCAGTTTTATATCAATACCTTTTCTATCTCTTTTGCATTTTAACACTGAAGAATATAAACTCAGTGCTGTATTTCTCCTTAACCTTACTTTTAATAATTGCTGAAGAAAAATGATAATTTTTTTAAATTTTATTTTAGGCATTTGACTTTGTCACAAAATGATATGGCAGCATTAACAGGAGGAAAGGTAATTTATCCGAATATGACTGTATAAGCCTCAGAAAAAACCAACACATGTGTATGTACATACGTAATTGTAGACAGTGTACTAATATCTTATAATTTCTTTCAGGGCTTTCCTTTTTTGTTTCAACATATCCGTGATGGTATCAACATCAGGCAAACTTGCAATCTCATTTTCAGTTTGTGTCGGTACAATAATCGACTCGCAGAACACGTAAGTATCGGAAACTACAGCTATTTGTTGCAAATCTTAATCTAGTAAGTGTAATGGGGTGATTTTTATTATTTTAACTGAATAAGCACAATTCTAAATTAGTTTTATTTGTTTTGTTTTTAAGATTGTGTCCATGCTTTTCACATCTATAGCAAAGTTGACTCCTGAGGTATGTAAACATACTATATTGAATAATTTGTATTAATTTTTTTCTGTTTCAAATTACTTAGTTATTTGTTAATCAAAAATTTTGCATGGAAGGTGACCCATGATACTTTTTGTGATTGCACTGTATATTAAGTTTTCTAAAGCAGAAATCTGGTATGCAGTTTAAGATGAAACTTCTATTCAAAGCCAAAGAACATATTTCTAGATTCTCCACCTATATGAATTAAGAACAAGTAGATTGGTAACAATAAAACTTGTATGCATGAATAAGTGGAGATATGTCTTCTGATTGTTCAAGTTTTGGGGTGCTATTGTGCAGTTCTGTGCATGCAAATACATTTCTTAGAATGATTACCTGCCCTGGTAACAAAAATACTGAGAGTTTCAAATAGGTTCTGCATGAAAAGTATATAGAGTGGAGACGTGTACACTCACACAAGGACTTTCTTCTATGGTGCTGTCAGGAAAGAAAAACTAATCAGGACAACACAAGAATGTGTCTAGCAGGGGAGGTGTGATCATGATTGGAAAAGAAGCATACACTAAATCATTCTCATGACAGCTTTGCTTTGTGTGATAGAATGGGCACTATCAGCTGACAGTCTGCTTCCCTTCGGTCATGCTAACATTTGCTGTATTTTTATACCTTTTTCCCTGCTTTGCACATTATTCATTCAGCAGAGACATTTTTTGGTGAAGTGCAAAATATCTAAGAATAGTAGTAGCCACTTGTTAAAAGATGGGTGAGTCTTAGCAAACTTTGAAATTCATGTTAGATCCAACATGTTAAAGTGGAAATGTTGGTGGTTTCAGAGGAAAGCAGTGTGCCAATGATAACGATCGCTGTAAATCCACAAAATGTGATGATGCTTTTCGATAAACTTCCAGGACCTATGTTTCATGTTATGCAAATACATAAAAGTAGTAGTGTCTCCAAAACAGTGAAATCTTCTAGATATGTAAAACGGGATACATTGGTGAATTCTTCAAGAATGTAGTTTGATTCCCCCTCCCCCACAACTTTGTTCAGAATAATGCAGCTGTGTCAGACAATTTGTACTCTTACTTTGTAACTATATATTTTTACTGTACTGATCCTATCTAGTACAGATATTTTGCCTTGCACTAGCTATAAAAAGTGGTTAATTCTACATGTCCACATATGGATACAGTAGTATAATAAGGGATTAAAAGTAATATAACTATTCCTGTCACAAGTTCATAGAAATATATTTTTATGCAGTTGTTTGGTTTGATTTTTTTTAAGTCTCAAAAAAATTAGTGGATACAATCAAATAGATCAAAATAGATATTTTTCCTTTTATCCACTGCAGGCAGCCAATCCTTTTTTCAAATTGCTGACCATGCTAATGGAATTTGCTGGTGGACCTCCAGGAATGCCACCGTTTGCATCTTACATTCTACAGAGGATATGGGAGGTACAACATGTAAAGGAACAGAGAACCTAAATTGTCTTTCTCTTGTTTATCTTCTTATGTCTGTAAAAGTGTCTTAGTTTTAATTGTCATCCTTGCTGCAGCAATTCATTACTTTATGACCATTTCTCACAAACAGATAACAGATATTTAGAAGTTCTGTTCTAACTTTTAATGTCATTTTAACAATATTTTGATTGGCTGGTATTTCAGTTTAACTTTGCATTTTAGTTTAATGAGAAATTTATTGATTCATAATAATTGGTCTAGAATGCTTTTAAGCAAAATCACTTACTTTTCTCAGTAATTCTTTTATGAGGACTGTAAAATGTTTCAAGGCCCATTGTTTGGGTTTGTCCATTTCCTTGAATATTCATTTGACATTTTGTATTCTCTGTAAAACATTTTTAACTCATAGAAATAGTTCAAAATTGAACTAACCCAGGCTAGAACACAGTTGGCTGGAAGTTAAGGGATTGAAGCTTTATTTTTACAGCTTTGCACAATATACAAGCAGATATTTACAATATATAACAGATAATACAGAAACACCACATCCCTCCCAGAGATCAGAATCCTTAAGAGGGGTTTTCAACCACCTTACCATGTTCCCCCACTTCCCAATCTTATCCCACTATCTTTCTTACGTGCCAGATAAGCAAAGGTAGATCGGCCAGGGTGGGGTTAGCAGCAGGAAAGTAGTTAATGAAGTTATTCAGATCCAGCTAAGAAGGCAGGGAAAGAGACATGCATCAGCCAGCACAGCTCAGAGCTTAGAATTCCCTCTTCCATGTCTGGGCACCTGGGCCTGAGGTAAAATGAAACAGGTTTTACAAACTAACAAATGAACAAACTACATCTATGGCCTAATATGTCAAGAAATTTTCAGCTACACAGAACAGCAGCACAGAAAGTTCCATTTTCTGCTTGATAACTATACAACAGCATTCTACAGGCTTTTCATTACCTCTGAAAAGCATTAGATCAATTTTTTCCTCAGATTGTATATTCTTAAATACAGTGATTGTTAACCTCTGCATGAAGTTATATGAAAATATTTGCATACCACTTACGCTCTTTTGATATAAAAATACTGATTCAGTGTTAAGGTTTTGTGATAACAATACTTTATTTTTAAAAATAAAATATTTACTTGTTTATAAAAATGAGATTGTTCAGTCTCCTAAGTGCTTAACATTTCAACTCTTAAATATCTTCAGATATGCTTAAAGGATGTGTAGATTGACTTCCTAGACTTAGCGTGAACTTTCAAAAGCTTTAAAAAAAGATTCAGAAGCAGTTTCTCTGTCTGCCAGAGCACCTCAGTTTTGTACGCACTTTGATAGGCCTAAGTGACTTTGAAAGTCTTATTTAATTTTAAGCGTTATATTAGTATGCATTCTTCTTGCTTTTTCCCCTCTTGTTTCAGGTCATTGAATATAACCCATCTCAGTGCCTGGATTGGCTGGCTGTGCAAACACCTCGCAATAAACTAGCTCACAGCTGGGTGCTGCAAAACATGGAAAACTGGGTTGAACGTTTTCTTCTGGCACACAACTATCCTAGAGTGCGAACTTGTAAGTTACTAAGTTGAGGAACATTGTTATTCTTTTGTAGCAAGTTACTATGTGTGGGGTATTGCTGTCACAGGTATATCCAGTGCTCTTGCGCTTGTCTTCTCTTTGTTTTCCAGTTTTAGAATTGCTATACTTTAAAAGTTCTGGTTCCTCTTCAAGGCATGCTACTTGATTCTGATGAAACCTGTTTTGATTTTATAACTTTATCTTATGTGATTAATCTACAATATCCAGTAAAAAGCCTAAGAAGAAAAAGAGCTAATCCAAAAAGTTCTCCATAGATCCTATCACATAGTTGCACTGTAGGTAGCAGCAGTGGTATATGTTCTTTCACCCTGCACAGAATAATCTTGAATTAAGTGCTTTGAACTTGTCAATCATGGAGAATTTTTTTACGTCTTCTCAAGTCCGAGGTGTCCTGACTCTCTAGTTCATTCTGCCAGGAATCATGCTGTCAGCTTCCCAGATCACATTTTCAGCCTTTCCGGTGTCTTAATTCTTTTTTTCAATAAAGGAGATTCCACAATCAGAGACCACAATGAACTTTAATGCATTTTCTGTGATTTAGGGGGATAGAGACTGGAGGTACATCTCTGAAGAGGTAATGGTATCTTGACGATGCAGTAGACATTTCAGTCAAAGAAAACACCTGACTTTATATTTCTGTGATGGGATGTGTTGTATTAGAACAGAACAATCAGAAATGGAGAGTGAAGAGGCCTGAAAGCAAATTTCAGCACCACTGTGCTGAGTCTTGTGCTAGTCTTACCCACTTCAATGTGTTTTCATTTCTAGTGTGAATATATTAATACTGGTTTCTATAAAGTTCAAAATGCTGTTTATCCTGTGTGTCATTTCCAAAAGTGTAACAAACTTGTTTTTATTTGAAGCTGCAGCCTATCTCTTGGTGTCGCTTATTCCAAGCAATTCCTTCCGTCAGATGTTCCGATCGACCCGCTCTTTGCACATCCCTACACGTGATCTGCCCCTCAGTCCAGATACTACATTAGTTCTTCATCAAGTATACAATGTTCTTCTTGGCCTTCTTTCAAGAGCTAAGCTATATGTTGATGCTGCTGTTCATGGCACTACAAAACTTGTGCCCTATTTTAGTTTCATGACATACTGTTTGATCTCAAAAACTGAGAAACTTATGTTTTCTACTTACTTCATGGACTTATGGAACCTTTTCCAGCCTAAACTTTCTGAGCCAGCTATAGCCACCAACCACAACAAGCAGGCTTTGCTGTCTTTTTGGTACAATGTATGTGTCGACTGTCCAGAGAACGTGCGCCTTATTGTACAGAACCCCGTGGTCACAAAGAACATTGCCTTCAATTACATCCTCGCAGACCATGACGATCAGGATGTGGTGCTCTTTAACCGTGGGATGCTGCCTGCCTACTACGGCATCCTTCGTCTCTGCTGTGAGCAGTCCCCAGCATTCACAAGGCAGTTGGCTTCTCATCAGAATATCCAGTGGGCCTTTAAGAATCTCACACCACATGCCAGTCAGTACCCAGGAGTAAGTAGATCTATACCAAAAATAATCATTTCCTTTTAGTATTTCCTCTCTTACCGAATGCCTCTTTTAATGACAGACATTGAAAAGACTTATTTAACATATCTGATGGTGACAGAAGTGTTGTATTTTGCTTTCCTGGGATAAGTAACTAGTAATAAGTTTAGAACTGATTACTACACTTTGTGAGGGGACTGGTAGAATTTTCTCTTTGCTGTATAGCAGTTGGAGAGCAGATGTTTCTTTTCTGGAAGCAGTCACTGATGTTTCCACTGTTCTTCAATACTCTGAGTGCCAGACTAATTATAAGAAACAAAGCATAGCCTTTAATGGTGGTCTCAAGAAAGTGTGTTGCTTTCTAACACACTAAGTTGGAGGAATTCCCAGGGAGTTTGTTTTTTGCTTTCATTTTCTGGGATAGAGCCAAGATTCAGCCTTTTACATTCAAATAGAGTATGGTCTGGTGTTCACCTTGGGGACACTTGGGTACCTTTTGCAAAGCATCAACACACTAGAGAAGTTGCACTGTCTCTACATAGAGAGGAGATACTAGTTAAGATAGATTATATGTAATGGTGAAAAGTAAGGCTGACAGTTTTCAAGAGGCAAAATACGTATTTTGTATGATGACTTCGTGAATATTGCTTTGGGGACCTTTATAAGTGTGCAAGAACAGAAGGAGTACAAAGATTTCCTTCACTATGTAGAAGAGGAGGGAGGATTTGTGGAGGGCTCTGTGTTGAACATCTGTCTACTTCAGTTCACAGAGTAAATTTATACTCTTGACTCTGGGAGTATTCCTTCTGCTTTCATTGTATCTCCCCTTGGAAATTTCAGTTGGGCTTGCAAGGAGGCTTTAGCTACTCGACAGTGTCTAGTGTTTCCTATGCATGTGGGACTTCTGCGAGTTTTAGCATAAACAGCATCCTGAGTTCTGTCTCTCAGTTATCAGCAGAGAGCACATATAGGTCACTCTCTGTATTCCTTAGGGAAAGGTGAAGTTTGGTCATATGGATCAGAAGTTCAGATTCTTCTGGATATGTATGTACAGGTGTATATGTGGCAATGAGCTGTGCTGTTAGGAAGCATGAAAATATCCATTGAAAGTTTAGAAGAGTTATCTGAAATACCTCTGTCCTAATTCATGCAGTGAACAGGAAAAGCTGAAAGTAAACTATGTTCGAGAAGAAATATCCAGTATTTTTATGTCAGAATTTTAGTTGTTAAGAACCATTAAGTTTTAATTATTTAAGGACTGCTGATTTTATTACTTAATTGTAATGTATTCCTGTTTAAAACTGCTTATGTCTATCCATTCTGTGTGCTACTTAGAAGTAATACACAATAAATAATAACATATAACCCGTAGCATACAGCATGACATTAACTTTGTGTTTTTGTGTTTTAGGCAGTAGAAGAGCTGTTTAACCTCATGCAATTGTTTGTAGCTCAGAGACCAGATATGAGAGAGGAAGAAAATGAAGATATAAAGCAATTTAAGAAAACAACCATAAGTTGTTACCTGCGCTGCTTGGATGGACGGTCTTGTTGGACTACTTTAATAAGGTACATAGGTGGTGAAGCTGTAGGATAATAATCTAATCCCATCTGAATAAGAACTGTTATATCACCAAATGTGAAGTGTGATTAAAATTAGTGTTGTTATTTTGATAACCTTTTTGGAAGAAAAAAAAAATGAACAGGTATAACCTACAATGTACATTTTTAAGGTTCAAAAAGAAACACTGACAGAATTCCATCAGTAGAGCCCTTGAAAAAGTAAAACCAAGTCAATCAATGCTCTAATGCAGCATCTAAGCCAAAACTCTATTTTCAGCCAGCTGTAGTTGGTCTAGATGGGCAAAGCAGTAATGTCAGCTGCTGTCATTGGCATTTGTTAATTTGAGGCAGAAATGGGTTTTAGAAATTGTCCTTGTGGGACAGAGGTCCATTGTATCATATAGTTTTTCATTTCTTATCTCAGTTGTACATCTGCGACAGTCTCTTGCTTAGGTATTTTCAGTTGCCTGTTGTCCCAAATACTCTGCAAGAAATCGTGTTGAGAGGAATCGGTCATTAGCGTGATCCTTTATTTTCTATTCTACTGTAAGCAATAACTGTTCCAATAGAAATGTTCTTAAACATCTAAAAATGCAAACATTTGCTTTACTCAGCCTGTTTAAATCTACCAGTTTTCCACAATTTTTTTCCAGACATTACTTGCAAAATAGTTCTATAAAGGTTGTTTTGAATTACTTCTGATAACATAAAGCTGACACAAAGGAAGCTAACAGCAGAGGCATTTTTCCATGAAAACACAGTGGGAAGGAGGAAAAGAACAATTATATTCTTTTGGGGTTTCTTTGTTCTTCTGTCATTATTTCACAAAACACAGTGTGAATGTAACAATTTTAAGCATTCATATGAGTGATTAAAAGATGATCCATATTTTTCAGTGTTCTCAATGTTTGGATTTTTGTCCTAGTGCCTTCAGAATATTACTAGAATCTGATGAAGACAGACTTCTCGTTGTGTTTAATAGAGGATTGGTTCTGATGACTGAGGTAAGTGCTTCGTTATTTAATTATAATAACCATCCTGCTTTCTCATCAAGTTATCCCTTCCTTCCTGACAATGTTTGCTTTACATTATTTTAATATGGTATCCTATGAAATATGCTGATTAAGTAATGGCATACCTGTAAAACCTTAACGAGTTAATAGGAGAGACAAAAAAAAACATACCAGCCACCTTGTATGTTTAAACACTAAAGCAGGGCCTGACTAAAGTAAGCAAATTTTAGGCAATACAAATCTTGATACAAAATAAAGGTAACAGATTAGTTGATAACAGTGATTTGGTAGGGTAACTGTAAAAGGATGTTGCTTAAATAGGAAAGATAAGAAATAAAAGGTGTTGTGTCATTTCATATATCAAGGACAGATGCAATTGCTCTGTGATTCATAATGAGGCGTAAAATAGCTCTACTGAGAAAGTTGTAACTAGTAAGAGATGAGTAGTAGGAAATTAGTCTTGGCTTTTTTCATGTATGTACTTCCACTGTCATCTTTATTAAGATTTCACTAGTAATAAAAAGATGATCAGGAAAATGTTTGTCCAGACAGATAGAAAGCCTTGACCAGATTAGGTTGGGCGGACTGAGCTGATGCTTTTTTGCTATCTCTCTCAGCATTATAGATCAACTATGAGTGAATAGCTGAGCACAGTCACATAATTACTAGTTAAGAAGTGTCAAGGCAACACGTTATGATACAGAAATAATTTAAAGATCATTTGGAAGCAATCGTGATTAATACTTCCAAACACTTTTTTGAGGCACTTCTGAGGCGATTTTCTCTATCTTTCCTACCTATGGTACTTTGTTTCCAAGAAGGAGTGTAGTCTAAGAACTCACAAACTAGATTACTTTATGAAACTAAAACTAGGCTGCATTTATGGAGCATATAGTGTATTCCAGTTGTAAATGGATATTTGGTCCATGAGAACGGACCCTCTCTACCTCAAAATAGAGGAGGGGAAAAAAAATAAATAATGCAGCCCTGAGATGGCAGTTTGGATATCCAGCCCTTTACTACCAGTGGTTTCACTCTACAGATCTGCTCATATTGCCCTGCAGTACTGTAGAAAATCCTAAAAGACATTGCAGAGAAAGGTCTGAACTGTAGTGGATACTTTATAAAGGTGAGTTAGATATCAGAAGTTTGAAAAAGATCGTGTGCAGTTTTGTTCTTCTATTTTTCTTAAAAGAGGTATGAGATCTTGTATTCTGTTTAGAACTTTAATTTTGACTTAATGAAGGAAAACGTGTTTATTAAATACACTATCAAAGCAAATTAGAGAAGGATGTTAGAGTCTTTGAGAACTAAAGTAAAAACCAAGATAGCCTGGATATGTTGGAGAAAGTGTGAAAATAAGGTGCAATTTATTCTTGGTGTATGTAGAATGGTGTATTCAAGGTGAGGTAATCAACTGGGAAAAGTGCATGGTGCCAGAGATGTGGCTAAGGAGGTATGGCCAGCTGTACAGAAACCGGGATATTGGAATAGATTGTGTCAGCCAACACAACTGGAAATTACCAGGAGTTTGAGCAAAACCTGCTCAAGAGGACCTTGAACAAAAGTCAAGGATATAGAGCTATTTAGTCTGCCTTAAAGTACATGGTGGATTAGATGATGCTTGGAGGTTAATTCCAATCTAATTTTTATATGTTTTATATTTAAAAACGTCTCTCTTTTTTATCTCACTATTGTGTGGTTTTTTGGGGAAATGTGTGATAGAAAGATGGAAATGTAGAAAATGACATTGCAGTGCTCTTTGAAAATGGAATTTTCAGGAGCTTGTGATACATATAATACTATTAATTAACTGTAGTTAATTGCTCCAGTATATCTGTTCCCCATTGTCTTAAAAATGCCTAGAATTCTTAAATTTTGTCTAAAAAGTTAGGAACTGAGCTATAACTTCATAAGTGAAGGGTGTAAGTATTCTAAGATGCATACATATATGTATAAAAAGAACTTATCTTAGTTAACCCTGATCCATACTAAAAATGGATAATTATGTTTATAAAGAATGTATAATACCAGATCCAATTTATCTTACACAAAACATTGCTATAAAGCTAATGTAAAGATACCATGAATATTGCTTTGCAATCAGACTACCCGGTCTTGTATGTTCAGTTGTTTGCTGGAAGTGTTTTGTGTGGAGAAAATACTGCATCAAGTTGTTGTCACATCCAGAGAAGTTTTCCATTGAAGAGGACTGGTGCTGATCTCCTCTCTGCACTGAAATATAAAAATGTCAAAAATTTGCATTGTAGGGAATGAGATTAATGCTTCTTTAAAATATCCCAGCAGATTAAATATAATTTCTTACATATTATGCCAGAATTTTGGCATAAATGTTCAGCTGCTTTTCCTTCCCAGTGGTTCTATAAATTGTATATGCCTTAGAAGATATTTTAGTTATGAAAAGAATAGTAATTCATCTGATGGAAAATCACATAGCATATACCCTTAGGCAGCATTTTGAAAAATGACTGGCATCTATATTCATTTTAGTGTTTTTTTTCTCCAAAATTCATATACCTCTGTCTTCATGCATCTCTAAATATCACTTTGTATGTTGGTACAGAAAGATTGCAATTACAGGTATATTAAAAAAAAAATCTCAAATTATGCTTTGCTTACTGTGTTTTAGATAGATGTGCAGAAACTATTACTTTGAGCCACTAATATAAAACTTCCCTTGAAAACAAATTATGGCTGCTTTCACGTGGCTCTTTGTGTAAGCTGTACTGATGTGCTCACAAAATGAGCATTTCTTGATTTGAGATAGGTGGTAGCTCCTTGTAGAGGGGGGTTTCAGTAGATGTTACAAATTAATTTTCCCTCTATATGCTGATGACAGAAATTGAGAGTTTGGGTTAGGTGAGACAAGTTTCATTTGAATCCCCCATACAAGACTACCTGTGGTTCAGTGTTTCCCAAAACTAGGTGTCCGGGTCCACAATTGAATTTGTTTTTTTCTAGGAGATACCTATCACTCATTTGTTCTCTCTTTCCTTCTTCCTTTCTGTCCCTTTTCCCCCGCTCACCCTTTTTATCCTAATCTTGTATCCAGATGTTATTTGTAAATGTCATCTGAGTAATTTCTTGATTACTTCTAGCACCGTGTATTTTGGATAGAAATAGAAACAATAACAGGTGTGTTATCAGCATAAATCTTTGCCGTTTTTCCTTTGCAGTCCTTTAACACGTTGCACATGATGTACCACGAGGCCACAGCTTGCCACGTGACTGGAGACCTGGTCGAACTTCTGTCTATTTTTCTTTCTGTTCTTAAGTCAACACGTCCCTATCTTCAAAGGAAAGGTTGGATTATTTCTTAAAAGGATTATGTCTTTTGTCTATTATTTAATTTTCACAACCTAAGCCCCAGTATTTTGTCTTGCCTATTATCTGTGTTTTAAAGCTCCCTATACAGTAGGATACAGGATTGTTAAAGGTTATTTTAAAGTGTTCTTTATTGACATAATATGAAGCTAGATTAAATAATAGCAGTATACCAGTGAGATGTAACAAATTTCTAGATTAAAATCATGCTGGAGGAAAAAGATTCTTCAGCAGATAATTCTATGTTTTATTTAATGAGCTTTTGAGAAATGAACTAACCTGATTTCTCTTGTTTTTTGCCCTGTTAGATGTGAAGCAAGCTCTCATTCAGTGGCAGGAGCGCATTGAATTTGCCCATAAGCTTTTAACTCTGCTAAATTCCTATAGCCCCCCTGAACTTAGAAATGCCTGCATTGGTAAGTCCTAACAGCATAAGTGCAGTCAGGGAGGGCCTGCTCTACACAGCTACCCACTTTTGACATTTAAATCTCATTTTTGCCAGTGCAAATCTTTACTCAAGTCTGCGTAGGTTGGAATTGTTTATATTGTCAGTACCTCAATATTGCCACTGGTTCTGTCCTAAATAATTCTGGATTTGTCATGTTAAAATCAGTAGTGCTGCTTACCCAGGCATACAGCATGTGTGCTCCAAAAAGCAGCCTTTATTTTGAGAGACCAACTTGCTACCTGATGAGGGACATGATTGAAGAATCAACTCCTGAATTCAGGTGCCAGGGAGTTAAGAATCAAATCCCAAATCTTACATTAAAATTCAGATGGGTGATCATGTTAGTCTGAATAACAGCTTTTAGTGTTTGGTCTGATAATCCATTACCAGAAGGTGTAATAATAAAATAAAGCTTAAATAGCTTTTAGAATGGAATGGATTTGCTTTTCAATGTTGTAGATATAGACACTAGATCTAAGTGTCTCTCTTGTATTGAAGACCTAGTTCAAAGAGGTCATAAGTTTTTTCTAGTTTAGGCCTTTTTCATGTTATTTAATGGATATAATCTACATTTTTATGCATGCTGATGAAGGCCTGAAATTGTGTCAAAATTACCTTTTTGGTGTGTGATTTGTATACATTTTCCCCTTATTTTGAGTGCCTTTCTCAATGTCCTCCTGACTGCTGCTGGTCGACATTTTCCAGGCATCAAACCTGGAAGGTTTTCCAGGCATCAAAGAAGGCGGCAAAAGGGTAACTTTGTTGAGCTTCTTTCTACAAACTGGTACCACTTTCACTGGTGGTCAATCTATCACTGAGCAGGCTGTCTCCCAGTGGCAGAGGTTCAAAGAGTCTGGATTCAGGGGTGTTCACTTTACATGCTCTTCACAATGGAGCCTCCTGTTCACACTAAGCACAGCAAAATTGGAGTGAAATAGAGTTTGCGCTTGCATGAGCCTTAAGTTAAACTGTTTGCTGATAAGAAATAACAATATGTAATAGCAAAAACAACTTCTTGTTTGTAGATGTCCTCAAGGAGCTTGTACTTTTAAGTCCTCATGATTTCCTGCATACTCTGGTTCCATTTCTACAGCACAATCATTGTACATACCACCACAGTAATATCCCAAGTACGTATTTCAGTGATTGTATTTTGAAGTTCTCTTATGCTGTTATTACTCTAGCATGTTCCTTGATGATGTGAAATACTGACCCTTTTAAATATATCCCTATTTTATCCTAACTTATACTACAGTGTCTCTTGGACCTTATTTTCCATGTCGTGAAAATTTGAAATTAATAGGAGGAAAAAGCAATATTCGTCCTCCACGCCCTGAACTTAATATGTGCCTCTTGCCTACCATGGTGGAAGCTAGCAAGGTACGTAAGCATATGGTCTTATGAATAGCTATTTCTCTGTTGTTTTCCCATTTTTCTAGAAGTATTCTAAAAATCCAGTAGCATAACACATTTATGTTTTATTTGTAAACAAAGCATAATTCTTCTTCAAGATGTGTTGTCCTCATATACTCCATTCTAGATGTGCACTCCAGAAGCACCATTTCCCTGCCCTTGGTGATACACAGCTTCATATTTCAAGTGTGATAAGGGTTTGAACCTTGTGTTCAGGTGACTAAAAAAACCACACATTTTGATAAGCATCCAATCTATCTGTGGCATTTGTAAAAAAAATGCAGGAACTGCCCAGGGATTGTCCAGATGAGTCAAAGTGTGCTCAAGATTTATTGCCAGACAGCTAAGCAGATGGAGATGGTCCAGGCTTCACTGGACTCCATTCCACCAGGACTGATACACAATCTACTAATTGTTTTGGTAAAATATCAATACCTGAAATATTGTGTAGCGTTTAAAGTCTTTCACTTTCCATTCTCTCTTCTGTGGAATTCCTGATGGGATGCCAGCATCAGTGGGGCTACTTTGTAGTCACTTGCCATCTCCCATCATTAGAGTTGTAGTAATGGTGGGATTCAGCTCACAGAACTTTGCCTATCTAAAAAGTCAGCTCTTCCTATGGCTAATGGTGACAAATAATTGCCCTCAGAAGGAGATGAATAGCTATCCTCCTTCCTGTCCTAGACACTCAAGTCCAGATGAGGTGACTCTTAGGGTCTTCCTCTGGAGGAGTCTGTCTTGCTCTCCACTGACTGCAGGGAACATTGAAATTACTACATTTTAGATAGCTAAAGTCAGGTAAGGTGAATCCCACCCTAAAAGGAATATGTATGGACAATCATTTGAAGAAGGAAAACTGGTTACTTGCTGTACAGTAACTGTGGTTCTTCAAGATGCTTTGTCCACACAGATTCTGTGGTTCTCCTCCTGTGCTAACTCCAAGTCCTGTCATAGGGGATTCTTATTGGTGAAGGAATTGAGTGGTGGTTGAAGCCGCCATACCCCTTATGCCCTCAGGTACAGTGGTCGCAAGGACACACTGGGTGCAGGCACAGCCCCAGTGGACACTGCTATTCAGAAAGAATCCAATCTCCTGCACATGGGGCCTATGTGCACGTAGATGGGAATCTGTGTGGGCAACACATTTCGAAGAAGCACGGTTACTGTAGGGTAAGTAACCCTTCTTTTTTAAAGTTTTCCAAATGCTGCTGTGTAGATTTGTGCAACATCAAATTTTAAAATGCATAGAGCCAGAAATGATCTGTAGTGGGTTTTTTCCTATTATGTATCCAGAAATAATGGATGTGTGGTGCTAAATAATGTAAATACTTGAACTCTAAAACTCATATTGTATGATGTGGTATTTTACACTTTATCACAGATTCACATTCATTAGGAACCAGATGATTTTTAAGCCTTTAGAACCATAATTACATTTTCCGGTGGTTTTGCATGTTTATTTTACACTCAGTTTTCACATATTCTTTCTTGCTTGAGCATTCAATATTTTCTTTTGGCTATCTGGTCTACTGAAACTGATGTAATTTTAAGCACATACATCCAAAATGTATTTAAAATATTGGCACACTAGACCCTTGGCATGTATTTATCATTTGGTTTGAGACATTCCTGAAAATGCTGGTTTTAAAGCTTGTGAAACTTGGTCTTGAGAAAATTCTGCCTTCTACAGATTGTAACTGACAAAATATGATTTTAAAAGCAGTAGCATTTATGTATGCTTTAGGCATCTCTGTAAGATTTAAAATTACTGTGTTCTTTTCTTTTTCATCCTCAAGATTTATTTGCACAACTTTACATCTTCTCAGTCTGTTGATTCAGAATCCTACAATAAAGGTTTTTAATGGTGAGGGAATAACATTTGCTAGTCCTCCTCTGATATCACTGTTGCACTGGCCAAGGGCTCAGTGAGGAGGCACACCTGGCCTGGGGTAGAACTGTAAATTCCCATCGTTTGTTCCTGTAGTATTTGACTAAACATTTTAGGGCAAGTAGTGCAAGAGCACTTGCTTAGGAAATCTGTTTGCTCTCTAGTTTCTAACATAGTTTAAATAAAGCTCTCTTAAATCTTCAGGGCAAAGATGATGTTTACGATCGTATGCTGCTAGACTACTTCTTTTCTTATCACCAGTTCATCCATCTACTATGTCGAGTTGCAATCAACTGTGAAAAGTTTACCGAAACTTTAGTTAAAATGAGTAAGTATGAAGGTTACACAGTTTCAGGATGATTTTGTTCTGTGATAACTAAGTGCTTCTCCACCAAGTTTTATATTCAGAATTTTTAAGAAGCAGTAAAGCTTGTCTTACTCACTGCATTAATTGTTCTGGACGTTATTTTTATCCACAAAACAGCATGGTCTGTGTAATGTAATGCAGTCTTGTCTTGAATGACTGTAGCACTTCAGGCCTGTCCAGAAAGAAGCTGAGACAAACAGTGAGAATTTAGTCTTCTTGCATACATAGAATTTAATACTGGAATCACTGAAGCTATGTTGGGGTTTGGTTTGGCACTTTTCATATTGCTTTGGATCAGACTCTGGATCCTCAGCCTGCCCAGGAGCACAAGTGACCGACCAGCCAGCCAGCCAGCCACAGCTGGCATTGGTTCTGCTATACCAGCCCAGGTACATTCATAACCATTCAGTCCTTAAGCTTTTACCTGTTACTTTTTTCAGCCATGCAAGCAGGTATCACTAGTATTTGGGCTCATCCCATCACAACGTAAACCAGATTGTTGGTGTATGAGTAAGCGATTCAAGGGCTTTATCTGCCTGGCTGCTCCAGCCATTCAGCTGGTTCTGTGCAGAACATCCTGCCTGAAATTGTCCCACTACATCTATGTGCTGCTCCGAAGGCACATTATCTGGTTTATTTTCTGCCATGAGTGTGTGGTAGGTGCAGATGCACCTCAGTGCTATATAAACAGTTACTACGTGGACACACTGAGTGCAGCCCATCTCACTGCAGTTGTCTAAAATTGAGATTATGGCCAGATTTTCCTCTGTGATCAGTGGAGAGATGTGGAGAGACTCCAAGAAAAGTTTATCTTCTGATTCTTAAGTATCTTCAGTAGAACAAACTTTTGATCCCCCAAATCGTCAGTTTGCTCACTATTTGTTGCAGTTTTCTGATGGTAACTCTAGCATTGTTAACATTTACTATAGATTGTGTTAAAAGCGTATTGGGAATGTGTGCCATTTGCTGTTCAGTGTGCCCTTTAACTCTTTTTGGGTCTAGGTAACAAAGGTGTTTGTGTTGATAGTGAAGATTACCCTTTTAAAATTATATATTGTTTTTTAAATCAGATAGTGAAAACCATTAAGTGTTGTAGCCCAGCAGTTCAAATTGTAAGACAGTAACAAAATAATCTGATTGCAAACCCAGAACTAAAGCCAGCTTTTTGGGTTTTTTACATTTCTCAGAAATACTGAAGGGCGGCATGTGTCCATTAAATGTCCTGTAAAAGCTGCAGATGATAGGTCTTGCTGATCATAGAAAACGTTTTGGAGCTGGTTTTGTAAAATGATAGGGCACCTTGGTACTGATTCTACCAGTGAGTGAGTATTTCCAACATAATTTGCACACCATAACTTGTTCTCTCATAAAATTTCAGGTGTCCTAGTTGCATATGAAGGTTTGCCACTTCATCTTGCGTTGTTTCCCAAACTTTGGACTGAGCTTTGTCAGACTCAGGTAAGAGTCAGCAAGTCTGGGAACTAACAGAATGGAAAAAGTACACGCAGGCAAAGTACAATAAATGTGAAACAGCTTAACCTGTAAATTGTAACTTGGGGTATTGTTTCATTATGCAAAGTACTTGTATTTTGAATATAAAATACCTCTGCATATGTTATTTCTCATTTTGTAAAATCTGATAGATCAAATATAAAAATCTGGCAATTGTATTTGCAGCCAGTACACCCTAGGTCCTGCAAAAGCTTGCACAGCAACTTCACATTCTGCAGTGCTGGCAGGATGGCAAGAAGACCTTGTAGCTGGCTCACAAATTAGATCTTGTCCCTCCACTTATCACATACTGACCATGACAAACTTGCATTCCTATGGCATAAGCTTCATTAAATGAAAATGTGAAATAATAATATACAGTAATTAATTTTTACAACTGACTGATGGCTGATAGACTTGAAGTATTTTTATCTCTAAGAATGGTCCACTACATAACTGGATCTGATAAGATGTCTGCAGCAGGGGCAACCATTACAGGCAGCACTATGACAACACTGTACTTCAGCAATGACTTTGCAGTCTTCTTTCTTTACAGTCTGCAATGTCAAAGAACTGTGTAAAGCTCCTCTGTGAAGATCCAGTTTTTGCAGAATATATAAAATGTATTCTGATGGATGAAAGGACCTTTCTGAACAACAACATTGTGTACACCTTTCTGACTCATTTTCTTCTCAAGGTAGGTGGTCTTCTAGTGCCAATTCTGATTTCATGAAATGTAGGCGCACATATGCTAATTCAGCCAGGGATGCTGTCTTGACAGTTCCATTTTTTTGTGGTTTAAAAAATACATTCTTTTCACAGGTCCAAGGACAGGTGTTTTCTGAAGCAAACTGTGCCAACTTGATCAATACTTTAATTACAAACCTAATTAATCAATATCAATGCCTGGAATCTGACTTCAGCAACCAGAGAATTGAAATTTCCAAAGCAAGCTCCACTTTAAATGGGGTGAGTCCTTTCTAAGACACTGGAATACTGGCACTTCTTAGGAGACAAATTATTCCCATGGTACTCAGTTCCATGTTCCAGGCTCTACTTAAAGAGGTGGTAGGCATTGTTAGCTGTACATCGTAGGTAAAACCCCACCAGGTTACCTTGGCTGGTTGGCTGGAAATGTTTACAACAAAAAGTTGTAAACTTATGGAGAAGCCATCTGAGGTCTCCAGAACTCTCCATTCCATCTCAGCCTGAAGCTGATGGAGAAGATAATGACTGGGAGGAGGCTGACTTGTGGGGAAAACAGGTGATGCAGAGTGCAGTAGAGTTAATCATAGAAATGTTCTAATCCAGTAAAAAGATTTCATCTTGCAGCAAGTGGTATAGTATTGTCATCAGCTTAGGACAGAGCTACGTTAAGGTCAGCATTTTACTAATGTGTGGGAAATGTCATTAGTGTAAGTATGTTTAGAATTTGAGCTTTCAAATGTTTAGATCATGTTGAAGCCTCTGCTTACTGTACAGTTCTCTCTGTGTGTAGGATTAATCAAGAGTCTGAAATAAGGCTAGTTGTTTCCTTCTGTATTTTAGGACCTCCGGGCACTTGCCTTGCTGCTTTCAGTGCACACTCCCAAACAGCTCAATTCAGCCCTGATTCCAACATTACAAGAGCTTTTAAACAAATGTAGAGCTTGTCAACAGCAGAGGAACTCATTACAAGAGCAAGAAGCCAAAGAACGAAAAACTAAAGGTTTGCCTTCCATAATGATGTTACTCTGTTTTACGAACTTGGGCAAAATATTGCTGTGGAGCTAAAATTCCAGGCAATTACATGAGTTTGAGTGGAGGGGATAAGTATGTGAATGGCCTCTTGCTTGCTTGTATGGCATGAAACCAGTGCCTGTTCCCTAAGGGAGTTTTTCTTTTTTCTTACAGATGATGAAGGAGCTACTCCTGTGAAAAGAAGACGGGTCAGCAGCGATGAGGAGCACACTGTAGATAGCTGTATCAGTGACATTAAAACTGAACCCCAGGAGGCACTAACCCCAACAAGCACTTCAGATAATGAGACACGGGACTCTTCAATCATTGATCCAGGCACTGAGCAAGATCCTCCCTCCCCTGAAAACAGTTCTGTCAAAGAGTACAGAATGGAAGTTCCACCTTCATTTTCAGAAGACATGTTAGTAGCACGGTCACAGCACACGGAAGAGCGGTCAGGAAATGGTAAATTTGAGGAATGCAAAGAATTTAAAGACCTGCAGACTTCCAAGGATTCTATGGGAGCTGAGGAGGACTCGGAGTTTCCTTCCACATCAATTTCAGCTGTTCTATCTGACCTTGCAGATTTAAGAAGCTGTGATGGTCAAGCCTTACCATCCCAGGACCCTGAAGCTACTTTGTCACTCAGTTGTGGCCATTCCAGAGGACTTTTTAGTCATATGCAGCAGCATGACATTTTAGACATCCTGTGTAGGACCATTGAGTCTACAATTCATATGGTCACGAGGATATCTGGAAAAGGAAACCAAGCTGCTTCTTGACATTAGATGGAGCATGTCTGCTTTTAAGTCTCTTTTTTTTTTTTTTTCTTTTGTTCTCTCAAAATGCTGTTTGTATAAGTTTTGCTTATTTTTGTTTTGTGCTTCAGTTTGTCCAGTGCTCTCTGCTTGAATGGCAAGATAGATTTATATGCTTCATTCTTGGTCAGGCAGATCTCCAGATTTTATTTTTTTGGCATCTACCGTACACTTTTTAAAGGGCAATCAAATAATGGGTATGTTTTATGTAATTAAGAGTTCACTGTAGTGGCTTTCATTTAATATGGCTGTCTGGGAGAACAGGGCCTCCTTGCCCTGTATGATGTAATTTAAACTTACAACATTTTTACTGTGTATAATATGGTGTCCTCTGTGCCAGTTTTGTACCTTATAATAGAGGCAGATTGCCTCAGATCGCTGTGGTTCTTATTATCAAAATTGAGTTTACTTGTATACTAAACAACCACAAGAAATTTGATTCTGTAAAGAATCCTCTTTAGCTGTGGCCTGGCAGTATATATATGGTGCTTTATTTAACAGAATACCTGTGGAGGAAATAAAGCACACTTGATGTAAAATTAATTGTTTTATTTTTATTGACATGATCAATTGCTATTCTGTGCACTTCATTAAACTGATTGTGATGACTTTTCATTTGTTTACAATGTTGCTTCAGTCTTTGGATTTCTCATCAAAGACAACTCCAAAAATGAAACAGCTGTAGCAAAAAACTATGATCTCGTGTACAGTACTGATGTAAATCTTGGTCCTTTTCTGGTTCATCTTGTATGTATATTCAGTCATATAGTTGAGGGAGTCATGCTGTTTTTACCCTCCCACTGTGGAGTGGTGTCTGACACCAGTGGAACTTCGTTTATTTCACTTCTCTAATTTGAACCTGTGTTACATTCTTTTCTCCTGCACCATTTGCAGACTGACTTCCTTTAGTCCCTCTGCTCATGCCACCCCTGGGGCCTGTCCACGATGCTTTAATGCCTGCAATGTTGGAATGCCTTTATCACCTTGCCCTGTCACATTTTATCCTTGCTAGTTCTGGGCAATATCCATTTCCTATGTGATCATCTGGACTGTCATTTACACTGGTTTTAGTATTTGATTAAACTCCATTTTCACCTTCACTTTCCCCATGCTTAGCTCATTTGTTCTTCTGATGTTTCCATAACACATCTATCTTGGCTTTTTTTTCCCCCAGAATTTCTTCACTCTACTATTTAATGTAGACAAGCATCATTTGGCTTCCCCATGCATCTATTATGTGATACTTTTGAGTCCTCTCTTTAAAAAAGTACATTCAACCTTCTGTAATTAAAGTGTCTTTTAAGTTTACCTTTTATATTCCCCTTTATTACTAGCTATTCTTGCTTTTACAGACAATATATTGATGCTGGTGAGTGCTTAAAGTGCATTCCTTATTATTCAAGCATAAAGTAATTATTTTCACTCCCTTTAGGAATAATTTTGTTATGTTTCCCGATCAACTTCTTCAAAGATTTTAACTTCAAAGAATTCATTAATAGCTTCCAGTCAAAACTTCTATGTAATGAAGATGAGAATTTGTCTATCAAGTCTTTGAATGTCTGCTCATTTGCTTTTGGGTTAAGATGTCTCTCCTATGGATCTAAAAATCTTCATGAGATGAAGCAGCAGCCATTATAACCCTCTGGTGAGTAGAAATCAGTTAATTGTTATTTTTAAAAATGTGCATCTGTTTTCCAATATGTTGTCTGACTTCAGCTTTCAGCTGTTGCCATTGTTACCTTTGGCTTCCCATACATCATGAGATCACACCATCATTCTGTACCTGAAGGGTGGGATTGTCTTTTATCATATTTCAACTCATTATTTTGAACCCCCTTTTTAAAGTATACTAAGTATAACCACTCTTTCATCATTACTTCATAAATGATACACAGTAAGTAATACACAATTCTTCCCCTTCCACGTGGCCAGATGTCAGCCCTCCTGTGTTCAGTTGGTCACTGACTACTGACTGGCTCCTGCAAGTTATGCTTGAGGATGTTTTCTATGAGCAAAGCACCTTTGTGCACTAAGGCACATGTCATACATACAAACAATATCAGCCAGCTCTTGCCTTTGCACCTCTTCACAAAACTGGCTCAAATCTGACAGAATTTTAAAACATGTGTTGGTTACCTTCAATTAAATTATTATGCTGTAGTTCTACACTCACTGAATATAATACAGGCTGTTCTACTTTTTGCTTTAAAATGCTGTCAAGATTAGCAGAAGTATAATAATTCTTACTGTTCTTCCCTTACACTGCCTTCCAGATTTCCCCTCCTGCTGTTTTGACTGTTTTCTTCCCATTATTCACTTTTAAAAACAAAAGCAGTACTTGGACAAACCTGTCTGCTCTTCCTTATCTATGGTGGCACCTGTAACTTTATCTTCCACTCTGTCCCCGCTTTTGCATGTCCTGTAAGTCATGTTTTCTTCTGTAGTATTTGCTACCTTTAAAGTCAGCTTTCTGATTGTATTTCTTTGCTCTCAAGAAAACTTTCCTATTGCCATCTTTGAAAACCTATCTGGAACTGGCTTCCTCAGTTTCTTAAGCTCTTATTCCCATCCATAGCTCATTTCATGTCTCAATTACGTATTTCTTTCTGGAAGTCTCACCTCCCATCTAACCTCTTCAAAATATAACTTTTAAAATATTTCCTTCTCCCATTGCCCTCATTGTGCACAATCCCCTCTCCCCAGCAAGCCCTTACCTCCTGGACTCACTGTCAAGTCACCCTCTGTACTATAGGTATAGACTTACAAGTCTTTCACTTGTAATTATCATTCCTTTTGGCCTTCTCGGAAACCATGTGGTTGTTACTTTAAAAAAGCACCACATCACAGAATTGTCTTTTCCAGTCTCTGCTTTGTCACTTCTGTCATACTACTCACTCTCCCTGGAATGTCTGCTGTGCTTATTAGTTTCCTTAAAACACATGAATTCCAATAAATTTCAGCATATTCCCCATAAACTCCATACATGTGTCACCACTCCTGTTTTTCTCTTTTGTTATATTAGGGAAATTTCAGAATAGGGAGGCCTCCACAGGGAAACAAACTACATGTATGCTACTACAATTTCATTATGTGTTATATCATTATCATCACACTGTTGGTGACACGATTTCTAATGCTGCTCCATCCAGCTCAAGGGCTGAGTGTTTTTTAAATTAAAGGCAGCATCTATGAGAAACGTTTGCATTCAAGAATAAATTGCTTTGCCTCTCGAAAAAGGTGATTGCCCCCTTTATGCTATGGCTGGTTGATACCATGAGAAATTGCCCTGAAGGCCACACCTCCTAAAACATGATATTGCAAAACGAACGTATCTTTTGATTTTTCTCAATTCTAAAATACCGCATGCAGAAACAGAACATCCAAGTTTGTAAAACAACACTAAGTCAGCCAAGTTCCAGCACATGCAGAGAGGATGGGAAGAGTACAGGAACACTGATGAGGCAGCAGATGCAAGGACAGTCACCAGGAGCTGTCTAGGGGCATAAAGCTGTCCGCCCATCACATACACCAGGCTGCCTACAACCAGGGTGACAAGGTAGGTACTTCATGTCTTTTAACTTTGGAATGCTTGTACATACTATCAAAGCTGTCCAGCTATGATGGAGCAATACCTTGTGCCAGCTTGGACCTACCAGAAAGCAGCTGCAGGGTTTTGTGGGGGTCATGACTGGCCCACACTTGGAGGCAAGTGGTACAACACTGAGAACACAAGTCACATCTTTCTTAACACTCTTAGCAATTGGTCTGGTAGAGTGGTCCCGCTAGAGGAAGGAGACAAGAAAATTGACTAGCAAAGCATACAAGTAGTGTGCACTTCTGGCCCTCAGATGGAAAGGGTTTTAAGGAAAACTGGTGTGCCACACTTTCCTCCTAAAGCAGTACTAGGGCTCTAGGATACACTGCTTGAACGAACCTGTGATTAGATATAGCAGTCTGCCCTCAGATACCAATTGTCACAAAAGTCTCAGCCTACCCTGATCTCCCTCCTAAACACAGGTTTTCTGTTTTTTTAAAGATTGTCCCTTTGTCCAATAGAGTAAATAATTTCTGCGCTCAACATGTTACACACTTTCTCCTTGAACATTTATCAGAAAGGTAAGTGATAAAAGAAAGATGCTAAATAGTGATGTTTCTGAAGAAGCTGTTCTCCACCCTCTTACCTAGACACCAAGAACACAAGCCCTACCACTCATGGTAAGCCACCATGCTGTCACTGTGAGGTGCCTGTTCTTGTTACAATAAACCTCATTTAAATTCAAAGGGGGTAACTGACTTCAAACTTACTGGGGAAAGCCTTGGTTGTAGAGAAGAGAAGCACATCTCTGCCTTCTGAGTGCTAAGTTTGTGTGTGCTAATGTTTGCCAAGTGTTGGCCTCCTGTAAAAATAAAATACACGTACAGACTCCTTTAGCTATGCACATTATCAGTGAATGGAGAGAAGCTATGTATAAACCATGTACTTTATTGAGCCGACCAGTTTCCAAAAGCAGCTTGCCCTTTTTTGGTCAATTTGTTTCAAATTGCATATTTAATTCATACACTTTTAACAACGCATTTGAAAATTGAGTTATGCCTGCTAACCTCAATGTAGTTTAATAAACAGTAACAATGCCTTACTTTCAATATCCCAAACTCATTCCTGTGCAGTTTCTCTAACAAACATCCACTCTCTTTAATCAGCTACAGCAACTGCAGCGTGCCAAACATGATTTAAATGGAAGTTTTACAGAACAGCAAAAGATGCGGAATTATTACTCTTTGTTCCTTCCAAATTAATTGCCACACTGAGGTCAGTAAGGGAGCACAGTGTATGCAGGCTTAGTAGTGGTAACCCTCATACTAACCAGAATTACATGACATCATTATCTTTCCCTAGAAGAAGTAAATTCAGTCTGCAGTTAAAGCAATCTTAAGTATTTAAAGAGGCTGTCAACTCTGTCCCCCACATTTCTCTGAAGATCTAGTAATTCAGTAGTTTTATAATCCCTTTCAGTTTGCCACTGATAGGTACCCCATCTCCAATAAGGGTTTCATTTTACTACTCGATACACAGAATGTTCAAGAATAGCAAACGCTTCCTATTGATTCATTTAACTTACCTACCTATAGTGGCACCTTACTGCAGCTGAATCTCCATTATGGTGAAGCTGTCTCACGCAAGCCCTTAATACACATAGTGCGACTCACTTGCCACCTCATTCACTAAAAATTCATAAATAATGCTTAAATTATGTACAGTATCATAGAAGTGGCTTGTTATTCTTTCCACAAATAAATTACTTTTTTTATAAAACCAAATGTTAACAAAGTAGAAAAAGTAATGCCCTAACAAAACTACAGTTTTGGTATCACTCCATGCTTGCTTGGGACTGCTGCAGTAAGATATGTATTTCTTCAAAATACTGCTGCTTCCAACATTGTCTGGTACTATCTTCATGAGAGACAGGCACACCTTTGCACTCCAACTGCAGTTCTGTCTGCAGAGCCATATCCTTGAAATTCAAGGCAACCGTTGCATAGTGCTCTGGAAGAAGCAGCAAAATGTGACATTCAGTAAAGTGGTTTTTAACAGGTTACAGTTGTTAATCCTTTCCTATCTGCTTTTGCCTGTGTCTAAAAAAAAGCCTATTTTCACAGATGACACCAGCTCTGGACATCAGCCTGTTCTCCAAGGAATGCAGTCCAAGCAAGCTTTCAGATAGGAGCACTGTCACTTGTCATGTGTGTTTCTTCTAATAGAGGCTACACTTGTCAGAGGTCCTCAAAAAGACTCACCATCGGGCCAGTTTCTACACCTCCACTGCAGGACAATTCTTTGACTTGGGACCTGTAAGAAGATAAAAGGTTCTCACAACTGGCATTTGAGATAATTCATATGATGACTCAATGATAATTGTCCCCTGAAAACCAAGGAGGGGAGCATTACCTGAGGTAGTAATACACCTGCATGTAAGCAATACAAAGACTGGTTCTCGTCTGTGGTTGGTGATTTTAATAAACCATTTTCAGCAGCTTACTCCATTCCACTGTTTTGTTTTCTCTATGTGAAAGGTCAGGCTGATTCTTTAACTGAACAACATGTTGGTTTTCTTTCAGACCTTCAGAAGGGCACCAGTAAGAGTCAAGTTGTCACCTCAGAAATGTGACAGAGCATGCCCATGATGTCCTTGAATGCAAAAGATGGGCAGCCTTACACCAGCTCATGAGGAGAAATACTGCCTCAGCTGCTATATGATCTACATCAGTCAGGCTCACAGTATTCACTAAGCCATTAAGTTTACATTTTGACCGTTTTATCTAAACAGTTCCTCACTTAATTGCCATAGGTTGATGAACACAACTGACTTCCCTTAGCCTCCATAATTGTGTATTACCACTGAAGCCAAGCTCAGCTGTAGCATGTTGCAGTGTGCACAGTTACGGACTGAGCCCCTTTTGGAGTCAGCAACAAATTTTGTTAGGTTGAACAGAGAATCCAGTTTTCCAAGGCTTTGCTTTTCTAAAACTCACTTAATTGTCAGTGATCCATTCTGCCTTTCATCTAGATGGACAAGTGTCTAAACTCAGCAACTGTGAAAACAGTTTCAGAGGTTTCAAAAATGGAGCTGAACTCTAAATATCAATTTTCTATTCACAAAAGTACTCAGTTGGGGATAGCATAACAGTTGCCCTGAATCTAACAGAAATTATTTCCCCAGATACAGGTAGAACTGACAGGGATTTGAGACATAAACCTTAAGCCTGCTTTTTCTCACTCCAAGTAAAAAATGATGACAGTTTTCTCCCCAGCACAAGAAACATAGTGTAGTCTGTCTGCCCTTTTGATAAGGAAGAAAAATCACGTAACAGCATAGCAATGTTTTGGCTTTGAAATATAGGAACTGAATTAGCATTAGAGAAGCTGAAGTGTCAGAGGCTCATGCTACTTTTTAGCTAACACCCCTCCCCATTTTTGAAGTGCAAAGTAGGAGACTTTTTACCAATTCTGCATATTCACCGTTGACACAGCCATCAAACATTTGAAGTTTGCCTCCTTTCTCAGGCTCAATCACAGCAGGACACTTAGAAAACTTCTGTACCAACTATCAAAATACAAGCACAGCACAAGTCAGTTAACTCCACATCTCCACTGCTGCAGTCCCACCATGTGAGACAAGGGAGATCTGAAGAGATTAACTAAACTGCAATAATACACATAAGAGGCTTTCAGCACTAATCAGGCTTTCCATTTTACTGAGGGCTGTGGTAGTAGCAGGGGACACTGAGGTAACAAAATGAGAATATAAACATTGGGAAGCCTAGAGTGGGAAACACACATCAGTGAAGACTGGCCATCTGCAACGTGATGCATACATCCATATACATCTGGCTGCTGCTCATTTGGAAATGAGGGGACAGAGCAGTAAGTAGCTTGAGGAAGGCAGGTACACAAGCCATTACTGTTTCCCATAGGTAGCACAGGAACTGTGATTTTAATGGTCTCCGGTATCAGCCCAAGTTACTTTGAACAGCACAACCCCCAAATTAGTAATTTTATCTTGAGTATCCTATAAACCATAGTATCATTGCATCCCATAGTTAATCTAATTAAGCTGTAAGCTGTAGCTAACACCAGTGCTGTCACTGAGCACTGCAGACGCCTGAATGCTAAGTACTTACATTAAAAAAGCTGTTTCAAACTATCAAAGGCAAGTGTGATGGAGCTGCATACAAACTACATAAATATGTAACTTCACCTTATTTAGTTGGCTTTTCTTCCTAATAAGGTGACAATTTTCAAAAAAAACCAAAAACAAACAAACAAAAAAAAACCAACCCAAAACCCACCAGACCAAAAGGTCTAAGTCACACTGATAAGCTCTCATTATAAAGGTAACAGTGGAACGATCCTGCTGCCACCTTCTAGTGCTTTCTGCTGGCTATTCTAAGAACACATCAACCAGGTCAGTTCCACAGCCCTTGTTTCTTGGCAGGTGACCAAACTGACACAGCTTCAGCCACTGTCCACTCCTTTTGTGTTTTCACCACTGGAACCCCTCAGTGGCTTAAAAGGTGACATTAGTCAGCAAAGCTTGAAAAGCAAATGATGACAATTGGAATTACAAATACTTGAAGGTAACGGCAGCTCATGAAGCCTTCAGTTCCTGGATGGTCACATCTCTAATATACATAAGAAGTATTACCTATACCTGATGATGTGAATGTGACACAATTACTACTTTCGCAACTATTCAGATACACTAAGTTGCATGGCCTATAGAAAGTATCACTTACTTCCTTAGTTGTGAAGATACGATAAAGTTCCTCTGCTGGAGAGTTGAAGATTTCTCTCATCAGTATCTTCACTGTTGGAATTTTTACACCAACGGGATTCAGAGATTGTGGTGAAACAGAATCCTGCAAAGCAAAAACCACTTGCATGAATGAGTGAGAGATAAATTCTGGAATGACGGGATTATTATTACCTGTGCATTTGTTAACATCCTGTGTTGTGAATATAGGTTAATTTCAAAGCATACTCCTGTGCTTATTTAACAGTATTATTAATCAGGGTTCACTACACTAGAAAAACTCTTAAGTGCTAGATCTGTGAGGGTTCATCTCAGTGTTACAGGCCCTGCTCACAGCAGTAAGGTGGCAGAGTTCCACATCAACGGCCTTTGTTTTTGAGGTAATCACAGGAATATGCAATTCTTACCACAGCAAACCCTGTAGGGACTGGATTTATGGTAAAACTGAACTATTACAACACTTAAAACCAACTTACATGCATGGTGTTCCCACTTAGCTTTTGCTCAGTGGCCAGCTCCTGACCAACAACAGTAGCTTTTGTTGGCAGAATCATCCCCAATGTAAACTCTGTAATGAAGAAAAGCACTTTTCAATGTGAAAAACATCCTGACATTGAGGTATTTAATGAAGACTATTGGGCCAAACTGTGAGTAATGTGAGCTCAGAACAGAACATAAAGCTCCAATCCAATTTCCCCACCTTACCCCTACGTTTTTATTAACAGCAATTTCCCTTAAAAACACAGGCTTTCCAAAATTACCTGACCCACAACTACTAACATCTGCCACTTAAGGAATACACCCTTTCTATAAATTTCTGAACAAGCACAACAGAGAACCAACTAGCTGACAGCTGAGTGTTCCTTTGCTGTAGCCAGCCAGTCAACTTGCATGCCTCACAACATCCTCTGTGGTTAGACCATGTTACACAGCAGACAGGTTCTGGGTGACCACAGGTACTGTCTGTACGCTGCCATCTTTGACAGCAATAAAGATTTTAACTGCTAGGTCTAAGTTACTCCATCTCAGCTCTGACAATTGAAAATAAAAAACATGTAAACCCAAGGAGTGGTCAGTATGTTATAAGTGTTTTAAAGAAAGCAGCATACATGGAAACATACCTAGCACACGGGTTTAGTTTACCTGTTTTAAGTGCTTTCAGATAATCTCTCAAGGCCTCTCTGACTTTTGTAGTTCCTTCAGTTCTCATAAGCTCCTTCAGAACATCACTTTCCCCTTTCTTTTTGCTGACATTTATCTAGAAACACAAAAATGCAAAATCTAAGAAGCATCTATACATGAGAACTTTGGGTTTTGGCTTTGTTTGCTATTGGCTGAGGACAGCTGGAATTACAAGTTCATTATCTTCTCAGTTTACCCTACCTTTGCTAAAAACAGAGTGAGGAATCTGTGGAAGCCGCAATATCAATTGTGAGACAACCAACAAGGAGATTCCTTCAGTTCTTAGGTTTGGCAGCTGCTTGTGGGTTTGTTTGTTGGGTTTTTTTTGTTTTGGTTTGGTTTGGTTTATTTAAGGCTACAACAAGCAGACTTCTTCTCAAATTTGTAGTTAATATATCACTGCAAACAATAATTAGCAAAGATAATTGTGCATGTTCCTGGTACGTAAACATAGCTAAGTCATTATTCCAAGTACAAAATCCAAATACATTAAATAAACTAAGTGTAATTATCCCACTTAATCACAGGACAAATCAAAACATGATGGTTGTATGTTGAACAATACTTAAGAATTCTGAACCTATATAGCCATATCAGTATTTCGCACCTACCTCTGTATCATCTACCTCATTTTCTTCTGATAGGTTAGGAATTTCAACAGATCCCTTATGTTTCTCACCAGACTCTTTCACTGTACCTGTATTAACATAACGAATTCTTAAATGCATCATTAAAAACTATTTCCCCCATAGCAAGAGTTTTATGCTCGGAAATCAGTTGTGCAAAAGCATTATTTGAAGCAAGTTTTCTGGAATCTAATGTAAGGAAATTAAGTAGTAACTAGAACTCTGACATGTCAGAGTAAACTATTCACAGAACTGCATTTTCCTGTACAGATGCATTAAGGTATGTACACGCACACAGGTACGTTTTTGCTACTGCTCCCCCACTGTCAGCTGTTCTAATGCTCTCTACTTGCACAGGATGTGAATCTAGAAGGGTGATGGGGAGAAAGAGCCTACTCTTCCTCTGAACTACCTTTTATTTAGAAGCTCCCTAAACTGCTAACTATTCTTTCTTGAATAGCTCAAAATTGAATAGCTGAAAACCTCCTAATGTACAGGCATATTGCCATAAAACATATGGATGTATAATGGACAGGTGTACAGCTTAAATTTTTCAGAAAGAGGAAGCTTCACATGCGAATTGTTCAGAATACTTGTTCTCACTGCAAACTGCCAGCAATCCCTGTACACACTACATAAACTTTACAAGAACAAAAACTACACTCCACTTCTGCATACTTCTGGGCAAAGGCCAGCCACTACCACTGACCTCACAGCACTACTAACTCAGCCTGGGCTATAAACCATATACTGTACTTCTCTGCCTCTGAACTTACAGTGAAAACACCGACCTTCAGGTCTGACACTTTTTTTTTTCATTACAGGGGAGACTTCTTCCCCTTGCCCTGCAAAAGCAGTGAGTTATTTATATTAATTCACTACACAGATCATGTTAAAATCTCTTTAGAAAAGCAACAGCAGAAACATGCAGTTCTACCCCAAATCCAGTTGTATTCACATCATGTTATCAGTTTAGGTGTCAAAACACAGAGAACACAACAAGTTTTAACAGTCTGTCAGCAAAACTCTAAAATACAAACAACCCAATGTTACACGTGACTACAGGAAAAGAATTACCATGAAGGCAGGTGTAATACTTTTCTGGACTCTCACCTCCAAAGGGGCTACTGAACTACAGCCACCCCACTATAATGAAGCACTACACAGGGACATAACCACAGGTGCTACAGGTCAAGAACAGAGTAAAGTACACAAACTAAGGCCCAGAAGTTTCTAAGAAAAAAAAAAAAAAAAAAAAAAAAGAACAAGGGTTAGTACACAAAGTACAGATCCCACCTTAGCCAGAATCTAAGTCAATACAGCAAATATCAATACAGTGCAATATGCAAAGTCTGTTAGTCCAGAAGCAGACAACCACATCCACACAAGGAGCGGCCATACCAGAAGACCTCTCTTAGGCTTCTCAAAGTCTCCCAGGATAACCTGTTAGCTCCCGTACAAACCCACATGAAGCAGTTGTTTACAACTGCTAAAATACTTCCGGGCCCAACACAAACCACACACAGCCATGTCAATCTTCTCTACCACTTTCTTCCAACTCCAGCATTAGTACAGGCCAAACCACACCACGCTTTCTTTGCAGGTAGCGAAACAAATCTGATCTTCAGCTACTCCCCCTCAAAAGGAAGGGCAAGCATGCAGAAACTAGATTTTAGGATCAAACAAAAAACTTGACTTTCATCTGTTCACTTACTCTTGTTAATAATTTTCGCAGCTCTAATAATAACGATTCCCAAATAACACAGGCCCAACAACAAATTTAAATTTATTAAACCAGTAAATAAATGTGTTGCCTAAGGGATTAATGCAGATGGAATCTGTGCTGTACACCAAAGCCCAACCAGCTAACAGAGATGGGTGTCTAATGTGACACAGACTGTTGCATTCTTAATATCACTGTAACACAGGCAAAGCTATTCCCTTGTGATCAAACAAACAAATTATCTGTTTTGATCCGATGGAACTTCCAGTAACAGACCTCTAGAATAATTATTTTTTAATTTCCTGCCATTCCAGTATTTTAGCCAATCAACAGTGAAAGCACGTCTAAAACACCCATCTATGGACTCACTGTTGAAATACCCAAGTTTTAAAAGAGAAATACAGCAGTTTTCATATAGTGCCCATCAAAATACAGAACAACCCATTAGCAGCCTTAATACATCTTCACAAAGATAATACAACAGCCATTTTGGTAACTTCTAGTGCCATTAAGTGGCCTTAAGTTCCCTTAGTTCCTCACTTTCTTCTTGTTCTGTAATCTGAATTGCTCCAGGCAATATTTTTCCAGCATTGGCCCAGATGAAAATTTCAGTATTTATATCATCTTGTCTTTATGTATCATAGTTTGAAACCCTAGTTATCCTAAGAGACTTGTAGAAGGAACTAACTACATCAGTGTTTTTAGCAGCTCAGTCTATCTCTCAGAGCTCTCAGAAAACACACAACGTGATGGCTATTAAGACAAAAAAATCATCAGCCTCAGCTCTTACAATTTCACTGTGGAGCCGGCAACTCCTTCAACACTCCTTAGATGCTTTCAAAGACATCACCAACCCAGTGCAACACAGAACTGAGCAATACACCTAATGAAATTAATTACCTGTAGTTAAACACTGCAAAGCATAAAGACCTAGCAGAAGAAAAATTATTTAGACTTTGTATAGAAAACTAAACCAAATACTACACCTGCCTACTTCAAAGCTTTATAAATGGAAATAAAACAAACAAACAAAAAAACCAGTAAAAGCAAATTAACTGGTGTTTAAAACCTAGACGATTTTAGCTTATCTTAAAACAACTCAAAACCACCAAAAATCTGATTATATTTAAACTGCCATGACATAAACTGCACAACGGAGTATAATGTTTGCCATTCTGTTAACGTTTAGATTAGTTATGTACCTCCTTAGTTTTCTACACAGCTGTAACATTTAAATCGTTAACTATCAATGCAATTAAAAGTAAGTATCAGTAATTCTTTCGGTCCCTGTTATCGTGGAAGCAGACTTTAGGTCCAGTTCTGTTCTAAATCTCTTCCAATGGGTGCAAATTGCCTCGGCATAAAAATAAACATTCACGTTCCAGGCAGTCAAATAAGGAAAAACAGAATCATGGATAGCTGCACTGGAAAGGGCACTACGTAAAGGGTAAGTACCGGAGCAGGCAACATCGTTGCCTGAAACACTGATTCGGAGGCTACAGTCCTGGTTTGCAGTGCAGAAATTAAGAGGGAAAATTAATTATGGCACTACAATCCTTTCTAGTTCCCCACTAAACAGATTTTTTTCTTCATGTAACTCATTACCCTCTGTGCAAACTCCACTATATTTTTAAATATCTGTACTTTAACATTTCTTAGCTTCTCCTGCTTTCTGTTATCCATATACACGCCATTAAACACACAGCTGCAATCTCTGCACACGGAGCAAGTAGAACAACTCGATCACACACATCTCACCTCAACATTTACTTCCTGCAAAGCAAGATGAATAATGTTGTGCTGCAACGCTGTTAACGCTAAGCAAAGTGTGTGGTACCGAAAAAAAAGGGTGAAGAGGGGAAAACGACGAGGTAGTGTTTCAAGACTATTTAAAACTAAGCATTTATTACAATTCGGGCCCATGTCTCTCTTACAGTCTCCACACGATTCTGATTCACTGCTGCTCACTAAAGTATTCCCGTTTTGTCAACCACAAGAAGCCAGTTCACTTTCCAAAATAATCAGTCCTAAGCCCGCAGAGCAAACGAGCAGAGCCAGCTTTGCGAAAACTACGCTAAACTCGAAGGCAACTCCTCGAAGGCCCATCCCCCCATGAAAACTGGCGCCATAGGCGACACCAATGTTCAGTCCCCACTCCTTGCGCTTCTTCCATCCGTGAAAGCCTCAGCATACTCGGGGAGTCTCCCCCACCGCAGACCCGGTGGTTTCTCGCTGTCCGCGGTGTCCCGATCCAGAACCGCCGCTAGTCCCCGCCTCACCGCCCTCCCCCACTGGCCGGCCCCGGCAGGTGTCCCCGCCACGCCGGTGCCCTCAAAGCAGCCCCCTCCCCCACCTTGCCGCCTTGTACCTTTCCAGCTGAGCCGCAGGTTCCACTCGTAGAAAAAGATGAGTTTCCCTTTGCGACTATTGCAGGACGCTTCACCTTCCACGTGTTTCAGGTCGCTGATCTCGCAGCGCCCGGCCTCGCCCTCCACCACCAGCCCTACCAGCACCTCCTTCAGCTTGCTCTTCGACCAGCTTGTCGCGTCCCGCTCCGTCCTGCGCCGGCAAGCAGGGCCGTTAAGCGCCGGCCTGCAGGGAAGTCCCCGTGTCCCCCCTTCTCCTCCTTCCCGCCCAAGGGCCGCCGCCTCAGGACCCTCCCGCTAACGGCCGCGCCGCGCGCCGCCCCTCACCAGTGCCAGTTGTTGACGTTGGTGGCGTCCGCGCGCTCCTCCACGATCCAGCGCGGATCCCCATGCCCCCACTTGGCCATGGCTCTGACCCCGGCCCGGCCCGGCTCGGCTCGGCTCGGCCCAGCCCAGCCCCGCCGCCGCAGCGCCAGCCTCTGCCTGCAGCCCTGTCGCTTCCGCCCGCCGGCGACCCAGCCAGAAGGTGCCAGAAACTTCCCCTCCCCCGGCCCTCGCTCCCTGCCGCCGGAGGAGGAGGAAGGCGAGGCAGCGCCGCCCTTCCTCCCCACACATATTACGTGGGAACTAAAGGAAGGAGATGCCAGGACCCCCGTCTCACTTGCGGCGGCGTTCCTCCGGCGGCGAGTCACTGCTGTGAGATAACACCGGCCGCCTCGGCACCTCCGGGACAGGGGTGACATGGATACAGGGCTTGGAGCGAGAGTTTCTCCTCCCGGTGCTAACGAGTGCTGGCGGGAGGAAAGGCACCCTAAAACTAGGAAATGTTAGGCTCTACTTTCAAAAGCTAGCCGCGGCGGTAGGTTTCGTGTAAAATAACAGAAAACTGGTGCCTGAGAACGGATTGGAGTTGTTGGAATTGTTTTAATTAGCTTGCCCTTTCACACATCATACGAAGTCAAATACATTGTAGGAGAGCACCGCCTCCAGGGAAGTAACCATTCTGCAGCCCGCCCGGCCTTTCTTGTGTATCTGTTCCAGCACTAATTCCAGAAAGCGCAGGAATTAGGATCACATTTCCAAGTCCTTATTGCTCATTTTATTCCATACTGTTACAGTGACTGTCATTGAGGGTTCCCTATAGGTTTTCTTACTCAAGCACTCTTACTGATCAAAACATCCATCATCAGCAGGTTCAAGATCTTCAGGCTCTGCATCCAAAATAACTGCCACTTCTGAAAATTTTACTCCTTTCAGTTCTTTTTCATGGGTACTCAGTGTGGGATCAGGTGCTAAGCGAAGAACTGATTCTTGATTTGTATCTGTCAGAAAGCAATCCTGCAAAAAACATGAAGCAGAAAGCTACAAAATGTTGGAATGGACAAGTTCTAAGGAGTAGAAGTTGTATAGCTTGAGGCTTACAATGAAAATCTCACTTTTAAGACTGCAGATTTTAGAAGTACCTAAATGAGAACTCTTTACATATGTAAAAGTTGGAAAACAGTCACGGTTCTTCTGTGGATCATAAAGTTCACCTTGGCAGGGAAAACTACAGCTCCTCTTCAGAGATCTTTATTACTTAACATAAGGTTTTTTTCTTGTCTTATTTTAGTTACATCACAACTTTTTTGACAATTCTTCCAGTTATTTGATAAAAAGGATGAAATATCTTTCACATCATTCTTCGAAACTGAAAAGCTAAGTACCTGGTTTGTTCTGAATTCTGCAGCAGGTTGGACATAGGCATTGCTAAGTTCAGCAGCTTTACGAGATGCTACATTTTTTTCATGTTCACTGTTGCAATTGAGTGTCTCGAGGTAATCACCTTTTTCATCAGCCTGGAGAAGGTCTTTATTAGCATCACCTCCTCTGGTGTCTCTCACATTGCTAAAAGATATTACTTCCGTTTTCCTGAAAGAGAGTTAAGAGAATTCGTAACACCTTGAGGTTGCAAACAATTCAGTGACAAAAATCTTAGTCTTTTTAAAACTGAGAACCCAGCATGTACACTGATCTCAACATTACTGGGATTTAACCCACAGAAACATATTCTGAAGGGGGTTTTCCACATAAGGTTAATGATTTGCCAAATAGTAAGTAGAAGCTTGTAATTTCTGAGACAACATTAAAAAGTATTGGGTTCCTTCAAGTGTGGAGGTTTTAACTTGTAAGAGTTTGTAAAAATTGGCTTGTAGACTAGTGAAAGATGTTACCAGGATAAAGTACAACTTTTGACAGGCTGCTTCTTAGAGATTTGTGATATCAGCATTCTACTTACACATCATTTGTGCACTCTGGTTTCCCTAGACCTTTCAGACTTCCTTTTTTGTGAACTGCATGTGGATTGTCAATTCCCTCCACAATTTCAGCTTGCTTCTTAATAAGACTCTCTTGATTGTACTTTCTGAAAATGAGGAAAAAAAACCAGCAAAATTATTTTCTAAAGCTGGCTTTACAATTGTTTTAAAAACAGAACATGAAGCATTTGTGTCATAAATTTAATAGACATTTACTTCCAGTATTATTCAGGGGATTAGTTCACATCTTTACATAGAATCATAGAATTGTGAGGGCTGGAAGGGATCCCAAGGATCATCTAGCTCCAAGCCCCCTGCCAGGGGCAGGGACACCTCACACTACATCAGGTTGCTCAGAGCCCCATTCCAGCCTGGCCTTAAAATCCTTCAGGGATGGAGCTTCTACCATTTCCCTGGACAACCTATTCCAGGGTCACACCAACCTCATGGTGAAAAACTTCCCAACATCCAATCTGAATCTACCCACTTCTAGTTTTGCTTCATTTTCCCTAGTTCTAACACTACTTGACATCCTAAAAGGTCTGTCATCAGCTTTCTTGTAGGCTCCCTTAAGATACTGGCAACCCACAATAAGATCTCCTCAGAGTCTACTCCTCTCCAGACTCAACAGCCCCAACTCAGTCTGTCTCCACAGTAGAGGTGCTCCAACCCTCTGACAATCTTCATGTGCCTTCTCTGTACATGTTCCAGCATGTCCATATCTTGCTTGTAATAGGGGTTCTGGAACTGGATTCATTACTCAAGATGGGGTCGCACCAGAGTGAAGCAGAGGGGGAGAATCTTCTCCCTAGACCTCCAGCTACTCTTCTTTTGCAGCAGCCCAGGCTACAGTTGACTTTCTGGGCTGCAGGTACACACTGATGACTCATGTTGAGCTTTTTGTCCTCCAGTATCCCCAAGTCCTTTTCTTCAGGGCTGCTCTCAAGCCTATATCAGTGCTTAGGACTGCCCCAACATTGATGCAGGACACTGCACTTGGTCTTGTTGAACCTCACAAGGTTGATGTGGGCCCACCTCTCCAGCCTGTTAAGGTCTCTATGGATGGATCTCTTCCCTCCAGCGTGTCAGCCACACCACACAGCTTGGTGTTGCTGGCGAACTTGCTGAGGGTACACTCAATGATACTGTCCATGTCACTGACAAAGATGTTAAACAAGACCGGTCCCAGTACTGATCCTTGAGGGACTCCACTTGTCACTGGCCTCTACTCAGACATGGACCCAGTGACAGCCACTCTTTGGGTGCAGCCATCAAGCCACCTTTTAATCCACTGAGTTGTCCATCCATCAAATCTGTATTTTACCAATCTGGAGACAAGGACGTCATGCAGGACAGGGTCAAAGGCTTTGCTCAGGTCCAAGTAGATGATGTCAGTTGCTTCCCCCTCTTCTATTAATGTTGTGACCTTTTCATAGAAGGCCACCAGGTTTGTCAGGCACAATCTGCTGTGTTGATTATACTCAGACCTAGTTTTCTGTAATGGTAGCCAGGTAATGCCCACTGCCATCTTGGAAGTGTGTATCATGGGAATCATAGAATACTTTGGGGCAGAAGGGACCTTTAAAGGTCACCTAGTATAACTCCTCTACATTTTTAACTAGAGCAGGTTCCTCAGAGACCAATCCAACCTGACCTAGAATGTTTCCAGGGATGGGGCTTCCACCAGCTCTCTGGGCAACCTGAGCTAGTGTTTCACCATCCCCACTCTTCCTTGTATGTAGTTTAAATTTTCCCTCTTTTAGTTTAAAATCATCACTCCTTGTCCTGTTGCAACAAAAAGCTTGCCTCATCTTTCTTATAGACCCTCTTTAAGTACTGAAAAGCTGTAATAAGGTCCCATTGCAGCCATCTCCAGACTGAACAACCCCAACTCTCAACCTGCCCTCACAGGAAAGGTGTTCTAGCCCTCAGATATTTTTTGTGGTCCTATGGACCTCTCCAACAGGTTAATGTCCTTCTTATGATGAGGGCTCCAGAGCTGTGTGCAGTACTCCAGGCAAGGTCTCACCAGAGTGGAGTAGAGCAGCAGAATCATCTCCCATTTGTTTTCCTCTAATGTGTGGACCAGCTGCCACTGAAATTTAGCTGCAGGAACCTCCCTTAGTTCCAGCATTCATGGGGTTAGAGGAGACTTATGTGGCTATAGTACTCATACCCCACTTCAAAGTTAAAATTTCTGTGACCCCTTTTTCTCTGTTTTTTTTTGTTTCCACTGTTGCTGTGTGACAAACACAAGAAGAAACCAAGTGTTAGTCACGTGCAGTGTGTCCAATATCTGCAGCACAATGCCAGGCATTCTGATTTATAGCAAGTCTTGGGCAATACTCCACACAAATATCAGTAATTCACCAGATAAGTATTTTTCAGGTTGACATTTAAAAGTAAACTTATTAGTTGTAAGTCTAAGTTACGTTGTTAGAGGAAAATTATTTGTACCTTTTCCTTTTTATAGTAAGAACTATGTATGCCAGGAAGGCTGCGAGAGTACAGGCTAGCAGAACACCCAGCACAATGGTTGCAATGAGTTCAGGAGTTGCTGACTCTGCAGGAGGCTCTTCTATAGCAGCAATTACAGAAGTTGAAAAGATTTTCTCCAGTTCCATCTCAATGTCACTGTTCTGGTCCCTTAGTTTTCTGAAGACAGATAGGTAAAATAGTATCACTATACAGTCTCCATTAGTAACATCAGCCACTATTTCTAGTTTAAGAGAGGTATTGAGTATAGAAATTGTGTTTAGAGAGCAGCTGCCTTTCACAGAATGTTTATATGAATATGCCTCTGTTGTGTCATGAAATGACTCTACAATACATTTAAAATGCAAAATTTTCATCAATATTCTGTAGTTCCAAAAGCAATGTATATTAATTATAATCTTTCTGCTTCAGTTTTCTGACTTTTGCTTAATTAAAGAGCCTTATTCATGTTTTTTACAAACTCTGAAAATTACTTTTCCAAAACGAATGTAAGTTTTCTGAATTCTAAAAATTCTGTTGAAGCCTCAAGATAAATCTCAGATAAACTGTTATTTGATCTAACCCTGTCCTGTCCAAGATACTATTAATTTTAAGGGAAACCAAGCCTAGCTGCATAGCTCTGACAACCAGAGGACAGAATGTGCCACACAGACCGTTTTAAATCTTCTGCAAGTACTTCCTGGTTTTCCTCATCAAAAGCAATGATTTTCATATAGGTTACATCAATGCTGCTTCTTGCTTTTCTCTCAAACTCATTCGAATGAACATCAATGACATATATTTTCCATACGAGTTTGTCTTCTAGAAGCCTGTAATCATAATTAACCAAGCAATGACCAATTATTTTACCCTGGAAATTAAATGACAGAATAGTAGTATCATTGCAGATGACATTTAGTATTTTAATCTAAGCATGTAAAAATGCAAGATGGTATCATTGAGTGAGCAAAGGAAATGAAACCTTGTTCTTTTCTCTGGTAAGCAAAGATAGTTTTCATTAGTACATAAGTTTTTTAGAGTCTGAAAATTTTTTTATAGGTGCCATTAGCATAACTGAACAGTTAAAGAAGGGGAAGGTTAACCTTTACCTCTAGATTTCATAAACATTATTGTGTGGTATGCCATATATTTAGTCATGCTTTCCAAAGAAACACAGGGGTCATTTCATGCCTGATATTAGTTGTTCTAAATACCTATAGAGTATTACAAACAGCAAAGGTGGGGAGGAGGGAAATCTGGCCTCATAATCCTCATTGTTTTCTCATCCTTTTTCACAGACTGATTTTTCATCTGTAGCAAAGGTTCCATCCTACCTGTCTCCACATTTGTATCTTGGGCCTACTATACATGAAAAACTTTATCCTAGGCTGTTAAAAAACAGACAGAAACACTGAGTCCTCTCAAAATCATCTAGTCAAATAAACTCTGACATGAATCACTTCAGGGCAAATCATTACCAGGGAAAAATATGGTGGCTTTCTGTGAATTCCCTCAAACTATTCTGAACTATATGAAGTTGAAAAAGTAGCTTTTCATGGGTGCTGGCTGTATCATCTCCCCTGTAGGCTGTCAGACCCCTGTCTCAAAAGAACTTTAAATTTATCATTAGATAATTTATCAGAGTAAGTTTTACAGTTTTAAAAATACCTTTTTACTTCAGGAATGTTTCTTTCAACAACATTGATCTTCTGGTTAAGTACCATGATCACAATGTTATTACTAGAACTGGAATCAATGGTTACCTAATAAATTAAGAAATCACATGTAAAATTTTCTGAAATGTTTGTACCACTTATAGATTTGGTTTCAAAAACAAACAAAACAAAAACCCCAAAGAAGCCCAGAAACCAAACTCCTCTGATATAATATAATTGTCCTCTAAAAGTCAGTCTTTTTATATGTCAATGTCAAACAACCACCTTATATTTCTGACCTGAAGTATGTAGTCAATACTGGTGATTCTACCAGTCTCACTGTGTGGTGAGAAGTAATTTTTTTTTTGCCCTTACCAAACCTAGCCCATCTTGTAACCAGCATTTGAACATGGAAGCAAATCAGGATGATAAATAGCAATCTTGCTTACGGTGACTGTTGTTTGGGCTGTGAGCTTTCTTATGCCTTGGTCTGCAACTTGAACTTCCAGATTAATTGTTTCAACCTTTCCTGCTACAGAAACTGTAAAAATCTGCCCTGTGTTTTCATCGATGTCAAATTCATTAATTTGGTTATTCACTAAGCTGTACAGCAGAAGTCCATTATCTCCTGAATCTGGATCTGTGGCCTGTGTTAAAAAAAAAAAAAAAAAAAGTGATTTGTGAAACTCAGCTTGTGGCTTTTGGGGCTGCACATTGCTCTTCAATCATTAAACTCTGCAGCTGCTACTTGTAAGACAGAAAGTATTCTAGGACAGTGCTGTCATATATTTCTCTTTGCACTAAACAAAGTGGGGCACAAAGTACCAGAATCAGACCAAGGATATAAAAGGGGAAACACATTTACCATAGAGTCTGGAGGATTCTGCAGCTTCAAGCACAGGAGGAGCAAGCTAGAACTGAACCAGACAGAAAAAGAGGAGAACTGTTCTACTTTGTAATTAATTTCCCTTTCAGGACTGAGAGATAACAAAGTGGCTAACGGTGCCAAAGAGAGCAGTAGTTTGTGCAGTATGTAATCTCCAACAGCAGCATGAGTCTGAACAGATTGTATAGCCCATCTCAGAGCCCCTCACTAGCATTAGGTTAAACTGAGATGATGGGCAAGAAGCTCAAGTTTTCAGTAGCAGATTTAACAGCTCTTAACCCATTTTAATAGTAGAAAAATATTAAAAATACAAATATTCCAAAAGATGAAGAGCACAGAAAGATACCCTACCTGAACTGTAATAACAGGGTATTTGTATGGCACAGAATTTGGTATCCGAGCAGAGTAAGCACTGTTCAAGAATGCTGGCTCTTCATTTACATCCTGCACAGAGACTGTCAGCATCGCCACATTTGGGGCAAACAGGTCTGTTAAACAAATATGAGTTAACTGCAACAATAAACACCAGCAAGGCACAAATTTCAAAGGCCAAGTCAGGCTGAAACTTTGCAATAGTATCTCTGCTGCATATAAGTGTTATGAATTAGGCAAAATTAGTAATCTATAGTAATTTTTATATCCAGGCAAAGATTGTTAACAACTATGAAAATTGTTTATTAACATTAAATCTCACCAGAAAACTTATTTACCCTGTTCTAAATGCACAGTTTGGATATTTATACACACATGGAACAGGCAACCTATAACACTTCAGAAATAACTAGTAAATACAAACATTAAACTTAGAACTGTAAAGAGGTCCTTGTGTTCAGTTATACCACTTGCCCACTAAGGTACTTGAGAGGCTCCTTTCTTCTGCTAAGGCAGAAGGCACAACAAAATCTAGTTACAGAATTTCCTACAAAGTGGCTTTGAATATTTACTCACAAAATAGTATCAGACAGTACCCAAACACTTGAAGGAAGTTCTGCCGGTGTCTTGAAAGGCGTTGCAGGCAGGCAGAGCATAATGTGGCAGGGTATAGCAGGCAAAGCTGTGCAGGCATGTGGCAAAAGCCTACTTATTTTTTGTCCAAATATAATGCCCCCTTTGGCCACAGAGATTAACCAATCTGAATGGCACTTTGCCAAACCTGACCATAAGAGGTGAAGTCGGGAGCTTGCTGTATTAGGTGTATGTTGGGCTTCCACGACAGTGAGGTAAGAGGGAGAAGAAAGAAAATGCAGCAGGGATGTGCCCAGAGGAGCTTGATCCTGGGGTTTCAGAAAGCAGGTAGCCCAAGGCAAAAGATGACAGCACCACTCCTCCATCAGTCCTCTCCAGCTGGCTGTGCTGTACCAAGCAAAGGACATCCATCTTCCTCCAGCTCCTGCTCAGGAGTCCAGTGCCCAGCTGTTAGGCACACAGCTATGTTCCACAAGGGTTTGCACCCATGAAGGAAGGCTGCTGGATTTTCTCTGCACAGCCTTGACTTTCAGCTTTCCATCTTTTGCTTTTCAGTTAAAGACTTTTCAGTTTGCTTTTCAGTTAAGGACTTTTCAGTTAAAGAGAATCATGTTTCCTACATTGCAAATACAGAAGTTCATTGTGCACAGTGTTCATTGACCCTGATTTAAACCAAAATGGCCTTCAAAGAATAGTTACCTGAACGCTGTATGTTTGCAGCAGATGAGAGTTCTTCATTTGCCGCAATGAAAATCACATACTGAGAAACATCCTCGTAGTTCAAATTAGTTGCTGTTCTCAGCTGACCACTTTTCTGATCCAACTTAAAATGACCTGAAGGGAAAAAAATGCAACTTTCTTATTACAGCTACAATCACTTTCGCTGTTATCCCTCCTGCTTCTTAGCTGCTCTTTGGATGTTTTATCAGTCCTCTGCTCCTAAGAATATGAAGCACAATGCTTCCCAGACCAATCAGGCTTTAAGTATGTAAAGAAATAACACACTTAGAAAACAGAATTGCAGCTTCTTTTTAATTGATTTCCAGGTTTTCTCTCAGTTTCTAATGATTTCCCTAATGATTTGGTGCACTAAATGGAGTCACAGCACATCTGCAGAAGCTTGAAGGAGGGCACATGCAGTGACAAGGGCAAGCACAAGGAAATGACAGAAAGCAATTGGCAGGGAGGAAGCTGCTTGCTAACAGCAGCTTCTATTTTTGCTCCCTCAGCCTGCAAAATTATTCTAACTTAAGACTATAGGAACCCATTTTCACCACCTTTTCACTCAAAGATGATGAACAAAGTCCATGAAAAAGAGCCTCAAAAATTCTTTGTGTACTTCCTTTCTTTTTTTTTTTAAGGAAAACAGATTTTCTTTCCCTTGCTCTCCCTCTAACTTACATACAGCAATATCTGCCACATGAATTATTCTGTCACTTGTCTATTTTAACTGATATGGAAACTGCACCCACCTTTTTCATTGCCAGATACAATTGTATAATTTATTAATTTTCCAAGAGCTCCAACGACAGTGAAAACATAAATTAAATAATCCACTCCTGTGTTTTCCGAAACAGAAATGCTAAAATAAATGAGAAATCATAATGTTACTTTCTCCAGAAGTTGATGCACTGGCAAGCTTTGAAATTTAACTTCTATGAGCAATTTCTCTGTGGAAAATCCAGCCCACTCCCATCTAGTTGTTTACTAGAGCTTATTGACTTTGAGAGTGCAGTGCAAGCTCTGCTTTTCTAGCCAGACTTTTGCTTATCTTTGAATGAAGCCTAGAGAAGCTTTTTATTAGTGTGCAAGAGGAAAGGGACAAAGAGTCTGGATTATACAAGCTCCACAATAAAGAAATCCAGGGCTGTGCCTCACGTTGTGTTCACAGAACAACTGGCATCGCATAATTTCTTGGATGTTCCACAGAAAGAAAACCTGATGTCATTTCTTCTTCATAGAATATGAAAATTAGCTTCAGCTTTCAACTTCACTGTGTTTTTCACTACCTGGAGAATATATACTACTTGCATAACCTCAAACAAAAGCCTCACCTGATTTCACACTCGTTAAAATGAGGAACAAAAGGACGGTTGTCAAACACATTCAGAGTGATCATAGCAGTAGCATTTAAAGATGGCAAGCCTTTGTCCTTCGCCATCACTAGTAAGTGGATCTCTCCAAACTCAGACAGGTTTCCAGTTGTAATTATTTTCCCCTCGCTTATATCTTCTATCAGAAAAAAAGGGCTGAAGTTTCGATCAGGGAGGATGTAGTACTCAATAAGGCCATTTTCTCCCTGCCATGAAAGGAACAAAATTTCATATAATCCTTGCAGAACCACGTTGTTCCATTGGTCCAAGTGCCATCATACAGACTTGCTGGAATCTCAGTATTTTCATGCTTAAAGGGACAGGATGCCAGAGGTGTTTTTAATAACTAGAGAGAACCAGACTCAGTGCTGCTTTGTGCTTAAGGTGTAGCACAAGAGCAGCAGTGGCAGAGGGCTAATGAGCAGAGTTGCCCTACTTCCATCAAATTAATTTATTGCTAATTCATATAGCTATTAGGTGTTGCTACTTTCCCTAAAACACCCTACATGCCCTGGAAGTACAATTTGAAGGGTAAGATAAACACTGAAACAATAAATTTGACAATGTCTAAGTGTCTCTAAGTGAATTTCTTTTGAGAGTGAAAGCTTGAGGTTAGCTATGGTAGGATAGGTGTCAATAAAAACAAAAAGCAGAAGAAAATTCACAATCAGTTAACAGTTACACAGTAATAATGGGGGGTGGGAGGGAAAGAAAAAAAAAATCTCTAATGAAAATAAGGACACATGTGGAGGGGGACAGCCAGAGTAACAAGTCATCTAAAGTTGTGATGTCAGTGAGAACAAGCCTTAGGTCCTCTTTTTCACACCTTGAGGAGGGGCACAGCCTCCAACTGCGATGAGAGCTGGAGCACATTTTACCCTATGCACATCACTTCACTCTCCTGAGAGAAGCCATTTTGACAAACCCTTATGTTTGACTCTGTTGCAGTGGGTTCTGCATTTCTGAAAAACATTGTCTTTGTTCTTCCATGGCTCTACAGCAGCAAGATCAAACTCAATCATGAATATATCTTGTCATTAAGTAACCCATGCATTTATAATTACTTCAGGAACAGGGAGAAATACAGGCAAAATGTAATAGTTTCAGTACTGGACTCTACCCCAGAATCCTGAAGGACAGGCAAAGGATGACTGAGTGCATGGCAGAGGACCAGACATATCTGAAGGAAGAGTTTCAGGTCTCTCAGACTCCAGCAACTTTCATAAGCAGTTTGAGTTTTTATATAAAATCATCAAGAAGGATGATAAAGGGGCTATTGATTATTTGCAGTAATATGCAGCTATTTTAACCCAGGTTCCGGGTGAAGAAAGAGGAAGGTACCTGCTACACCTATTTTGTTGTAATTTCTATGTGTTTCATCTTTTAAATTATATAATTAGTAGTGATGTTGTCATGATGACCTGGGTGACTACTGGATCTCTCTGGCAGTGTCTGGATACTACTTGATGGGTGCAGCACAGATATACCAAACAAGATTACTTTTTAAAAATGGGGACACAGAGGTATCACCAGATACCTGAGGTACCACAATTCAGAGGCAGACATTTTCATGTTTGAGCCAGCTAGATGATGTTTAGCCTTCATTGATTCTTACATTCCAGAAGTTGAAATAACAGACACTAAACTGCTTTGGTCTTTGTACACTTCTGAAAGATCAGTACAATTCCATATAATAGGAAAAATTAAGGCTGAAGAAGCATGCCCAAAGACAGAGAGTACGTTAAGTGTGAAGGTGGAAACATCAGAAGTCCTAATTTCCAATTTGCAGTGCTGTTAGTGAATCAGACTTCATTTTCTGCTACATTTGGTACTTCATGCCTAGAGAAAAATATATTTGAGCTGCAGCTTGAAGCAATGTCAAACTAGAACAGGGGTAGTTACCTGATCTTTGTCGGTGGCACTCACAGTTATGACATGAGCACCTACAGGATTAATCATGTTTATAGGAGCGGAATAGGAACTCTGAGCAAATACTGGAGCGTTATCATTCACATCAATCACCAGAACAATGACATGAGTAGTTGCCTAGAAAACAAAATGGTTTTATGCATTTTAGGTTATAAAAAGTCTTACTTGGTGAGATTTGGTTTTTGTTACTTGCATATGCAACAAAAAGTATTAATTAGGCTTAGAAAATGCTGTGGTAAAATGCTGTGTTAGCTTTAAGTTTGTGAACTCGATGTCAGAGATTGCTACAAAGTTTTAGTACAAGAGGCAGGAATTTAGTGTCTGAATAAGAGGAGGATGAATTTAGGAGGCCAGCATTTGTTTCTGCTGCTGCAAGATACAGCTAAGGGACCCACACATGTTCTAGTTCTGTTAAATAAGCGCCTTATATCTTGTCAAATAAAAGAAATGCAGCAGAGCTGGAACAATTTGATGACAATTACATTTTCTCCCATAAAAATGTACAGAATCATAGAATAGTTTTGGTTGGAAGAGACCTTTATGATCATACAACCCAACCACTAGCCGAAGACTGCCAGGTCACCACCAAACTGTCACTCAGCACCACAGCTACACATGTTTTAAATGGCTCCAAGGATAGTGGTTCAATCACTTCCCCAGGCAGCCTGTCCCAGTGCTTCACAAACCTTTCTGTGAAGACACTTTCCCCAATATCTACACTGCCCTGAGACAACTTGAGGCTGTTTTGGCATGTCCAATTGTTTGTTACCTAGCACTTACACAGCACTTACAGTACTAACAGCAACTGTCAAGAGCTCCAGCTCCCCAGCACATGTTAGCCTGCAAACAATTCAGGGTCAGTTTCTATCATGCATGATTTTAAAGTCTTCTAAATAATTATGGAGCCTAATACTACTTAGCATGGACAAAGGACACAAAAGTCTAAGCCTAAACAGGATTAGGTGGATCATTTATTCTGCACAACTAACATTTCTGATACATCTCTCTTCCACTAACTTAAAATCCACTCTGTTCATTACAATAATTGTCTTTTACCTGATAGAAAGGGGCAGACTTATTGTTGACTGCATTCACTGTAAGGTTGTATTTATTTGTGGTCTCGTAGTCCGGAGGGTTCTTGATCTTAATCATGCTGTTTATTTCATCTATTTCAAATATATTTCCTCCACCACCTGAGATACATTTAAAGATTATCATTGACATGCTGTCTGTTTTGGAAATTCTGCTGCAGAGGTAAATATGTCCAGCACAAAGGTGAAGAATAAAGCTGTCTAATAGCCCTCCATAGTGAGTTGTGTCCCTGACACACCTGTGATAACATTACATCTGCTCTTTGTAGCTGTGAAATGCTCACAGTTCACAGACTGAGGAAAGGCTTAATTTAGAAATATTAATAACTGGCCCAGGCACAATGGATTCTACAAGGCAGGGATAAATTATGAGACCCTTATTTTTCATTCAAGAAAGCTGTGGGCATATTCTTCATCCAGATAACTCCTGACAATTGCAGCTACAGCAATTTAATAGCTAAATATATCTTTTAAAGCTTATTTTTAGTAGAATTAAGAGTATGATTAAAAGCACAACAGTTTGTAGTTTTCTGCAAAGGATGTTTCTAATCAATGAGTTTGAAAGCTGCATGTGTATAAATTAGTAAGATACTGAAAACTGTGAAACTGAACCTTCTTGGCTTACGTGGAAAGGGGTTAGGAAGTAGCACACAATGCTGTTTATGCTTGGAACAGTATAGATGACTGTGACAGTTGTTTCAGTGCAGTAAGAGAATTTCTTGTTACCTGTAAGGTTGTATAGAATAAAGGCATTGTCTCCTGTGTCTCGGTCTGTTGCTGTGATTTTTCCAACCAGAAATCCCACAGGCATGTTTTCATTTACACTGAATTCAGTCACTGGATCAAAGACAGGTGGCCAGTCATTAACATCAATTATATTTATGACAACTGTGCAGTAACCTCTTTTCTTCTCAGGGATTCCATCATCTTCAGCATATATCACCAGCTGTAAGTTACACAATTATTCATAATGAAAAATCATACATATAAGTACTTGTATAAGGTTTAGGAAAATGTTGGTGAGTTTTGAACTCCAGAGTATTCTTAAAAATATAAAGTGAAATTGTGGGTTCACATCAAAATTATTATTGAAAACTTAATGAAGTATTTGGTCAATAAAAACACTTGTTCTATATAGAAGCAACAAACTACGTTCATAAAAAATATCCAGCAATGGCAGCAACAATAAAGATGATTAACTGAGAATCTGAAAGACTTCACTCCTGTCTGGATTTGAGCAAACAGCACCAGACACAGGAGCTGTCATTATGAAGTTATTCATGTGCTGAATTGTTAGAGAGTTTGTAGGATAAGTGAACAAGTAGCCTTGCTTGAATTTCACTGTAGCCTAAGTGTCTTGCTTTAGTAATGCAACACATTTTGAGATGGTCTCAACCAACACATTAAGTATTCAGGCAATATCATGCTAAACAAAACCAAAAGTGTCACCTGTTATCCAAAGGAAAGATAAAGAGTTTTGAACAACCAAGACTTAAGAAGTCTAAAGCAAACCTGATACTCTGTAGGTTCCTCTTCATAATCAAAGGTAACAGTGGAATACAGAATTCCAGTTGTTTCATTTATCCTGAATTTTAGTCCATCTCCTGTTAGAATGCCATATGTCAGCAAACCATTTCTACCTGTATCATTATCCTGAGCTTTCAGATGGACAATCTGAGTAGCAGGTAAATTCTGTGGATGAAGATCAGATTGAGGCTGTCAGAGACTGGGTAGCTGCAATTTCTTGAATTTTGTGAAAGGGAGAAGTAACAGATATTGCATACATTTACAATAGTAAAGACATTTTAAGAATAAAAATTATGCAACTTGTTCAACTCAGTAAAAAAGTTTCTTTTTCTTCAATTTACAGAAAAGAACTAAAGAACTGTTCACCACCACCACTGTGTTGCTCTCTCTACAGGAGGAAAATCACCATGATTTCAAACAGGCTGAACATTGCTGTTGAGGAATTATTTGTGTTTAACAGCCTCTACTCCTACAAAAATGAATTAATGTTCTCAGCTTCAAAATCATGTTTCTTTCTGAACATCATTTGGCTACAACTCCTTTTTTTCTATTTCTTTCTTTTAAAAGACAGCTATTCGCATCTAGATTGACAGTAACTACCAGTGTTTCACTTGCATGGCCATTTGACACCTGATCTGAAGTTATTTGATCCTCCTATGTAAAGTCCTACTGTGTAAATATTTCACATAGAAATAAATACTTAAGGTTGGAAAATGTGACTCTAGCTCTTCTCCACCAAACTAACTGGGAACATTAAAAATATGTATAATATTTAAACCTATTATTTAGCTCAATGTTAGATTCTTAATCAGTTGTGACTGTTAGAGAGAACGGGTATGAGTTAGCTGGGAATCTCAAAGTACGTGTTGCATACACGATAGCACATGATCAATGTGCTTTAACAAAACAAAAAACAAAGAGCTAGCAGACTAAAGCATAAAAAATATTTTTTGAAAATTGAAGAGTGAAATGCTGACCTGGGTTTTTTTTGCATAGTTAAATGCGGTGGCTCATTTTGTAGGCTCTCATAACATAACATGACAGCCACAGGCTGAACTCTAGCTTGCTTTCTGTTGCTGATTATTTTCCATCAGGAAGAATGACAACAGATTGCACATGAGCAACAGGAGAAATGTAGCTAAACTAGAGATTTTTGCCTGATACCACTCTCTAGGAAACTCCCTTACAAAATGCTGAGTGAGAGTATGAGGTACTCAGCACATCCAGTAGATTTCAAATGCACATGAATTTTCTCTGTGTACAAATAAGCAAAATAGGGTGACTTTTTAAAACTCTATGGAGCCCTTGAGCAAAATACTTTTTTTTTCATTCAGTATGTCACACTTCCAGACCATTCTCTTTAATTACTGGGATTTTCAGCTTGAAAGAAACCTTAAAACATCTGGCAGGACAAAATGGCAAACCTGTCCAGTTCCAGAACGTTTACTGATATCCTCACAAAAATATGATATTGATGATACAAATAATATTATTTTGAGAATTTGTGATTCAGCTTGGATAACTTTTTCTTACCTCTTCTAATCTTTCTTCTATTAGAGCAGATGGGAAAACAGGGGAGAAATAATTTTCAACAATGACTTCCACATTCACAGACACTTCATTAAATATGCTAACATCAGACAAATCTGTTGCTCTCACATTGAAAGTGACTGGAAAATCTTCTGGTTTCAAATTCTTTGTTGTTTTTACAATACCAGTGGATGGATGGATGAAGAAATATCCTGGGTTTGGGAAAGAAAAAAAAAAAAAGCAATGATTTGTGATTTCGTTAGTTAAAACTGAAGATATGAACCTTTCAATGCCAACTATCTGTAATTGCATATGAATATCATATGCTACAGTTTTCTCCAAAGAACAAATTAAAATTCAACTTCTGAGAATGTCAGATATATTCAGCGCTATAATTACCAAAACCAAATAATTCAGATGATCAGACCGGTACCAAAGGAGAGAAGTTCACTTCACCACTCTCCAGTCAGCAGGTCTTTCTCTGAAACAGTTGGTTCCTGTTTCAGTCAGAAATTATTTCACAAAGTCAAAGAATCATTTAGATTGAAAAGGACCTTTAAGACTATCAAGTACAGCTGTTAACCCAGCACAGCCCATTTTCTGTGAAATCCTGTTCTGATGAGGAATTCTGCAAGTAATTTCATGAAGACCATGACTTCATACAAAAAACTTTTTAAAAAAAGAAAAGAAAAAAAGAAAAAGTGGCCATGTTTGATGATAGTACAAGATCATCTCTATGTTTACTAAGAAACAACATGTGACAAATCACTGATCCAATGTAAGGTTAGTCAACACATTCATGTTTGTTACAAAATGGTTACTGAGCTAGTTTTTCTACCAGCAGTCTTTATGTGGAATTAGATAGTCGTTCTCCAGTCACCATAACTTTATTCTTGATCTTACTGTAGCAGACACAAGAAAGTATACAGCCAGTGCAGTCAGCTCCCTATCATATGGCTCCAACCAATCTGACAGACATTCAGATCATGTGCCCACACCTGATCCATATCAGATGTGTACATCCGGTTGATACGCAGACAGTATTAATGGTTGTAGAACAGGAAATAAAAGCAAAAGGAGAAGAAGAAAGAATCCAAAAGCTAAGTGCTCTGCAGCACTAGTTCTTTAACACACCCTCTTCCAATAATTGCACATAAATATCTTACCCTTTTCATCTCCAGAGTCAATACTGTATTGCACAGGGGCTTGATAAAACACACTGATCTGTACAACAAATGTATCTGGCAGTGTCTTCACACTCAGAGGGGCAGGCTGATAGACGGCTTCAGAGAATATCGGGAATGAAATATTGATGGGAGCTATCACTATAGTCACCTGCAGAGAAAACGGCACAACCATGGGGGTTATGTATTCATATTTGGCAGACTTTACTACTGAGGCATGCAACAGCAGAAGTCCAAAACACTGTCAGTAAGAAAAAAACTACAACTGCTGCATGCTGAGTTTGTCGTATTAGTGCCTTGAAAGCAGTGAAGGTTAGTAAAAAATCCCAGCAACCTCATCCATTTAGGTTCACCCATGTGCTTTCCTAAACACAGAGGATACCAGTTCATGTGCAGCACATCTCAAGTGATTTGAGTTGCTAAACAGCTCTCAGTGAGAGGGACTGATCTGTATTTGCAACTGTTCCACTGGAGAATGTATCACCAGAGCAGGAGCCTGTAAGTAGTGATTCTGTTGAATATAATTTCCTGTCCTTTTTTGGCAATTCTGCAAAGCTGTGATATTTAGTAGCAGAAGATCACCAGCCAGTTATGAGCACTGTGTAAGAGAAATATTTATTTTATCATATTTACATTTCTAAGTCTTCAATTTAGAGTTTATTTTATCTGTTATTATAGGAAAATAAACAGGAACACGTTGTTTGCTGTCTTGTGTTTATTCTAACACAAAGTTCCATTACAACCCCTCTGAATGTCCCACTCTTCGACCTTGCACAAAAGCCTCCATATCTCTAATCTTCCTCACAGTCTAGAGTTTCTTTTCTGATTAAAATAGTGATGGGTGGTGTACCAGAAACTGCTATAACAGCATAACCTTGTAACCATTACCATCTTGTATTCTGTTCCTGGAATAGAAGTGGGACTCTGACAATTATTCCAGTTTTTCATAGTTTCGTCTCACTAATGGGTATTTTCTCTAGTGCAGTCACACTCCATTTAGAATTAAACCCCTGTTAGGGAATAAGTTGTGCAAGTAGAGACGAAGATAAAAGTTTTGTTACCATTACAGAAGTTGAAAGAGGTGGCAGACCCATATCTGTGGCAGTGACCATCAAGGAGTAACGCTGGGGAACATTTTGTTTGGATAAATCTCTTGTTAATGTTAGTACTCCTGTGGTAGTGGAAAGACTAAAGAGGCCTTCTGAGTTTCCACCTGAAGACAGAAAATGGTGGAGATGTTTAACAGAGCCAGCAAAGACAAGCAACTGAATCATGTGCCCAGGATTTAAGAGCTATGGGTTGAAATTTTGTCTGTATGTATGACTTGGAGCAAGACACCTGGCCTCTCTCAATTCTGCATCACAAATCATTTAGACTGGAAAGGCCCTTGAGAGGACTCTAGTCCAACCTCTTGGCCCAAAGGTGGGTCATAAATGAATTTAGAGGAGGTTACTCCAGGATTTAATACACCAGGTGCTGAAAACCTCCAGGCAGCTGAGCTGAAGAGCATGCAAGTGCTGCAATGATAAACACCCATAAGATCTGTTTCTAATATACCTGAAACATTGTAGAAAATGTCTTCATCATAACCCTTGCTTTCATCTCTTGCACTAATGTCTACTACCAGTGTGCCAGCTGTAGAATTATCTAGAAGGATCTGGTAATATGAGGGCTTGTCAAATACAGGTCCTTCTTCATTGACATCTTCCACGGTAACTAAAAGAAGGAATTTCATGTCAGAGCATAAACATAAATTCACCTAAATGGCCACAAACGATTTCTTCAGCTAATATAAACCAGTACAGATAATCTGAATTGTGTTGGGGCTCTCTCAGTTTAAAACAGGTGGCAACCTTGCTTACTGTGCTTCAAAATGCTTGCCTTTTACTGCTCAAGCAAGTTTACCACAATTGCTGCACTTTCAGCTAGCATGCTGTCAGTACTACCTGTCATGAATAATATCATATTCTTGTTGCACTGGTGTCCCTTCAGTTTACATACTCATCTGGTATTCTCTAGTTGCTGGCTCAGACTTAAGCACCATAGGACAGGATTGCTTAGTTTTATATTTGTACACGACCTGGCACAACAGGGTCATGGTCCATAATTAGTAAGCTGACCATGCAGGAGCATAACATAGAACAATTAGTAATAAATAAATACTTCCAGTCATACAGATCAAAAGTAGGACTGCCCAAAACATAAGATACCAGCTTCACAGAAATACTTTATGTTGTGTTAAGAACTTTTTTTTAAGAGGAAAAAAACTCCAAAAAAACAGTGATCAAGTACTGTTATTCTAACAGCACTAAAAATCATGGCCAACGTTTTTTTTTTACCACCCTGGAAGCAGGTTCTCTGTAAATGAGCAGATAAACAACCAAATTTAGTTTTTTGAAATATTTTCAATAAAAAAGTTAATAGGTACCCAGAGAATGAGAAAAAATTGTGAAAACATTTAAGTAAGTAATGTCAATTTGTGTAATAACCCTTCATTTTTGGCAGGCTGAACATATTTTGAGAAAAAAACCAGGTCACATGTTTTTTGATAACTTCAGCATACTGTATTACCATTGAAGGCTCTCTTTATGCCTCATAATTACGCATGCTGAGATATTCTCTAAGGTAAATTGTGTATGGTCAACTAGAACTACCTGTAATATTTGCTGTGTCCTGCATGTGTGGCTCTCCAGGATTGAAAGCTTTCAGAATAAACGTATACTGGGAATGACTTTCATAGTCCAGAGGTTGAAGAACTGTAATATTTCCAGAAAGTACTCCAACGTGAAATAAAGAAGGGTCTCCAGTTATGGTGTAATGAATAACGGCATTGTAGCCTATATCTTCATCAGTGGCTGCCGCACTCAAGATCTAAATGAGAAAAAAAACAAAACACAATAAAAGAAAAAAATTCACCAGGTTTAGAGCAGCACAAAGAGAGTGACAAAACACAAAGACTGGTATTTGTCTGTGTGGTGCTTACTAGCTGAATTGCTCATATGGCCATTAACTGCAATGCTAGAATACTGACACAGCATATAGCAGGGCTGGTAGCAGACGTTACAGGTTCTTAGGTAGAACCTCTTCCCTTAACTCCTGTAAACCGTTAGTTCACATCTGCAAGGCAGATATGGAGCCAGAAATCATACACTGGAAGACACCAAAAAAAGCTTACGAACTGAAGGAGGCTGGAGATAGGCACAGCACCTACACCATCTTAAAACATGTTGCATATAAGTCCCCTGAAAACTAGATACATCCAGTGTGGAATCACTGTTGGGGAGTAGCACAGAAAGCTTTAGGAAGAATCAGTGGGATAGGCACTGCAAAAAAAGCAACAACAACAAAACAAACAAACAAACCCTGCCATTTGCAAGAACACAACTACAAAACAGCTTATTCATTCCTAATGCCACATACCACGTGTGGAGACTCATTCTCTTTTACAGTCACAGAGTACAATTTCTGTGGGAAGACTGGTGGGTTGTCATTCTCATCTTCTACAGTAATGCTTACAACTAAGCTTGTGTATTGTGGAGGTTTGCCAGAATCAGTGGCCTGTGAAGAAACAGCTTGTCATTAAATGCAGTACTACATTGATGTAAAGTTACTTTACTAGTTCAATTTTGCTCCCAAAATTGTGAAACCTAGTCTCAGAGGTCTTTCTGATGGATCAGTAACTGTTGCTCAAGCCTTGTAGTCATGAGGTGCTTCAGGTCTTCATGCTGCAGCTGCTATCCTCACCTAATCACCTGCTCTGACTCACTTCATGAACAATGAATCTAAAGCTCAATCCTGGATCCATATCAGATGTGTCATGTGATCAGATGTGGCACTAATCAACATAAACCATAAGGGTATACAGATGCATAACTTTTATGTGGCATTTAACAGAAGGAAATCCCTGGCATTTTGAAATTTTGAACTGTCTACAAAGCAAGCTGTGGCACATTCACAGTTAGTTTTATATTGCACAAACATCCAAGACAGGAAAATTCTGATCTGAGTCCATATGCTCAATATTTAATTGGTTTTTTAAAGTGTCCATTTTAATTCCTTCTAAAATTTTCAAAAGACAGTGTTAACTTTTAGTGTGTTTCCTTGCTGTCTTGAATGCATTCCACAAGTTCCTTAGACTGTTAAATAATCCATTAGCAGTAAAGATCTCCTTAAAAATTATTAATGCATGATAGACAGCGTTGGAGCACTTCTTTGTATGTGCAATAATTTATCTGATTACTTAGCAATAAGAATCAATTAAATCAGCTAGAATAGATAGATACTCACATGAATGTTGAATGAAACTTTATGCTTTAACTTTTTACCTTGGAAATCTGTATTTCAGGTATTTTTTTAAAGGTCTAGGAACATTTAATTAAAAAAAAAAAAAGGGGGGGAAGGCACAAAAATATGGATTGGAAAAGCAGTAAAAACAATGCAATGGTATGGCAGCTGCATGGTCTAAAATAGACTCAGAAATGCTTTGCAGATTTCACAATAAGTTATCATGTGATTAACCTTTAAAATCTGATGTCCATGGGGCATTTATTCACTACTACCATTTTACACAGCAGGACTCAAAGCTCTGGGTGCAAACCAGTTGAAATGCATTAGTAAATACTAAAGGAATTCACTAAGAGGAATTATTTTTCTTGTGATGATTTGGTGTTCTCTCTTTATGTCAAGAATTTGTGAACTTAATTCACATCTGTCAACTTACTATTATTTTCAATTCATAACTCTCCATCATCTCTCTGTCTAAGGATCTTTTTGTCACCAGCTTGCCAGTAGAATTGTTAACATAGAACATTCCAGCAAAATCATCTTGAAGAGAGTAGGTTATAAGTGCATTAACTCCTATATCCATATCAGTAGCAGAAAATACACCCAGGTCTAGGTTAGGTGCATTCTCAGGAGCTGACAGTTTAGTTGGATTGAGTGCTGAGAAAACTGGAGGATTGTCATTCACATCATTAACTCTCACAGTTACCTGTATTTAAATAAAATAAATAAATTAAAAAAAAAAAAAAGAGAGAGAGAGAGAGAGAAAGAAAAAGAAACATATCTGAGCTGTGGAACAAATATCCAAAGGAGAATTTTAGTAGGTGGAAATCTATGAGAAAAAACCCACAAACACCAAAAGGACAGACAAAAATGTCAGCATTTTTCAGCATGTGAGCATTTTCACCACTTGAGCATCACATATGTTTTACCATTTAACTGCTACAAGTGATATGCCATGTACTCTAACTGGAAGAGATGAGATGGATTAAAAATCTGGGGCTTTTATTGGCTCATCTGCCTCATGCATTTGACAGAGTTAGGCAGAAAATCAGTTTCTTTGATTATGGGTTGTTCGTGGAGGAACTCTCAGTTAAGTGGAATAGTTTGTGAAGCTGACTTTACACTCCTAGGGGAAAATGGTGGGGAAAAAAGGGTTCTCAAAATCCTCATGTCTGCATAGCAGAAGACACTTATGTGGCTATTAAGGACATGATTTAGTAGTGGATTAGCAGTGCTTGGTTAACAGTTGGGCTCAATGATTTTAAAGGTCTTTTCCAAACTATGATATTGCTTATTCTATGATATTGCTTAATTTTATAAAATATATTTTCAAATATTTTATATTCCTTTTAAAATAATATTCTTAAAGGCAGTATACTGTACCAAAGCAAGAGCTGTATTGGGTGGCACCACAGAATCAGCAGCTTCCAGAATGATGCTGTATAGGTCCTCTTCTTCTCGATCTAGTTTGACAAGAGCCACAATGTCTCCTTCATCACCAACAAAGAACTTGTCACTATGAGATTTCAGAGAGTACACTACTTGTACAGCTATGCTTCCAGTCAGAGCCTTCACAGAGCCAACAGTAGTCCCAGATGGTTCATTTTCTTGAATACTGAAGCTGTAGCTGGAGCTATCAAAAGTGAGTCCAAAGTTGGTGTCATTTACCAGCAAGTAGAGACTAACAGAGGCTAATGAGAGAAAATAAATTAAAATAGTGAAGTTGCTTCTAAAATCATAGTGACCTCTTGTTCCATGTTCCTAATTTTTTTAGGAACTAATAGAAAATGACAGAACACAAGATGTAAGGAATGAGGAATGACAAAACAGAAATGAATCAATAGTAGTAAGGACTAATATGTAACACAAAAAATATGATGCAGTTTGAAGTTAATGGGCTACGCAAGTGTTTTCCAGGCCTTAAAAATCTTATGCTAAATAGCTTGGTAACTAAAGAGAAGGAAGACACATAAAACCATATAGGTGCAAATTTTGTCCTGGCCACTCATCCTATTTTAAGAAAGTCAGTTGTTTTATCTGTTCACGACTAACCAAAGCTAACCCCTAAAAATGCATGAAAAAGTTACAGAAAATGCCATGTGACAGAATTCTTTGAAAGAGCAGAAACTCACTTAGGGCCAGTTTCTAATTGGTTTAAATGTTTCGAATTGTAAGAAAATAAAGAAATATTGAAAGAGAAACACACATTATAAGTATTGTTTCAATGCAGCTTTTTAGAGTGGCCACTACTCTGAAGTCCTTGGATTTGGAGTATAACCACCACTGCAAAAAATAAAATAAATGAAACAAAAAAAATTCTAACCAGAATTACTACACCAAGCTTTTTATTAATATAATGACTGGGAAGAAATCAAAGGATAAAAAGCAAATATTGATCATTGCTGAAATGTAACATGGATTCTAGCCATGATCTGTTCAGAACAATGACAGAATTAATTTCAAATGCTGATGTTTGCAAAGGTTATGTTTATGGGGAAGAAAAAGAAAAGACATCATTTACCATTTGATGTGAGTGGAGGAATTCCATGATCAGTAGCAATAACTATCAGTGTAACAACTGTGTCAGCTGTGATATGGCCCAAATTACTGCTGAGGATGATCTCTCCAGTGCAGTTATTTATGTGGAAATGATCAGAATAGCTGCTGAGGCTGATCGAAGAGAAATCAGCATAACATTCATATTAATAACCTTGGAAGTAGACTCTACTTACTGTTATTTCTGCAACAAACACTCAGCAGACAATATTTCTTTATTTGGCTAAGCAGTAGGCTTTAATTGATCTGCCATTAACCAAAGTATCTTGGCCTTTTTATTTCCAAGTATCTCTTCCATCATAGAAAAAGACAGCCTTCCTGCCTTCAGTTCCCATTACACCCCAGGCTTCTGATCTTCCCACAAATAGAAGGTAGACACTACATGCTCAACTTTCACATTCAGCAAAATAAAAAATCCAGTTGACATTCATCTGAAGAATGCAGAAGTGATGATTTCTAGTGTTCTGCAAACTCTTGCAGAACTGGATTGCTCACAAGGAGAGGTAATGTGTTTAAAGTAAAATGCCTTCTGATAGCTGAAAACATTCTTTCAAGACACTGACTTCAAACACCCACAGTTTACTGAGCCATTCACCTGTCCCTTTCAACCTCTATATTTAATGTACCAGTATCTTTTTTTTTTTCCATAATGCAGGGCTCATACAAAAGCTGTTCTCAACTTTTTAATGCATAGCTCATTATGACAGTTAGTGTTTGGCACTGTCCTCCTCTCAGCAAACAGAAGATGTGTGGAAAGATGGTCATGTTCAAAGATCTCTGTACTTTCTACTGAGACTCCAATGTATTATTCAAAATTTTAGAAATTCAAATAAATTTTGGCTTTCAGTTCTTAGACTCATAAAATGGTTTGGGTTGGAAAGGACTTCCAAAGTTCATCTAGTCCAACACCTCAGCAGTGAGCAGGGACATCCTCCACTAGATCATTTTGCTCAGAACCCCATTAAGCCTGACCTCAAATATTTCCAAGGATGGGGCCTCAACTGCCTCCATGGGCAACCTGTTCCAGTGTTCCACTACAGTCATGATAAAGAGCTTCTTCCTAATGTCCAACCTAAATTTAATCTTCTCTAATTTAAAATCATTGCCACTCATCCTATCACTACGTTCCTGTTGCTAAGTTTATAATTTGATTGCATTCTCTTACTTATGGTGTAATCATGATTGACAAGCTCTAAGTCACAGCTTGATGACTGTGCTTGTTCGTAAGTTTAAAAATCATTACTGATTATAGTGCTTGTAAAACATCTATGAACAAGTCTTATCTTCTTATGACCAATAAAAATCCCTTGTGAAAAATAAAAATACCTTTCTGGTTCTTTAACAAAAGATACTAACATCACAGAAATTTACCTGTATGAAATAACAGAATTGTTCCCAACGTCAGGGTCAGTAGCAGACACAGATACTACAGAAACTCCTTCTTCTGCTGTTGCTACATGTACACTGGCTGAGTATTGTGCTTTTGTGAACCGAGGAGGGTTATCATTCACATCTAATACTTGAACGCTGATGTATGTGAAATTCTGGTGTGTGACAGGAGGAAAGCATGATTCAGAAAATGCACAGTTACTGAAATATGTGAATAAAAGGAAGCTGCAAATGAAAATATGACAGTTCTTCTCTTTTACCTGCCTCTGAGGTACTCCGTTATCAGATGCCACCACCAGCAGTTCATACTTCTCTTTACTTTCTCGGTCTACAAAACCATTAACCAAAATGGTTCCATTCTAGAGAAAGTAACATGGGTCAATGCACACATCACTGATAACATTTGTACACCAGATTCCCAAAAGAGATGAGGAATTATTCTCCTTTGAACAAATATAGTACAGATCCCAAGCAACATCTGAAACAGTATGTCTTAGTTTTTGGACATCAACTTCTATCTCTAATCTACAGACCACATGTTGGTTTTGATCCTAGAATGATTACTGTCTACTCTTTTTACATGATGTATCTTACTGTGTCAAGTAACTTCATAAAAAGCAGTATCTAACTACTGTTTTCATCATAGCCAAACACTTACCTGTTGGATGCTGTATGGATTATCTCCATCCTCAGATGATAAGTAATACATAATCTGTGCATTCTCTCCCTCATCCAAGTCAATAGCAGTCACATGTCCAACTCTGGCAGGAGTGCCCAGTGTGTAAGCTCCTTCTGGAACCACAAAACTGTATGGCTGCATCTGAAACTCAGGGTTATTATCATTGACATCTAGAACAGTGACGTGGAACAAGGCACTTGAAGTAAGCCCATTTATTTCAGTATCAATTGCCCATACCTGCCAAAGTAAGAAACAGAAGTGGAATTTTAGTGGACTGCACTGCCTTTTTAACTATCTGAAGAAAACACATTAAAAAAGAAAAAAAAACCAACAAAAAAGTCCAACAACAAACTAGGAATAAGCCAAATTTGCAGAATCTGCTCCCAGATTTACTTGCAAAGTGAATCCAGATGTAGTCTCTCTGTCCAGTTCTGTGTCTTCCCTTAAGGAAAGTATTCCAGGGACATCTACAGTGAACGACGTACTGTTATAAATAAAGCGTCCCTGAGAAAAGCCAGCCTAAAAAAGAAAACATAGTTCATTTCAGATTAAAATGCTGACTGTTAAAATTAAAAGAATAATTTTATTAATATGAACACCTGACATTTCTACAGAACTCCTCATTACAGAAGTGTAAGTGCTGATATAGACAGAAAACTATCTTGTACAAGGTAGTTTGCTGTCTATATCAGAGAAGCTAGGGATAGCTGCTCTCCCTATGCATAATGTAATCGAGAACAGGAAAAGTTGTTTGTTTCTGTGCACATGCATATGAGATGAATGTATGTATGTCACGCCAGATAGATACCAGGTGTGAGTAGCAGCATCACGTAGTTTCAATGTAGTCCAAACTGCGAGGAGCATTTATGCTTAACACTAGCAAGAATTTTTTTCCTCAAAACCAGCTCTTGCAGTGCCAGAGCTATATATAAAATTTTTTTATAAAACAGAGAAACAACTCTTCTATGAAGCAGAGGGAAGCTGTGTAATTTCCTAACAAAGAAGAAGCTATATCAAGCTTCATAAATTGCTCTTCTCCCTGACTAAGCTGATACTAAGGGCAGGTTGACTGCGCCACAGAAATGCACTAACAAATATTCTCAGATAGAAGCAAAGTATCAAGCAATATTAAACCAGAATAGATTACTCTGACATAATAAGAAATAACATAGAATTTAACAACCTGGTATCTATCTGGCGTGACATCTATACATTCATCTCATATGCACGTGCACAGAAACATACAACTTTTCCTGTCCTGATTACATTTATGGATAGGGAGAGCAGCTCTCTCTAGCTTCTCTGATATAGACAGCAAACTGTCTTGTACAAGGTCTTAACTTCATTAAGAAAGCTTTATTGCTGGGTCCATAGAAAGCAAGGTGAAGTTTCTGTAACCCAAAGTGTACTCATTGACAATCATTTAAGAAATTTCCCTTTACTGATCGACTATTCTGATTTTTTTCAGATTAATAAAGAAAGTCACATCATTTTCATTTACCAGGATGACAGTAAGTTTGGTACCTACCTCATCCTTGTCAGTAACACTGAATGTGTAGATAGGACTACCTTTCTGTAGGTTTTCAAACACAAATACATCATAAGATGCCTGATTAAACTCTGGTGGGTTATCATTGACATCTAGCACATGCACAACAACACGTGTTGTAGCAATGAGACTTGGCTGCCCTCCATCTGATGCCTCCACTTCTACTTCAAATTGCTTTATGGTTTCATAATCCAGCTGCTGGCTCAGGCTGAGCTGGCCCGTGGTCAAATTGACAAGAAACACCGGGAAGGAAGTTGGAGGTTGCTGGCTAACAATCCTGTACTTCACAAGGGCATTAGCTCCAGCATCCAAATCAGTAGCAAATACTGTCAGCAGTGCCCTTCCAAGCACTTCGTCTTCAGAGACACCCACTTCATATCTGCTTGATGAGAAGATTGGAGGATTGTCATTCACATCATCGATGATGACTGTCAAATTGAGAACTGTAGACAGTACAGGTTGGCCTTGGTCACTGGCAATCACCATTAAGTTATAGATGTCTTGTTTTTCTCTATCCAGTTCCTTTTCTAGCAAAATTGATCCTGAAGTGTTAATATCCATTTTTCCTTCTCCTCCTTTCAGAGTATAAACCACTAATCCATTAAAGCCCTCATCCACGTCTGTAGCTGACACACTGGTAATAACCGTTCCAGCTGGCATATTCTCCAAAATGGTAATGGTTGTGTTGATTACAGCAAACACAGGGTTGTTATCGTTGACATCTGTAACTTTGATAAACACTGTAGCATAGTCAGTAGCATTTCCATCTGACAAAGAGATATTTAGGGTGTAACTGTTCTGAGATTCATAGTCTAGTTTGGTTTTTGTTGAGATGATTCCTCTTTCATTGATGTCAAATGTAGCAGATTCCGTCAGTACTTGAAAGGTAACTGGTATATAGGGGCTTAAAGACTCATACTCCACCTGTGTAAGATACATCCTGTTATCCAAACATTCATTAAAACCAATAAATCACTACCTAAAAATAGACTACTGGCTTTAACCCTTTTCAAACTTATTTTACTAGTCAGTAGCACGTAGAGCTCGATACACATAAAAGATAACATTTATATACACATAATCAGGGAAATATAGACATTTAGAGCACAAATTATAGATTTTTTTTTTCTAGCTGTCACATCCTATACAAGTGATATAATAAAGTTGTTCTTACCCTTGCTACTTTGTGACTGACTAGTTCTTCTTCCACAGACACATTGTATGTTTTCTGAATAAACCGCACTCTGGAATATCCAACTGCAGTGATCTGAACAGGCACAGAAGAACTTCTTGGAATTGTTCCACCTGCAAGGAAAACAAAATCGCACAGCAGATGCAACTTGTGTTTTAAAAAAATATAATTTACTTCTACACTGTTACTCTTT